>CAJZBQ010000032.1:600000-1102817 GCA_914767885.1 Blepharisma stoltei | reverse complement strand
CCCTAACACCCTAACACCCTAACACCCTAACACCCTAAACACCCTAACACCCTAACACCCTAACACCCTAACACCCTAACACCCTAACACCCTAACACCCTAACACCCTAACACCCTAACACCCTAACACCCTAACACCCTAACACCCTAACACCCTAACACCCTAACACCCTAACACCCTAACACCCTAACACCCTAACACCCTAACACCCTAACACCCTAACACCCTAACACCCTAACACCCTAACACCCTAACACCCTAACACCCTAACACCCTAACACCCTAACACCCTAACACCCTAACACCCTAACACCCTAACACCCTAACACCCTAACACCCTAACACCCTAACACCCTAACACCCTAACACCCTAACACCCTAACACCCTAACACCCTAACACCCCTAACACCCTAACACCCTAACACCCTAACACCCTAACACCCTAACACCCTAACACCCTAACACCCTAACACCCTAACACCCTAACACCCTAACACCCTAACACCCTAACACCCTAACACCCTAACACCCTAACACCCTAACACCCTAACACCCTAACACCCTAACACCCTAACACCCTAACACCCTAACACCCTAACACCCTAACACCCTAACACCCTAACACCCTAACACCCTAACACCCTAACACCCTAACACCCTAACACCCCTAACACCCTAACACCCTAACACCCTAACACCCTAACACCCTAACACCCTAACACCCTAACACCCTAACACCCCTAACACCCTAACACCCTAACACCCTAACACCCTAACACCCTAACACCCTAACACCCTAACACCCTAACACCCTAACACCCTAACACCCTAACACCCTAACACCCTAACACCCTAACACCCTAACACCCTAACACCCTAACACCCTAACACCCTAACACCCTAACACCCTAACACCCTAACACCCTAACACCCTAACACCCTAACACCCTAACACCCTAACACCCTAACACCCTAACACCCTAACACCCTAACACCCTAACACCCTAACACCCTAACACCCTAACACCCTAACACCCTAACACCCTAACACCCTAACACCCTAACACCCTAACACCCTAACACCCTAACACCCTAACACCCTAACACCCTAACACCCTAACACCCTAACACCCTAACACCCTAACACCCTAACACCCTAACACCCCTAACACCCTAACACCCTAACACCCTAACACCCTAACACCCTAACACCCTAACACCCTAACACCCTAACACCCTAACACCCTAACACCCTAACACCCTAACACCCTAACACCCTAACACCCTAACACCCTAACACCCTAACACCCTAACACCCTAACACCCCTAACACCCTAACACCCTAACACCCTAACACCCTAACACCCTAACACCCCTAACACCCTAACACCCTAACACCCTAACACCCTAACACCCTAACAACCCTAACACCCTAACACCCTAACACCCTAACACCCTAACACCCTAACACCCTAACACCCTAACACCCTAACACCCTAACACCCTAACACCCTAACACCCTAACACCCTAACACCCTAACACCCTAACACCCTAACACCCTAACACCCTAACACCCTAACACCCTAACACCCTAACACCCTAACACCCTAACACCCTAACACCTAACACCCTAACACCCTAACACCCTAACACCCTAACACCCTAACACCCTAACACCCTAACACCCTAACACCCTAACACCCTAACACCCTAACACCCTAACACCCTAACACCCTAACACCCTAACACCCTAACCCTACACCCTAACACCCTAACACCCTAACACCCTAACACACCCTAACACCCTAACACCCTAACACCCTAACACCCTAACACCCTAACACCCTAACACCCTAACCCTAACACCCTAACACCCTAACACCCTAACACCCTAACACCCTAACACCCTAACACCCTAACACCCTAACACCCTAACACCCTAACACCCTAACACCCTAACACCCTAACAACCCTAACACCCTAACACCCTAACACCCTAACACCCTAACACCCTAACACCCTAACACCCTAGATATAAATATAGCGCAAACTTCTATTTAATATCTATTCTAGCTAATAATCTTAAATTTCCTTAGATATTTAATAAAAATCCTGAAATATAATCTTTTGAGCTCACAATGTAATGCTGATCTTGCCCGAATATAAATAAAATGTTTTAATTGTTTTATACTTACTTTTTTATTACGAGTGAATACTATAAAGCATATAATTCTGCATGATCTATAATTTTATCATAAATTTGCTATTTTGCTATCATTCGCTCCTTATTTTGGAGTATATAGAAAATGATTTATTACACAAAAGATTTGGAACATGATATCTAGCCTATTATATAGTTCGAGATCTCTTATAGCATGCATTTAGATTAAAAACGTTTAGTAAACCTAGGTTTAAAGTCTTAGCTGTGATATAAAAATTTATCTTTAGCTAAAATTATGCACCAAGATAAAAATTTATGAATCTTCTGTCCCTAGCGCACTAAAAGTGCTCCCTTAATATAACTTTAATTACCTTCAATGTCTAAATTTAATAAGAAAAACGTGGTTATTATAAAATATGAAAGTTGGACTTAAGCTTTTCTCTACATTTCTCCTGAGCATTGTCTTTTCTATGACCAGCAAAATTCCAGGTTTCACAGATCCTCCTTTTCTTTCACCATCAAAACTTTCTCCTGAGCATCTCCGCATTGACTACATTTTTGATACTAGCAGTGACTTTGATGGAGTCTCAAAGCAATTTCTCACAGAGTTTCTCGAATCTTCAATTCAAATAGTGTCTTACCTTCTTCAAAACTAATTAATTTAGTTAAGATTTTTGAGCAGTGACCAGTTGATTCTTAAAGATTCATTTCACCTTGCTTTGCTGAACTGTTTGTCGTCATTAGATCATACCTCCTGACTGATCAGAGTAGTTTGATCTTTTACTACACCTAATTATTTGATCAATGGTATATCCGATTCGTTTACTGGCTGGAAGGGGTTATAAAAGTAAAATTTACTTTAATCTCACACTACTAAATATCGTAATTCAAAATTCTAAATCTTCAATAATAAACCAAGTCGAATGAGTATTCAAAACATACCCCATCTTTCTTCCACAAGGCCTCTGCAAATTGAAGAGACCTAGAGCTGCAAGAATTAAAAGATGCAGTTCGCCGTAACATTTTAATCCAAATAATTCTTCAAGATACTTTCACAACCCTTTTGTCATCTTCGTCAAAAAGTCCGTTTTGTCCCGAATTTGACCAATTAGACATTTTAAAGATGTTAGCCTCAGATATCATTTTGATTGTCAAAAATGATAAAAATTCAAAGAATCCTTTGGTTCTTGAAGACTGCTCGAGCCAATTTTATGATCAAAAATTAGGACTCATAAAAATAAATATACCCCTACTTCTAGCAGAAAACGAAATTTCAGCTATTTATGATACAGTTAAAGGTATAGCTAAAGCTTATTTCAAAACTGATGAAATTCTTGAGAAGCTTGATGAGTTGTTCGATACTAGCTTAGGTGCTTCTTGTACTGTGACTTGTAAAGTTTGCAATACAAATACAGGTGCTTGTGTAACATGCTATGACCCAACTCATATGTCAATTAAAAATGGAGTCTGCTACTGCACCGATCCAAACTCAATATTCTTCCCCACAACAAGTTCCTGTATCTGCAAAAATGGCTATTTTTTTAAATAGCTTACTTAATATTTACTTGTTTTAACGTCATTTACAGGGTTGGCAATAGCCTGGCCTTTCCTGTACATCGTCGCCGCATAAGGCCAAAAAGCCTCCTGTCCGACCTGTCTTTCACCAGTATACGCCTCCAGGTAGTGTTGCCGACTAAGACGGGGCTATTTTTTAAATAGCACCAACTTATGTGCTCCGTGTCCTTCTATCTGTGCAACATGTTCAAGCTTAACAAGCTGTTTATCTTGCGTAAGCCCTTCTCAAATGACACTTTACAATAACTGGTGTTATTGTTCGAATCCTGAAGGGTCAGTTTTTAACTCTAATACACTACTTTGCAACTGTCCTACTGGAACATGGACAAATGGACAATTCTGCCAGACTTGTAATGCAACTTGCAGTGCCTGTAATAGTGAAGATGTATGCACTTCCTGCACTGATGCTATTCATATGAATTTAATAGGAGGAGTTTGCAGCTGTAAGGACCCTAATGCAGCTTTTAACGAAACATTAGGGTTATGTGAATGTGCAAATGGGTATTATATGAACAATACAGCTTGTGTGCCTTGCCAGGCATCATGTGGGACTTGTAGCAATAGCACTTTTTGCGACACTTGTGTTGATTTGACACATATGTTGTTAGTTAATGGAATATGCACTTGCTCACTCCCCCCCTCCGTGAGCGAAAAAAAAATTTTGCTCACTCACGGAGGGGGTTAATTATGTTTTTTAAAAAAAATTTATTTATAGATTTTATAGAAATAATTTTTTTTTTCGAAATTTAAAAAAATCCTAATTCGCAAACATTGGGAAGCAAATATTAATTTAATTTATAAAATTTATGTTTAAAACGCAAATTGTTTAAAATTAAATAGAATTAGCTCGAGATTTCATTATACTAATTATCATTTATATATCAATTTTTTTCCATAATTTTTTTTTTCTATTAAAGACATTTTTGTTCTCTCACGGAGGATGGGTTTTTGGGCAAAAAATAGGGATTTTTCCAATGGTTTTGTTCACTCACGGAGAGGGGGAATCAGTGGAAAATTCGTATTTCAATGCTAAAACGCAACTATGCACTTGCTATAATGGGTCATATATGAATGGTCCTTCATGTGCTAATTGCCAACCACCTTGCGGATTTTGCACTAGTGCTTCAAACTGTATTTCTTGTGTGGACTCTCGTATGACTTTATCGAGTGGTGTATGCACATGCCCTCAGAATTCTGCATTCAGTATGACTCAAGTAAGCTGTGTTTGCAATATTGGCTTATTTTTCAATAGCAGTCAAGTTTGTGTCCCTTGCTTATCAACTTGTGCCACTTGCAATAATACATCATCATGCTTATCATGCATAGACCCAAATCATATGACTCTTACTACCGGAAACTGTGCTTGCACTGATCCTAAAGCAACTTTTAACTCAACTAGTTTATTGTGTATTTGTCCAGATGGGATGTATATGGGAAGCTTAGGGTATTGCCCGTTCCCGACTATAGATCGGGCATAGCCCGATCTTTGGCGGGAAATTTGGGTTGTCTGCGTCACTTTGAGGTGACAAGTCAACTTCCCGAGTTGGCAAATAGCCCTTATATAGTATAGGAATTGCCCGAGGATGGCGCAATCTTGCGCCATTCGGGCAATTACTATAATTTGCCGGGAAACTCGGGGAGTTGGCTCGTCACCTCAAAGTGATGCAGACAACCCCCGAGTTTCCCGGCAAAGATCGGGCTATGCCCAATTATAGCCGGGAACGGGCTATATTGCATTTCATGTCCAAGCTCCTGTCCTTTATGCACTGGCTCAAACAACTGCTTATCCTGCTACTCAGCAGCTTCTGGATATTTGCCATATACTTTGATAAATGGCATTTGTACATGCACTGTTTCTAACTCTCAGTCAAGCGGCAAAAATGGCTGTGTCTGCGCTAATGGCTATTATCAACCCCCAAGCCAAACCCAATGTCTTATGTGTCAAGGTCCCTGCCAAAATTGTTTTACTCCCCTCTCCGTGAACGAACAAAAAAACTTGTTCGCTCACGGAGGGGGTTTAATTTTTTAAGAAATTGTTTTTCAGAATTTAAAAATCCCTTCTCGAAAATCGGAAAGCAAATATTAATTTAATTGTAAAATTTATAATTTAAAACGCAATTTGTTTAAAATTAAACAAATTAGCTCGAGATTTCATGATACTATTTATCACTTATATATCAAAAATTTTTTCTATAAAAAATTTTTGTTCGCTCACGGAGGGTGGGTTTTAGGTAAAAATAGGGATTTTTTTAAAAGGTTTTATTCGCTCACGGAGGGGTGGAGTTAGCACCCAAGCTGCAATTAAATGTAGTTCCTGTGTGGACCCAAGAATGGTTCTTGATAATGGCTATTGCCAATGCTCCCCAAGCAACTCTTATTACTCGCCTCAATCAAATTCTTGCCAATGCAATGGAGGATACTACATGAATGGCTTTATTTGTAGTGCCTGCTCTCTACCATGTGAAACTTGCTCGAATAGTGCTTCAAGCTGTGCTTCTTGCATCCTCCCAAGTCAAATGACATTAAATTCTTTGAATATTTGTGTTTGTACCACTCCAAGTAGTATATAAACTAAAATGATGAGGCAGTAACCTCTAAAAAACTGAAGATGGGAAACTATGGACCTTGTGGGAAGAGAGATGGCGTTTGATAATGTGCATCTGGGCAGGTTTACTGAATTTGAACGTGTAATTAAAATATTGCGTCACTCGAAGTTTCTGATCCTGTCAGAAAATTCATCTCTTGCGTATTTTATATATGAAATTTGATTTCCCCTAGTGAGATTATCCCAGCTATGACAGGGAAGCAAGAGCCTGGTGGTTTTTCTACAGGACTCCTAACCTTAGAGAATGCAATTTTCCAGAAAGGTGCCACTTACCCAGGCAGTGGAGACTGGGATCTTTATGGTGCCATTCGGACCAATGTAAATGATTTAGTTCAAAGAAGAGTTACTGAAGTCCAAACTTCAAGACTGACATCCTCATTGGTGAATAAAGTCCAAGGTGGCCGCACATTTGGCAGACCCTAACGAAAATGGCGCAAATTCGCCCCAGAGTGGTGTTGCTGAGAGTAGCTGTGGCCGAGCTATTAGCAGACGTTAAATGTGCTATAAATTAATTAAGATTAAGATTTGGTGGAGTGCAGTGTCGGATTAAGTGGGCCGCAGCTCATTACAGTTCAAGATTTAATTCTAGGAAAGACGGACAGTCGGAATTGGAAAGGGTAAGCCGTTTGATTCATTCGAAAATTCCCCTAGCACGATACACAAGAAGTTGCACCCTGGGCGACAAGTTCGATCTCGGTTGGCAAACTCGGTCAGAAAATTTGCTTTCGAGTTTCTTGTAGAGCAACCCAAGTTAGACGTATGGGACGGTGACTTATCCCACTTCACTCTAGCAAATATGAGAGCCAATTTTTTAGAGGAGCATAGCCAATAAGAAGATGACAGGCAGTCAAAAGCAAGATGATGATAAATACAATTTAAGGTATTATAACGAGCTTTTTCTAAAATTAACTAAACACTAAAAACCACTCCAAGTGGCTCTTACTACAATTCACAGATAAACCAATGTGTGTGTCCAGTGAAGACTTATCTGAACAACACTAACTGTGAAAATTGCGATGAAACTTGCATGACTTGCACAAACAGCACAGAATGCTTAACCTGCGCAGATCCAATCCACATGACAATTGATAATGGAGTTTGCGCTTGTCCAGAAAACTCCACTTTTACAGGAAATAATTGTACATGCGACTATGATTTCTTCTGGCACGGCAATGAATGCGTTGAATGCCAGCCTCCATGCCAACAATGTGTAAACCAAGCTACTTGCATAAGCTGCTTTGACTCAAATAATATGATTCTAAGCAATGGGGCATGCACATGCAAAGACCCAAATGCAGTTTTTGATACAACTAAAGATTCGTGTGTGTGCTTTGATGGATATTTTTCAAGCAATTCTATATGTCGAGCCTGCCAAACCACTTGTGTAACTTGCCAAAGTAGTACGGCATGCACAAATTGTATTGATCAAGCCCATATGACTTTGCTCAATGGCGTTTGTACTTGTAGTGATCCGAATGCTAGCTTTAACTCAACCCAAAAAATATGTATTTGTGATAAAGGATATCAATTAGCCAATGGAGTATGCATTACCTGTCCTGTGCAATGCTCTTCATGCACTGCAAACAATGTCTGCATTTATTGTTCAAATCCTCAAGAAATGAGTGTTGTATAGTTCAAGCTTTTATTTACCTCGAACTTCACCAAACCCTAAAAACCAATTAGAGGTTTTGCTAGTCACTTTTATTGATAGAGCAACTCCTTGAGTTAGCAAATCCAGTCTATAGCCTAATTGGAGATAGTTTATGTCCAAAAATTATATACATAAAATGGCCGGAGAAGAGTGACCCGTCCCTCCGTGGCGGGTGTCCTTATGTATACCGGACGTGGTTTTTGGATGCGGAGAGCTACTCAAGGGAAGAGTTAGCCTCGAGGCGAGAGGCCCAGCCCTATTTCCGCTGATTTTGGGACTTGACCCGGGCAGCAGTTTTTCGCATTCTTTTTGCCAGTAGCGCTGAGGCCCAGACTCAGTGTCCGAAAGAGGCAGGGTGAGTTACCTGCCTAGGCTACTTGGTGGCTTCGTCCCGAATCCCGCAAGGGGTTGAGTTCTTTCTCGGAGATAATCCGGAAAAGAGGGGAAGGCGAAGCTCTCAGATATCAAAGGCGCAAGTCTCTCCAGCTAAAAGGGTCCCTGATAAAGGGGGCGATCTGGCCGAGCTAAGCAGGGTTGGGTAATGCTGGCGCTTAGGTTGGAAATGGTGGTTCCCGCAAAATCCGTATGAATCGGATCCGGAGCGAAATACCACTACCGAGAAACCGGGGGTTTCGGCCCGGGCCTAAGTTAGCCTTGAGGGAGCCCACCCCGCAGCGACATCACTGCGGAACGCACAAAGCGTTAATCTAATCTAATCACCAAAAATTGACTAGCCAAATCTCAAGCCGGCCTAAGGAACCGAGCTAAAAATGAATCCGGCTATATCTGGAAATTGTGTATGCAATGCAGCAAATACAATTTATGACCCAATCAGCAATAGTTGTATTTGCCAAGAGAAATATTATTATGATGGAAATGCATGCACAGCCTGCCACTCTCCAATATGCAGTACTTGTGAGAGTAATAGATGCTTATCCTGCATTGATGAAGTTAATATGACTTTGAGCTCTGGAATGTGCTACTGCAATGATCCAAATTCCTTTTTTAATATTTCTATTAATGCATGCCAATGCTTAAATGGATATTTACCTAGCCAAACTGGAAACTCACTCGAATGCCTCCAAATTACAGGTCCATGTGTGCAATATTCAATGGATGGCTCATGCATGGAGTGCATCACCACTCGTTATAGTAATATGTGAATATATAAAGGTCAATGCTATTGCACAACTCCTAATATGTATTATAGTACAGTATTGAAAGATTGTTTTTGCAATTCTGGTTATTATACTACTGATAATTATGACTGCAACCCAGATAATCAAATTCCTGGCTGCATTAAGTGAAATAATGTTGGCTGTATAGAGTGCATTGCTTCTATGAATAATTATAATTCACAGTGTCAATGCCGATATGGATATTACAATTCTACTTTGAATAATTGCATATGCAGCTATGAGGGTCCTACATACTGAAATGGGAATGAATGTGCTTATTGTGGTTGCCCTTCTTGTTCACTGGATGGAACTTGCTTACAAGAATGCCCTCAAAACCAAACATGAAGTACTGCTTACTATAGTTGTGCTTGTGAAAATAATTTCTACTCATGTGATAACTATAATCATTGCTGCACCCAAAGTCGTACATGCCAGTCAATATACTCTAATGGTGATTGTGCAACTTGCGAGGGATATTGAATGACGACAAGCTATGTTGGAAATGTAATACAATGCATCTGTCAAAGTGGCTTGGCTTACAATACAGAGTTAAATGATTGTTACTGTCCTGCTGGGCAGTATAGAAGTTGCAGTACCTGCGGATGCCAGAATTGTGGTAATTATTGCAATGTATGCACAAGTAATTCTATATGCACATCATGCCAGCCGACCTTTATGGTTCAAAATGGAGTATGCACTTGTGATCCGAATGCATTTCTAAGTGGAGGCTGCATTTGCAATAATGGATTTTACATGAATTCGACTTATTCATGTCTCCCATGCCCCGAAACTTGTGCCAAATGCACATCTAACTCCGTTTGCACCTCTTGCACTTCTGATTACATTTATATTGATGGAATTTGTGTTTGTCCAGATATTAACTCTGAATTCAATACTACAACCCATCAATGCGAATGCAATTTAGGCTATTATAACGACAGCTCATCATGTGTATCTTGCCTTGCTACTTGTTATGGCTGCTTAGAGGATGGTGTAACATGCACTTCTTGCTCTGATGAAAAAAATATGATTTTAAATGATGGAGTGTGCAGCTGCATTGACCCAAATGCAGTATTTAACCAAACTACACTGAAGTGTGAATGCCCTTATGGCTATTACAATAATGTTTGTAACGCATGTGGGCCAAGCTGTTCTCAGTGCACTGATAACCAATGCTTGAGCTGCTACGACTCGGCCCATATGGTCTTGGTTGGGAATTCGTGCACTTGCTTGGATCCAAATGCATATTATGTCGAGTGGGCTAAAGTTTGTGCGTGCAGCTCAGGATTCTATAATAGTGGACAAATTTGTGTCCCTTTTCCTGGTCTTATGTTCAACAAGTAAGATAAAATATTAAAGATTAACTAAAATCATCTTTGAGGTAATATCTGCATAAATATTTAAAAATGAACGATAAATTCCTTGGGTTTTTAATTTTACTGTTTAAAATGCGCTGGATTTTACTTACTTACTTACTTACTTAATTATCTGGTGTTTAAGGTGTCTAGTGCCGCAGCCCAAAAGGGCCTATGGCAAAACTGATGACGTAGGCGAGCCATCTTGGCACGGGTCAGCCCCGTCCAAGCTTTCTATCAACTCCTGCTTCACCGGTCTTGCTGCACGTCTCGCCCGGCGCGTTGCCGTCGCCCTTGTCGCTCGACTCAGCTCCTGCGCGTGTTACACCTAAGGGTCATCCTCCCGTGGGGATGTGCTGAGAGGTAAAAGCCCGAAATCTTGAGTGGACTGAGGAGTGGTTCCTCTGGTTATCTCCAAAGTTAAACCACTGTTGCTGTCCAGAAGTCTTCGAGTGAAAACCTAACCCTATAAATAAAATTCCATGAGGGAGAGAAAATTAGCAGAGCTAATTTCTCTCGAACCGAATGCCATTTTATTATCGCGCTGGATTTTACATTATATTAAAAAGGAGACATCAATTTATAGTGAGCTTATATTTTTGCATTCAGCATAAAATCAGCATAATGCCTAAATGAAGATGGATATGAACTCAAAGATTTTTAAAATTCTAATCTTGTATTATTTATGCTCTGGCCGCAACTGAAAATATATATTTTTATTTTATCTGTATAGCCATACCCCTATATAGATTCCTTTGTCGAATAAAATGTAATATATAGATGAGCGACCAAGCTGACTCGGATGAGCTAAATCACGAGTAGGAACTGTTAAAAAGTGGCATGTCAAAAAATGGTTGAAAAGCAAGTGCGCCAATTTTAAAATGGCATTATTATTTAAATTAATTTTAAATTTAGGATACTCTTTTAGATTGGAATTGATTAATATCTTAACTATTTTTTTTTTCTCTTCTGTTAGAATTTGGTTCAGCAAGTAAATTAGGTTAAATTAAGTACACATGATCATTAAAAACGGATATTCTTGTTTAGAAGCATCTAAAAGTATTTCCATAGTTATATTCATATAAAATAATCAATATGAGTAGCTTTTAAAACGGAAATATGAGCTTATGTAAATTGCAAGAATTGCTGCAGGACTTACTGTAGCAGGATTATTAAGAATTTATAGGCATTTGCATTATGCAAAGTGCTGAGTCATTTTTATGATAACTCTGAAATATTGGATTCCTGCAATAAAAAAATTTAGCTTACTTTAATTAATTTATAAAACAAATATAAAAATAATGGTCGTTGTGCTGGTGTTTAGACTTAATTAATTGCAAAATATAAAAATCTTAGTTTGATACTTCCTAGTAAAATAGGAATTATTGGATCAAAAAATTGTTAAGTTTTTAATTTTCAAAATATAAACCATATATTTCTATTATAGTAAATTTCATATTTGTAAAATTGGAATTATTGAGTCAGAAAATATGTATAATTCATTGCATTCTTTATTTCTCAAAGCATTTAGCCATAGCAGAAATTAATTCAACAATAATAGCTTAGCTTTTACATAATGCAAAAGCCTAAAATCAATCAATGATTTTTTTATCAGCAGCTGAAACATTTCAAGTGTTTTAATTTTTTTATTGAATTAGCTTTTATGAGTACTAATTATTGTAAATAAATATTTGTAGTTCTTAACTTTTATTCATTATTTACTATAAATTAGAACTTATTTCTTACTTGGATTGAATATTATGGTAAGATATTTATCAGCGCAAGTCTAAAAGAGAATGCAAATTTAAAATTAATTTAATAATAAGACATTTAAAAAATTGGCGTGTTTGCTTGTCAACTTGCTTGCACTTGTCAGTCATTTTTTGGCATGCTACTTCTTAACTCTTCCTGGTACAGAGATTTAGCTTATCCATTTTAGGGAGTCTGTCTTGGTCGTTCAACTATCTATTGCATTTGCCTTAATAAAGAAATCTATATAGGGCTATGGGCTATATTTCTTTTGCATAAAGATAAAATTGGAAAGTAAAAATATAATCAGTCCAAATCTATGAGTAATAACTTTATCACATGTACGATTACTGATTGTAATTGAATCTTTCACACTTTACTTATCATGATTAAATATGCTATTTTTATATTAAATTAATGATTACGGCTTGCTTAAAAGATGCATTTAAAATGTAAAATTTGACTAGGATACAAATTCTACTTATGCTTAAAATATTATTTTTTCATTTATTATTTTAATATATGCTTGCAAACAATATTTGCAGTACATTATATTAATATATATGATTAAAATACTCGATGGCTTTCAAAGAATGCTATTGCTATAAAGTACATATTAATCCTATCAAACTTCATTTAAAATATTAATTAGACTTTTTATCATTTTAACTAGATATTAACAATGTTTAATCTTCTTTAGCACCCTCTCAGCATTTGAAAAAGACGAATTGTGCTTTCGTTATGAACCCCATAACTCTCTAGACTTCTATCAATTTCTATCATTTCTTGGCCATTTAAAATCAGCCTTTGCTCTCTTGGCACAATTCCTTTAGCATCCATGATTTTTAGTTTCAAGCTTTTTACGGATTCGGTTAGATCAATATAAAGCTTAATAGTCCGTCCTTCCATTGATTTAAGATAAATTAAAGATTCATTACCACTTGGATTGCTAGGCGTTTGTGGAGCTTGGCGACTGTTATTGGATATTAAACAAAACTCTAAAATATCACCTTTTTTCACATTAATGCCAGACGAGCGAGCGAATAAAAATAAATTTTATTTAGAGATCCTAGACCATTTAATGGAGGAAACAAAGCTCACAGCGCTAGGCCTTAAGGCTGTTATCGTCAAAAAAAGTCTTCTATGTGATCAACTTGCATTTTTCTCTATTGGAGCCTGATGAGCTGTGGACTTGATTCCATCTTTGCCTCAGACAATTCACCGCTCTTCCGACTTTGAATCATGCAGAGGCTCGTTCAGTCTCACTGTCTACTCTTCGTCCCACATGTCTTGATGCCTGTCCATCTTGCCAGCCATCCTATTTCAGATAGCCAATACTTTTTGATCCGATTTTAGAGCTTGGGAAAAGCTCTTTGTAGATGAGCCCTTGAGAGAAAAATTACCCAATAAAAAATAGTCGGTCGAACTACCAATTCATGGATCATATTTTTTTAATTAATGCCAGCCATAGTTTCATGATTAAGTAAACGTCTCCCTGAAAATTTAAGCCTTTGTCTAGCTGTAGGAATCAGTTCCCATTTCGAAATTTGATTTTTCACATCTGCAACTGTATCAGTCGCATGCACTTCCAGTGGAAAAGCATGGCCTGTTTTAAATAGAATAATTATTGGATAGCTTATTGGAGTTTCTGCTTCTCCTTCAGGATCATTTGGTGGAAATTCAGGCTCAGGCAATTTCGAGTTTGTGCTTACTATAATAGGAAATGATCCTATTGATAATTTTGTAGGAGCTGCTCTTTGTTTAGTCTCTTCAGTTACTTTTCCATGTCTTTCCATCAGTGCTCTATCTGAGATTAATAAATTTCCAGGGTTTAGAGCTTGCTGTATGTTGAATTCCATAGCTTCTTGGCTGTTTCTTTTACTTATGTTTGCTTTGATCTTTCTTTGGGGATGTGGTCGGCCAGGAGGAGTCAGATATTTATCAGACATCTTATATATTACTAACTCACCCCTTTATATTGGATACTTTAACCCCACTTTAAATTGGAAAAAAATTTTATTCCAATCGAAAAATTTCATAAGTGAAAAAAAAATACTAATTTTTATAGCAAATAGTTTTCAAGCGATTAATTTTTTGAATAATATTTATTAATTTTTTTTTATTTGCTTAAAACAAACTACCCTCCTTTTTGGTTCAATTTAAAGAGAGTAGGAATTATCTTTCTAAATATGGTTAACAAAGAATTAATTTTCTTCAATTATTTAACATTAGAACTAGAATTAAAGCTATCTAAAATAATTAAACTGGAGACTATTGTAATAAGTATTGTCATTCGTATTTATAAGAACTTTTCGAATAACTAATGAGATCATTTTACTAAAATTTACCAAATTTATCCATTTGGAGAACTATTCAATAAAAATTTACCAAATTTATCCTCTTACTCCCTCCTCGAGCAAAACCATTAGAAAAAATCCCTATTATTTGTCCAAAAAATTCACCCTCCGTGAGCGAACAAAAATTTTTTTCTGAAAAAGATTTTGATATATAAGTGATAATTATTATAATGAAATCTCGAGCTAATTCTGTTTAATTTAAATAAATTGCGTTTTAAACAACATAAATTTTACAAATTAAATTAATATTTGCTTTCCAATTTTTGCGGTTTAGGATTTTTTTAAATTTCGAGCAAGATATTTTTGTTCGCTCACGGAGAGGGGGGAGTTAGAGAACCATTCAATAAATAATTTGTTCCAGGAGATTATAAATGCTAGTAATAAATAAATATATAAAGAGAGCTTTTTATTAAGTCAATGTTCTCACTCTCTCTATATTGGTGAGCAAAACATATTTTGCTCCCATTATTTGGTTGATCCAGAATAAAGCACATTTTTTTTACTGTTAAAATGACTGAAAATTCCAATTTTTTTTTTTTTTCAACTTGAAAACGTAAAACGGAAAATTCTAATTTTTAGACTTTATTCCGGATTGGATAGGATTAAATTTTACATATAATTTTTTCAGAATGTGAAAGCCCCGACTCGCAAAAATTGGGAATAAAAATTAATTTATTTTGTAAATTTATGCTTTAGAATGCAAAATAAATAAAATTAACAAATTTTATTATACTTATTACTTGTATATTAAAGAATTTTTGCTCATTAAGGGAGTTTAAGGAGTCTTAACTTAATTTGCAAACCTGCCCTTTTGGCGCAACAGTCAGACCTTATGGGCCACGGCGAACAGGGACGAATTCTGAGTAAAGAATCAAATGTAGGCTCAAGAGATAGTTGGAAATGGAGATCCTCAACAACGTCCTTTTGGATTCAAGGACCCATGGGCAGCCTCTTCCGAGAAAATGGGTGCTCGGGCCAAAGCCACAGGGGAGTAGCCTTTTGCCTATAGCTGTCGAAGGAAGGCACTTTGGCATCCGACAGACTCCAAGGATCTTGGAATCAAGCTGCACCAATCGCCCATAGCAGGGCTGCAGAAATCCATAAATACCCACTTAAGAATGAAGCCGCAAGGCAAGTCGGAAACAGAAGGTGTGGGAAGTGACATCCACCTGGAAAGACCCTCTGGGCTAAAGTCGAAAAGCGATAGAATCTCTCGTATGAGAGGTCTTTGGGTGCTGCGTCATCAATATGGCTAAAGCCTAACTTTTAATAACCTTACCTGCCGTACGTTATCGGGTTTTAAAAATTCAAAGAGTTATTTTTGGATAGGCAATCGGCCTGATTGGAACTTACAGCCATTATCATTAACGTTAATTGAAGATTAGGGCTCTTCCTTCTTTTACGTCTTACCCGAGATGAGTCTTATAGAAGACTCGTTCAGCTGATAGCGAACCTTCTTGTGTATGTCAGGCATCCACCAAAGATCTCTCTCCTCCGGCTTTGGACTGGCTCTTAATGCTGTCTCGGAACTTTGGAGTATGCAGGTTTGGGATTTGTGGCTGTGCTTGAGTGACTAGAACTCCAGCTAGGGATAAACTCCCTAGCTAGTATCGGTACCAACTAGGCCTTCGTCGTCGGCACTTATAGTCTCTAGGGGTAAAGCCTTTTTACAAATGTCTATAGGGAAGACACAAAGTCTTCATTGCCGGACGAGGGAGGCAAATCCCAACCGGAAAACAAATGCCCAGTACCGTAGACTCCGTTTCCTGTTTGGCCGCAGCAAGGCCCCCAAACTGGAAACAGGTCTGGGAGAGGACGAGTCGGTTGTCATTGTATTTTTGTCTGGAACTTACAGCTATGGATGCAAGTCTTGATATCACATTGGAAATTACCCGATTGGCCAAGTGAATGTCCACTGATCTTAGTTGGCTATCACTTTCAAAACTCAAAGCCCCATCTTCCATCGAGGTAAAACTTTTCCCTGGATATGAGCTTGCGCCCTGTCAACTAGCTATTGAGCTCTACCTGACAAACTAAAACCAGTCTGAATGCTCTTCAAGCACCGCTAATCTCCCCTCCATAAGTTGCTCAGAATCCTGTCTGGGTACAGATATAAGAGGAGATTGGTTCTCCCGCCATTTTAAAGTATCATAAGTTAAGGAGTCAGTAAAGATAAGGACTTTTAAATTCTGAACATTTTTATTTTTAAAATTAGCATTTTCCACTGCTTGCATAATTAATAGATTCTTGAAAGTGCCTCAATATTATTTGGTAATGATATGAATTATATTATCGATCATAGAATAAGTATACCCTAGCATAAGGTATCTATTGCCTCTTCTAATGAAAACTTAAAATATTTATAAATAATCTAATATTGCAAATAGTTTTTAATTAAAATCGCTATTTCTAAACACCTAGCATTTATTATTAATGCTATTGTTTTATTAGCAATAATCTTATCTTTTCAAATCTTTCCTTTGTAGCCAAAAATCTATCAAATATAAAAATAACTATATTGCTATTTATAAATTGAAAAAGCTGCCATAAATTATTTTTATCAAGATTTATTCTCTTCTATGAAATCTAAAATAGCTTTGATATAAGATTTAAGAAGACTAAACTGCTATCAACAAACATAATACCAAATTCATAAAAAATCTAAACACTATTTAATTCCTTGTAACAGGCTTTGGCTTCTGACTTGATGCAGGTGTCCTTTGAGATTTCAAATTTGGCATAGACTGAGTATTTGGTCTCTTATCTAGCGCTTTATTTTTGCTTTCATAATACCCAAATTCACTTGGAAGCCTATAGCTCCCAGGTCCTGGAGTGTCCCAAAACCCTGAGGTTGGAGACGAATCTCTATTAGAGATCGGGAAAGCTCTGTTCCCTGGAGACTGAAATTTCGACAAATAATACCCAGACTTTAAGAAATCCTCACTATTATAGTAAGCACCAGGACCAGGCAGTCCATTTTTTTGATCCTTCGGAAACCTTGGCGATGACAGTGGCGAAAAAGTCGTAATTCCTGCATTTTTAAAAGTGCTTAAAGTGTATCTGCCTTTTTCAACCTCACTTTTAGGGTCATAAGCACCTGGGCCAGGACTTTTTCGGCTGTTAAACATTTCATCTGCTTAGCAGTTACCTAGAATTGATGTGCGAGGCCTGAATGTGAATTTCCTTCCTTCCTGTCCTATCTTTGAAGTAATCGGGTAAGTTCCTGGACCAGGAACTGAAGGGTCTGCTTTAAAGTGGCCTTCTACATACCTTTTTTCACAGGCTTCACGAGAAATACCAAACGAGTAGGCTAAACCAAAAGGCTTTTTGTTGTCAAAGTCGCTTGGTAAATTATAAGCGCTTGGGTCTGGGTTTCCTTGTCCTCTTTTATAATTAATATGGAGTGGAGAATAAATGTATATTTGGTGACAATGCTCCACTCTGGTCGCAAAAGTCCCTTATAGCTTAGCCAAGACTTGGATCCTTTAAAATTAATATTAATCATCGGATGGTGGGATTTTGTAGGTGGATGGCCTTGGGAGCAAATTTGTGGCAACTCAATGATCGATGGCTTTTGGGCTCAGCTTTTTCCATTACAGTTCAAAAAAACATGGTTCCTTTTTCCTGGGTGTTACCTCTCTAAAACTAGCCGTAAGGAGGTTATACATCCATAGCGCCTGATGGATACTGGCAGGGCTTCTCCCCAACACGTCGACACTCTTGGGGATCACAGTGTAACCCTGCTTCTACAGAAGACCCTGTTCCAAATAGCAGCTGAATTTCCGCTCGGCAAGCAGATTGGAGTTGATCGAAGCATGCGGAAGCATAAAACCTGGAAGACTACAGGTTATTATTTTAATTTGTCCTCTCTTCTTTGGTAAAATCAGATTTTGTGCCGTAGCCGATTGATGCTGATCTTTTGTCAAAAGCTGGAGGAATTGAATAAAAATGAGCCCTGGGTAAAGCTTACTCGGTAGGTTTTAAGGCTGAAAATCGGGCAGCCTTTGAGAAAGACCACTGCTGCTTTGCGGTAGATCGATTTGTAGGAGCACCTGCTATTTGGCCTGGGGTGGAAATGATGATTGACATTTAATTATTATAAGTTATAAATTTTGAATCGCTAATGGGATATTAAATAGATTAAAGCATTAATGAAGCAAATGTTTTTTTTTAATCTTCAGTCATAACTTTTTTAGATTAGATTGAGCCATTTTTCTTAGCAAGGCCAGGGACTTGCACCCCTAAATACTCATCGCTCACTAAAGAGCCCCGGCGGACACCCTCCTTGTTGCCTCAAACAAGGGATTCATGCAATCAGTCTTAATTTTCATGGCTTCTGGAGCCTAAGGGCCAAACAACTGGGTTGAAACTCGCAGTTTCTCATTAGACAAATGCCATCTCTTAAGTCTTGTTCGAGGAAATCAGCTTCCACTCGGGACTGCCACCGATCTTGTCCTTTATAATGATTGCTCTGGAGGAGAAAGCCCGAGTCCCATGGATTAGCATCCTGGGGCCATGCAAAACCTAGCCCGATTAACACAAAGGGTTTCCTGCCCCTTTCCCACCTAAACCCCACCACTAAGCCGTTGCCTGCTGTGTTGAAGAAATAGGTCGATGTCGGGTTGCTCGTTGTCGCCATTTTTATGTATATCATCTCTGTCATAACTTTTGATTATTATTTCTAGCCTAACAGAAAGTTATTTAATTTCTACATTACTAGGATTTTAATTCTTTTTATTTTAATTTTTTTTCCTTTGTTCAATCTCATCCTATCGCATGCTATATTAGACTATAATCATATTTTTATAAAAAAAAATCTTAAAGTTTAAAAAAGTAGATTTCTCGCTTAAATTATTAAAAATCCTCTTAAAATCTCATTTATTTTATTTTAAACTAAATTTTTAAGCAATATAAGTCTGTATTTTAAAAATCTTTTATTTCAGAATCCCATTTTATTCTTGAGAAATAAGTAAAAACTGTAAAAGCGGGATTATTAAGGCTTAAGGCTATTATTGATAAAAATGTCAACTTTCAAAAATAGTTCTTCTCATATCTTCAAATCTCGCATTTTTAATCGAAGCAGCTATCAAGTCCCTTACATGACAAATCCTTTTGGAAAATATATGTCTCAGTTCAGCAAAACTGTTGTACGCGTTCAGACAAGCCAACCAAAGGTAGAGAGGCCTGTGCTTAAAGAAAAAAATTTAAATAGAAGCCAATCTCCGGGGTCGTGCTCTAATCAAGCATCGACTTGCTGTGATAGTTTTGAAAATTGCTCACAGAGAACTTCAAGATCAAGTTCAGCTCCTAAATTATTGAGACCGCCAATTCCAACGTCACATAACTCAAAACCGAAAAGAATTATGAGGCCAAAATCAATGGCATTTCATAAAGTATCAAATGGCTAGGTATAATTTATTGAATTTCTTATCTCATTTAAATTAAAAAAAAATGTAAATCAATATAATTTATTTTATAATAAAAAAATTATTTTTATACACGATAGAAATTAAAAAAATTTGAATATATTTTTATATCTTATGGCTATAAGAAATGATTCTAATTGATATTTTAACGAAGTTTTCACATAAAAGAATAATGCAATGGTCCATTTGGCAGATATAAATGGATTTCTTTTAGAGTTATTTTACTCAAAACATATGAAAAATCACTGATCCTCCTAAGAATTAAAAATGGTTCAAAATCTAATTATCGTGCTTGATGCAATCAAAAGCCACTGGGACGCCCCCACGACTTCTATGATTTCATCATCCTTACAGTCAATCACACTTCCTGTCCTTTTAACAGCACTCCAAGGCTTTAAAAATGCTTTAAAACTCCAAAACTCCGAAAACACACTGAAAATTTTTATCTGTGCAGGCCAAACTGCCTATAACTCAATATCTGAAGACGAAGTCTACGTAAGTGGAGGAGTCTGAAAAGGGGCAGCTCAGGCCTTGTGCTATATAAACTCCAGGAAGATTAATGCAAGAATCCTGATCATCCAAAAACATAGCATTCAAAATGAACAAAATGCAGCTTTAAGTGTCATGGTAGCTGCTCAAAGCTTAAAAGTTATTATAGATGGCATTGCCTTTAGTGACTGCTCAGTCTTAAGTCAAACAGCTACATTTACTGGGGGAATTTATATTAGACACCATTCTACAGGAATTTTACAAATTTTGCTTCAAGTGTTTCTGCCTACTCGTAGGCCGACATCTTCAACATTTTTGCATTTGAGGCCGTATTGTACGTGCTGCAGTAGAGAAGTAGAAAAAGCTTATGTGTGTTCATGCTGTTTAGCGTTGTATTGCTCATTTTCTAATACGTGCCAAGTATGCAATTCAAGACTTTTGGTGCCGAGAGATATATTGATAAATCAAACAAAGTCTAAATAATTTACTTACTCCCCCCCTCCGTGAGTGAACAAAACCATTAGAAAAATCCCTATTTTTTGCCCAAAAAAAAACCCACCCTCTATGAGTGAACAAAAATTTTTTTAATCAAAAAATTTTTTATGTAAAAAAATTTTGATATATTAATGATAATTATTATAATTAAATCTAGAGCCAAATTCTGTTTAATTTTAAACGAATTGCTTTCTAAAACATAAATTTTATAAATTAAATTAATATTTGCTATCCAATTTTGCGAATTAGGATTTTTTTAAATTTCAAAAAAAAATATTTTTTATAAAATTTATATATAAATTTTTTTTAAAAAAAAAAAATAGCCCTCCGTGAGTGAACAAAATTTTTTTGTTCACTCACGGAGGAGGGGGGAGTTAATTAAATTTTTACTAATGGAAATTAATTTTCTAAATAAGAATAATTAATTTGACTGATTTTTAGTTGTTATAAAATAAATTTAAAATTATTAACTACAATATGAGATCTTCTTCAATTAAATCAAAGGCAACAGGTTTTTTGGGTGGCTGAGCCTGAGCTTTTGCGCCTATACTGGGATTGAGATTAATCATTGAAGGCTTTTCTTTTTCGTCAATATTTAGTATATTGACTTTTGATTCCAAAGGTTGAGATACTGGCAAGTTATTATTTATTTTTTTCTCAAATGAAGTTGGAAGCAGCTTTGACTGGATTTTTGTAGTGTCTATTTTTACGTTATCATTTTCTCCAAATAATCCTTGGAAAAATTCTTGTTTTTCTGCTTTTTCAGCTAATTTTTTAAGCTCGTCACCACTATTTCCAACTGTAATTTTTCTAGCTTTATTTCTATCATTTGTAGGATTGATTTCTGCTTGGTTGCGAAAGGCTGAAAAATCTTGAGGGTTTCTATCAGAATAATTAACAAAGTCAGGGTTATAATAAATATGGTGTCTCGGCCAGGGTATTGCTTCACATCAATGCATGCTGGAGCAACTATTTAAAATATATCCAGCAAGGCTTAGACAACCCAGACATTGACAGCTATGTTAGGTAAGCAATTTAGAATGATCAGAGACTAGCCCTAGCCCGTTTCCAGGATGGATTTTACCTTGAGGGAAGAGGTGGGTTCAGAGATGGAGAAGAAACACCCAGCATCGTCTCAGTCAATGCCTAAATCAATCGACCAACTGAGAGTTGCGCCTCAGAATTTGAATATTCTTTTTGACCAGAAATTCCATTTTTTTGGGATTTTTGTGTGGGTGAGGAGACTGAGATACAGAAGTATATTTCAGATTACAATGGCATCACGTACTCAAGAAAAAGAAGGATATGATCCCAAGCTCTAGTCGCCAGGCGAATTATCATCCCATTCGAGAAATTCTCCCTAACGACATCGCAAAAAGGGCAAATCCCTGAGGTAATCCTTGATGTTTGCGTTGCCAATAGACAAGCTGCAAAGCCTGTAATAAGTTTAAGTTTAAGACAAAGCCAGAGTTTTTATTTAAATCTTCTAAAAATCCAGGCTCCTTTTTATTCGACACAAGATGAGACCTGTCTCTTCCTGCTTTGGATTTAATAGGTAGCAGTGACTCTTCACTGTTAGGATTTGCAGTAGTGTCATTAGTAAAGAACAATTCTTTTTGAGCTAGCTCATTAAAGAAAAGCTCCGGCTCTACAGGCTTAATATTAAAAGGATCTGCAACCTTTTCTTGGAATAAATGTGACCGATCTCTACCCATTTTAGTCCCAAAATTCAAACCTGAGTTAACTTGTGTAAATAAATCATTTTCAGCAGGTCTTTGAGGGCTGATTTCAGGCTTATTTTCTATATTTCGACTGAAAAACAAATCATTTGGCTTTTTCTCTTTTTCTTCTCCAAAAATTGATTTTAAAGCAGAATCTTTCTTACTGCCTGCCTCAAGCTCTTCAAAAATATTAGACTTTGGTAAGACTTCAGGGCTTTTAAAATTAACCAAAGGAGTATCATTAATTTTTGGCTCCAAAGCCTCTTTTTCTTTTACAATTCCTAATAAACCATCAACCCTATCCATTGTCATTCCTTTCTTCATTTTTTCTTCAGCGATTTTTTCTTGGGTTATGATGTCAGGCTGCTTTCTTTCAGTTTTTGAGTCATTGGTTTCTATATTTTCCTCAATAGCTGTTTTAAAGTTAAATTTTGGCTTAGAAAATGAAGGCTTTAATGACTCTTCTATGTTTGGCTGAGGCTTTATTTCTCTAGAAGGCGGCTTTATTTCTCTTGAAGGTGGCTTAGGAGGCAGACTTTCAATAAGCTGTTTTTTTAATAAAGATTTTCGGGGGTTTTCACTTTCTAAATCAATTTTGGCTTGTTCTCTGATTTCTCTTGAAGAGAGCCCTCTTCTGCCAAGGTCTTTTGAAGAAAGGTCTCTAGTCGCTGACTTGCTTTCTGCTAAAGACTCTTCGACTTCAGCTATTACATTGATTCTTCTCCTTGACTCAGCTGAGTTCATATATCTTGGCGTGCTTATTTCTGAGCCTGATCTGCTTGTTCGCTTATGGTTAGCTAATGAAATCAGTCTATCTAAAGACTGTATGCTTGATCCACTTTCCATCACTTTATTTAGCTCATCTTGAATTTTTGCAAGTTCCTCTTGTTTTCACTTTATTTTTTTATTTGCTTGACTCAGCTCAAGATCATTTGAGTCATATTGCTGCTTTAAATCCCGCTCTTGGAATTTCAGCTGATTTATAGTATTTTCATAGATTTTTAACGATTTTTGGTAGCTTTTTGATAGTTCTTCATACAGTATACAAATTTCTTTACCTTTTTTAGAAACTGGCTTAAAGTCATACTGCCCAGCAATTTCATTCAACTTTTCTAATTTTTCATTTAAATCAATTTCTTTTTCATACCAATGCTCATACTCTTCATGGCTCTTTTCAAGCTTCTGCTCTAAGTCTCTGACTAATTCAGTTAGCCTATTTTTCTCACTAGAGGCTTCATTTGCTGACTTTACGTGGTCAGGCAAATCGTCTTCCAATTTATTCAGATGCTTGCCTCTGTCGTTTTGCTTTAATTTCATTGATTTGACTTTCTTTTCGAGCTCTTTGATTTGTGTTTCTTTTTGGCTGATTTCGTCTTTCAATTGTTTTGTATAATCTGTGCCTTGAATTTTCTCGAGACGGCTTTTCAGTTTCTTCCATTCGTTTTCGTAGATTTTTACTTGTTTGTCTTTTATGTTTAATTGCTCGTGCCTTACATGTTCTCGATTCACACTTGTTGATCTTGCCCTGGGCTTTTTTTTGGAGATTTCGAGGACTTCATTAAGTTTGCGATTTAAGTTTTTCAGCTGAGATCGCAATTCAATGTTTTCTTTGTTGAGGCGTGATAGGTATTTTTGAGCTCGAAGAGGAGTGTCCATTATTGATGGAGCTATTGAAGAAGTATCCTCTGCTTCTTTGTAAGGGATGTATTGATTGCTTTTGACAACTTGATGCAGTGGATCTGGGGTTTTTGAATTTGTCTTACGCTCTCCACTTCAATTTAAAATTATTCGCATTTTAAGGATTTTTTTTAATATTCCTCAGCTATTTTATGACCAATAAAAAATTATTAATCTTATTTTATAAAAAAATCAGAAATATAATTTTATTATTTTAATAAAGAGAGCTAGGAAAAGATTCATCAAGATCTTCCTCAAAGTCGCTTTCATAGTTTTCTTTTTCTTTATTTCCATACTCTTGAATTTCTTCAAGATCACTATTATTTTCATAAGATTCCATTTTTATTAACTCGTTTAAATATCATTTACAATGATTTTTTCCTCACAGGCGGCCTATAGTCTTCCTCTTCATCTTCTTCTTCAAGCTCTTCTTTTTCATCAATTATTTTATCATTTCTCCTCGGAATCCTCAACAGTTGTCTAAAATCAAGCTGCTCTTCTTCAACCCCTGAATCTGATGACTCTTCCAATTCCAAAACATCTTTAGGATTTTTCTGCGCAGCCTTACGGTCAAACTCCCCAATCCCGAATTTCTGCGTAATTGTCTCATTTTTCCCTTTAAAACTCGGGATTTGTAGAGAAGGCATTTTTGCACGTTTTTTATTTGCAATGTTTTCTATCACTGTTACAAGTATTGGGATTCCTGGCTGTAGCTCAATTCCTAATAAAGCTTTTAATTGGTCTCTTGAAGGCAAAATATTCATATTCCCGCTTTCTGGCATAAAAACTTCTAAAGTGTTGTATAAGTCTGCGCATTCTAAATAATCTTTAAATAAAGCTATAATAATCTGCCCTTCTTCACTTGAGGAAAAATTTTTAGCGAAAACATTGGTAGTTTGCATAGGATCACGGGCTGCGAGGACATGGTAAATATTAGCTCTTAGTCTTGCACGAATTTTGGGGAAATTTGGATGGGAAATGATGGATTCTATGAGTTGTCCATTGTTAAGCATTATTTAAATATAAATCTAATATATATTTTGCGTATTAGAGGAATAAAACTAGAGGGAGGGAGGGAGGGAGTGAGGGTTTATTTAGACAGGCAGTAAAATTAGAGAATAATTAAATTTAAATATATATAAATATTAAATGAATATTCAACCTTTGCAGCTTGCAGTGAAATATGACCCTCCCCAGCTTTGCTTGATTTATTCAAATGGGAAGGAGCCTTTTTACCATGACTTCAACTTAACAAAGCAGGATTTGGCATTGACAACTGAAAAGATATATCATAAACTTAACCTTGACCATCCTGGATATCTCACTCAAATTGATGCAGGGCAAGTTCTATAGGGCTTTACCCTTAATAGCCCGATAAAGGCAGATGATTCCCGGCGAAATCTGGTCCAACCAACTTAGTGCCTTGGTCGAAACGAAACTCGATTATTCCGCCGGGAATCATCTGCCCTTATCGGGCTATTAAGGGTAAAACCATATAAAAATCATTGAATTGATAAAAAGCAAACAAAGCAGAGATTCTAGGTCGTCCAGAGCTTCAAAATTGAGGGATATGGTAGAAGGAGCAAGAATGGATGGGAATATAGGAAAAGAAGCTAACAAGCAGAACAACCGAAATTGGGGGAACAGCAAAGGCGAAGTCGCGGGTAAGTTTGATTTCGAAGAAATTGATAAGCAGCTGGAAAATGACTCTGGAAGTGACAACTCGATAGACTTATAAATTAATTTTACTATTCAAATTACTTTATGATTCTATGGCAAATAAATTTACTCTCTTGTTTTAAAAAATCTAGAGAATTTTCTCTAACTCTGCCTTCCATGAGTGAACAAAAAATTTTGTTCGCTGACAGAGGTGGCTTTTTTTTTATATATATAAATTTTTAAAGTAATTTTTTTTTTCAAAATTAAAAAAAAAATTCCAATTTTTAAAAACTGAAAAGTAAAAATTTAATTAATTAATTTGTAAAATATGTTTTAAAATATAGTTAATATGCCTGATTCTTTTTACATTAAGAAGATAAGTATTACTATATATTTAGCTTTATGTTTGATATTGTGACTTCTTGCTAACTAAAATTACAAAATACATTAAATTAAAAACAAAACTGTAGTTTGATTAATGGAGAGACAAAAAAAAATTAAGCCAATGCAGGATTAGGGTAATCAAAATAAAAACCCACAAAATAAAAAAGAGATTATTCATCGTCATAAATAAAATTTGCCTTAAGTTCCTTACTCCCCCCCCCTCCGTGAGTGAACAAAACCATTAGAAAAATCCCTATTTTTTGCCCAAAAACCCACCCTCCGTGAATGAACAAAAATTTTTTTAATAAAAAAATTTTTTATGGAAAATAATTTTGATATTTAAATGATAATTAGTATAATGAAATCTAGAGCTAATTCTGTTTAATTTTAAACGAATTGCCTTTTAAAACATAAATTTTATAAATTAAATTAATATTTGCTATCCAATTTTTGCGAATTAGGATTTTTTTTAAATTTCGAAAAAAAAATTTTTATAAAATTTATATATAAATTTTTTTAAAAAAAAAAAAAATAACCCCCCTCCGTGAGTGAACAAAATTTTTTTTGTTCGCTCACGGAGAGGGGGAGTTAAGATTTTTTACTTTTCTAATTTTTGGTTTTCTTATAAAGGGACTTGCCTAATTATTGAGCTTAATATTTTTCTCTAAGGATTTCCTTGCCTATTCTAAGAAATTCAGATTTGTTTAATAATAAATCTTGAAAACTTGTCATTTTAGGCCCTAATGCCATATTTCATTTGTTTACGTCATTTACAAAATTGCGTCACTAATGATAAAAATCATGCATATTAGAATATAAAATAATAGCTATATATAAAATGAGCAACGAGTCCGATCAAATTCAAAGCGAATCCAGTGGAAAATATTTCAACAGAATTCTCACAAACGCAAGTTCCTGGTACACCAAAACTAAATCAAGATTCCCAATGGTCGAATACAGCATTGACAAGATTTCCCCTATCATTTCTCCTTTCAGCTCTAAGCTGACCCAATACAGCACTCCTCTAATAGAAAAACTAGACCTAGCAGTCGACTCAGTGATCCAACAAGGCCAAAAAACCCTTGAAAAAAGGCCTTTGCCAGAAGGATGGGTTAAGAAAGCACGCCAAATGGCAGAGTCCACCAGTGTCTTAATCCTCTCAGGAGCTGACGATCTCTATATATGGAGCTCCACAGTCTTCGAGAAATACCACATTGAACAAATTTACCGAGTCCCTATTGACATGAGCACCAGAGCTTTAACTTCCATGTGGCAAATCCAAAGGGAAATGGGCCTTAGAGTTGTCGAATTTTTGGACAGCCGAAGAGAATATATAGCCAACACAAAGCTTTATGGGAAACTAGATCACGCATTAGGCCTCAACGAGAAGCTGGAAACCGCAATAGATTACTATGACGAAATCAAAGATCTCAAAAAAGAAGACATATTGGAAAAACAGTGGCCACAGAACGTCAGAAGCATGTTCGACAAAATGCTGAGCTCAGTTGGAGGAGAGTCCATTGTGATATATTTAGACGGCAAAGTATGGAATAAGCTGGACTACGACCAAGACGGAGTTATTACAGTCAAAGACTTGGTGGACTTTGGAAACCCTAAAACTCTTTTGGAATGGAGCAAGCAAGCTTTTAGCAATATAAAGATTCCACATCAGATCTTAAATTAATTTATTAATAGTTAGGCATTGCCTGCAGACATTGCTAGGCTATCTCTTTCAAACCTCCGTGCCTCCTCTTGAGTTAAAATCCATCCTTGAAAGCAGACTTGGACTAGGCTCTGATACGTCAAGAGTCGCTTGCCTACTATTGCTGTCCGGAAAACCTTTCCGGATAGAATTAAATATGTAATTGAAGTAAGCTAACGTATCCAACCTCAAAGCGCTTAAGACGCCATATTTAATTATATTCCACACCAGATCAACGGCGGAGAAATAAAAGCTGAAGCCTAAACACATAAATAAACTTTAAGAATGATCATACTTCTAATAAATGGCGAGCATAATAAGTGTCGATGAAGGCTGCTTAATAGCCAATTTATCAATATCAACCCCAATTTCTCAAGTTTTTGACATTGTGTCCTCAAGGACCAGCATCAATCGAAGTCTGCTTATAATTTTCAACACAAATGGGATCGTGATCAACGAAAATGCACCCTTGTCGCAGCAGATCCCTGAAAACTCTTTAGCTAATTTATATCTGTTTCGCAAAGACAAAATAAATCTAGAAATTTGTGTAGAACGAAAAGATTTTAGCTCGTTTAACCGGTACCCAATTGACTACTACCACGAGCCATTTCCATTTTCCGAATATGATGACTTTCCTTCCGGCTATGAAAAAATCCCTATAATAGAGAATTCTTTATTTAAGCTCTCCCAAAACGCCAGAGAATTTTATGCGAAATATGTGGTGCTATTAGAGTATCTTAACGAAACCAAGCAGATGCTAGAAATTAGGCTAGAAGCCTCTGATGTTTTGCTGAAGAATTTGCAGCTTTATTATAAAGAAATCAAGCATCAATGGAAAAATTTATCGTCAAAAGCTCTAGAACTGCAAAAAAACGTAACTATAATGGCAAGCCAATTCAACCCAAACCAGCTGCAGAGATATGGAGACCCTATAGATTCGCTGCTGCAAGAAGGGAAGTTTAAGAGGTTTAATAGAGATTTGCAGATGAGGGTCAATAATTTTGTGACGAAAGTAGACGATTTAAATGGAAGCATTTTGAAGCCGATAAAGGAAAATATTAGAGATGCATCAGAATCAATTGAAAAGGTCAAGTTTACAGCTGACACTTTTTTTGAGACTTATAAGAGCAGTGGGTTTGAGTCAAGAGAAGGCCTTTTTATTGAAGGACTTTTTGCCTGCAGGCTATATATGGATTTTCGTGACAAGCTAGAAAAGGTAGTAGATGTAAACCATACGCCAAAGAGGGAACTGGCTAATCAGCTGCTGATGATGGAAAATGAGGTAAATTCGTATAATGAAAGTCTTGTGCAGCTACAAAGATGCTTAAATGATGTAATTCCTTTAGAAAAAGATATGCAGGTTAATGTAAAAAGGATTGGGCAGCTTTATGGCGTAAAAGTTGTCAGGATGATTGTAGAGTCTGCCCACAAGCTGAAATACAGAGTCAAGGACAAGCTGCTTAAACTTAATGAAAAATATGAAAATTTGTTAAAACAAAGCGAATTTTTAAAAGTCCCGTCACAGCTAGAAGAAGCCTGTGCAGCTGCCAAACGAGAAGTCAGAAACTCTACAATGAGGTCGCAGAATGCGCTAAACTTATACTACCAGCTATGCAAAACTCTAATTGAGGACCAAACTCAAAGAGAAGAATTTTTGGAAAGATATGGAAATGTTCTTCCCAAAAATGCATTTCCAGAGCTGATTCAGCCAGTCATGAAAACTAATAGACTTAAGCATCTGCTGAATATCCCTGAAAACATAGATATAAGCCAAGAATTTGAATTCCGTAGCACTCAGTTAAACAATGAGCAAATTATTGCTCATTATGAAGCAAAATTAGTGAAAATGGAAAAAAATTATCAAAAAAAGCTTGATGAGTCTAAAAAACAAGAAGAAAGACTGGAAAAAGACATGGTCAGTCTATCACACTCATTGGTAAAGTCGTCTCGTGAAAAAGACGCATTGGAAAAATCAATTAAAGATTTGTCGACTGAGCTTTATTTGTTGAAAGGAAAAGGCAATGGAGATAAGATTGCAAGGAATTTCCAAGAAGAAGTCAGGAAGCTGAGGGAAAGAGAAGCTGCATTTAAGCGAATGCATATGGAGAACCTAAAAGCTTTGAGGGAAGAAAATAATAAGCTGAAGCAAGAATTAAAAGGAAATTAAGAGTAAATGAGTAATATTTGGATTAAGATTTTAAGTAGAAAAAGATGTCTGATATCTTTAAAATGGATTTCTATTTAGTGAAATGGACCACTAATATTATGAGTTTTGGATTAATTTTAATGAGAATGCTTTATTCATTGTGAATTCGGCTGAGAAAAGGTTGAAGTCAAAGAAAATTGTGAATAAAGGTCTTAAAAATTAAAGAATTAAATTAATTGGAAAGAAAAAGATTTTATGCAGGTAACAATGTTTGGATTAATTCTTTGTAAGAAGTTTTGATCATTTCTTTATGATTAGGGGACTAGTGATATGCAAAATTCTTTTTCGAAAATTCGCCTGAAATCTAAGATGGAGACTGGCCTAAAAACTAGTCATAGTTAGGAAAGCTTACTTCCCTACTACTTTAAATTGGTAAAAAATCTTTTTTTGGTGCGTGGATCCCTTTTAAATTTGAACAATTTTTTCAATAGAAAAACTTTATAGGCGAGCATACTAATTTTTATAAAACAAGTTTTGACCTAATTTAACGGAGAGAGTGGGAGTAGAATATTTTTTTAACAGTTTTAACACTGAATTGATTAATTTTTTGAATTAATTCTCTATCGAAATATATAAATCAAAAATTCTTTTAATTTGCATTTTTTTAAATTTGTATACCTAATTACAATAAATAAAAGCATTTATTCTGATTAGCTGCTACCCTATTTTATATATGAAAATAGGATGAATATTACCATTAGGTGTGTTTTTATTTATCTTAATTTTTAAAACATTAATTTTCATTAAAATAAAAATAAGCCCACTTTAAACTGCAACAGGATTTTTTGGTCCAGTTTAAAGGGGAGAGTTAGGTAACAAATTATGTTAAAAGCAGCTATAAAAATTCAATTTTAGCTTTATTTTGCTCTCATTGATAATTATTTTAAATCCCATTGAGCTCCTAGTTATTTTTTTTAAAAAATCACAACATAACGCCAATTTTGTTCAGTATTTTATTACACCAAGTTTAAACTAATTTTGCATGAGTTTGGGTTATTTGTTTTCTTTTTAGTCGAAAACATATTCTTATCAACATTTGAGCACAAGAAAATAGGCTTTATTGATTTTCTAGTGAATGGCGAAAATTTATATATATCTATTAATGAAAATCTTAGATTTCATTGATTAATCAATAATAATATTTTAAGGATAAATAAATATTAATACTGGGTCTTTAATTAATATTAATTCATTTTTATATATATCTTAAATCTTATGTTCTATAATGTTGCTTAATTTTTTATTTTTGGCCAATAATCAGAGTCAAACTTAAGAGCTATTCTTGCCTTAGAATTTGCATCAAAGTTCGGAGACACTCTAATTTATAAAACGCTATAAAATTCAAATTTAAAATAAGGATCCCCCCTCTCATTTGTCTAATTTTCTAGTCTTTTATCATTTGTCCATTTTCTCGTTTTTTTTATAGGAAAAAAAAATTTTTTTTAGGACCTCATTTGTCCAATTTTCTAGTCAAAATTTTGATAGAAAAAAAAAATTTCAGGACATCAATTGTCTCATTTTCTAGTTTTTTACAGTAAAACACTAAAATTTAGGACACTCGAAAAATCCAAAAATGACTAGAAAATTGGACAAATCATTTTTGACTAGATTTTGGGACAAATGAGGTCCTGAAAAAATTTTTTTTCTTAGAAAATAAAAACTAGAAAATTGGACAAATGAGGGGGGGGATCCTTATTATCCTTAAGAAACTACAATATGGTAAAAAACAATTTAGTTAATTCTGCAATTCGATTTAAGCTAAGAATTTCTTGCTCTTTCTTCATAATAAAAGAAAAAAATTGCTTGAGATCTCAACGATTTTTTTAATTTAGATTAAAAATATTTTTTATTTTTAAAATTATCCACAATTTTAATATAAATTTCTTTAAGCAACTTTTAACCTAAAAAATTTAATCATTTACAGCAGGGAAAAGTTAGATTAAAGCTCAATTTTATTCGAAAATTCAAAAATTAACAGTTAGCGTAGTTAAGATACTCTTTTGTTCAGCTTGCTTGGGTCCTGCACCCATTTAATGCAGAACTCAACTTTTTAAAACAGTCCATATCACTTCTTATAGGGCTGGAATTTGTGTCATTTCTTTGTGATTTTCTTACACATCTAAAAGACGGCTTTGGATTTTTGTATGAAATGCGACTTGGTGAACTTCCCATTTCTCTGACTTTTATAAATATGAATTATAATTTATTAAAAAGTTAACAGCACGTTATCAATATGGAGCTGGCTTTTGCTCAAGTCTTTTTTTTTTAACGAGTTACCATTAACGTAAAGCCTATTTGAGAGGGATAAAAATTGATAATAAAAAATACCAGAAAAATTATTGAGACTTTTAAGTAAAAAATGATAATTAATAGTGTATTATGGATCCAGAAGAATATCAGCCAGAGCACCCTAATAGCTATGCAGAAGCTATTTTAGCTCCGAAAATAGAAAAAGATATAGAAAAGAAACCAGACTTTGGGGAGAAATCAAAAGTTATCGTCCTTTTTAATATGGCTGATGAGGTAGATAAGGCTCCATGTCAAATGACCTTGAATTTTTGACAGTGTACATTTCATCGAAATCCATTTGGTCGAAATTTTTGATAATGCGGACATTTGCCGAAAAATTCGTTTTTTTTTTTTCGGTCAAATGTCTCACAACCAAAAATTTTCGATCAATTTTCGGCCAAAAATTTTTCTATGAAATGGACACTGTCAAAAAGGACCTGCGCCCGGTAGATGAATCTCTAGAAGAAGATCTAATGGAAGATGTAATGGAAGAATCACAGCGCTTTGGGATTGTACAGGACTCTACTATTTTTGAAGAGCCTGATAAAGCTCAAAAAGTGCAGGTTTATATTAAATTCTTGACAACTGATGCAGCTGAGAAGTGCTTGAACGCTATGAACGGGAGATTTTATTCCGGAAGACAAATTTCTGCTAAATATTATTCAGAAGAAAAATTCGACCAAAATTCATTGGGGAATTTTTAAATAATTTATTTTATGTAGTTTAAGCTGATTTTTGGTTTTTGTGATGCTTTAGGCCACGCTTAAGTAAATTAATCCCTTTGAGGACAGTGGTTGCGAGGCTTAAATTCTGTTTACTCCCCCCCATCCTTGATCGAACGATTAACTGTAAAAATTCCTAAAAATTGGGGAAAAATTAACCCCCTATCCTTGATCGAACGATTTTTCATATCATGCAAATTTTTATATACATAAAATATATTAGTTATCAAAAGTTTGGAAGATGTACATAGTTAAGTTGTTTTAGAGACTTTAGACGACAGAAAGCTTCGAAATCAACCATTCGAAGTGATTTAGTCATCAGCCTAGCTTAAAAACTCAATAATCTAATAAAATAGAGATTCTTTTTAAATTTTTTAAAAAAAAAAATTTAGTTTAATAAGGAACAAATTAAAATTTATATAGTTTAAAAGGGTGACTAATAAATCAAAATATTAAAAATTGGTATTTTTATGAAATTAATTTATTTTTTGCTGTAAAAATAATTATTAATACTCTTAACCCTCTTATTTAAAAGTAAATAAAAAAAAAAAATATATATATATATTTTATTTATATATAAAAATTTTTTTTTAACCCCCCATCCTTGATCGAACGATGGCGGGTCGTTCGATCAAGGATGGGGGGGGAGTTAGCTTTTTCTTTTCAGCTTCTTTGTATTTTTCTGATGGCGACCAATGCTGTTAATTTTTGCAAGGTCATTTTGTGAAGCCTTTCAATAAAGCCTTCACATGCTCGTGGTAAGGCAATTATTTCTAAATCTTTAACCTCGTCTGGGACTTGTGCTGGTGAGCTATAGCAATGAATCTGCTCAAAAATGACTTGTAACTGTATAGCTAAATTTCATAAATGTTTATAAGTATCTAATAAACTCATTCCTCTGTAATTTTCTAAAGGCTCTTGATATTTAGCCTTAACTAGGTCTTCTAGTTTTACGAAATTATCCAATAAATCAATAACACCTATCGATCTTAGCGCATCTCTAATCAAAGCAATTGGGACCTTTAAATGTGTATAAGTATTAAAAGTCTGTTTCATCCTTTTTGCATATTCTGACGTACTATCATCAATTTCGTTATAAGAATTCAGCGGTAAAGGGTCATCATCCCCTTTAAGTCTCAATGAATGGAAGAAAAATCCATTTTCGTTAGCAAATATAGGCTCTGAATCTATTTGGATCATTATGGACTTCAATTTTTTTTACAATTGCAATTCTTTATCAGGTACCATCATGGAAATATTATTTTCTGATAATAGGGCTATCCCTTATCGGTCTATTTCGCAGAGTGCTCTATACAAAAAAATTATCATGGTTTATCTGCCCATTTCCAAACGCCCACAAATCTCTATACATTTTGATAATAAGCGATTCACTAGCTTCTGGGTCAAGATTTAAACAGATAATACGAAACGTTTGAAACGCCAAAGTCCCATCAGGCTTCTTTGGGGCTACCGAAAACAGCCCTTTTATCACAAGATATTTGCATTTTTTTTCTCGTATATAATACTCCAGCATAATTCGTAAAGCCTACATTAAAATTACAAGTCCAGAGTCAAGTGTCAAAGAACCATTTTTATTGCGGGCTTTTGACTGCAGCTGTGATTTAAGCTCAGATCTGTCTTTTGGGCTAATTTTTCCCATAACTTTGTCAATTACTTCAAAAACGCGGTCTAAAGCTACAAAATGCAAAGCAGAAAATCTCCCTGAAGTAATCATAAGCTGAGGACCTTTAAACAGTAGAAATCGGCAGTGTAAGAAAAACGACAGCTCATCAAGCATCAATTCTTCATTTAAAAACTCTATAAAAGTATGAATTTCCCACACTTTTTTCGCTTTTTCATGTTTTAAAGCTAATAAAAGCTCCAATCGCAGCTTATCAGAGGACTCTCTTTTTCACCATTCGAGCTCTCTGACTTGTCGTGATCCAGAATCAATCATAAATCTGCCTAACCAACAATATACAAATTCAGAGAACCTTAAAGGAGTCCTCCCAGACTCAAAAGAGCAATAAATCTGTTCATTATACTTAGAATCATATATCCCCCTCATAGTAACCTCCAGCCAATTAGTAAACGGCAGCTCAAAACTTGCTGCTTTTTCGCCGACCTCAAAAAAGCTTGCATATGCAGGTTTTTTCAGCTTTAGCTGGCTTAGGTCTACTGAAGACGGGTCAAGCTGAGTTTCTGAATAAGTGACTGTTCTTGCATGCCTATGAGAATACACAGGGGCTTCAGTAAATGTACGCTTATCTTTGCGGATTGGAACAGGAGGCTCAAATACTTTGGGGTCAACCCCTTGCTGCATAAATCCTCGGACTTTATCAAATAGCGGGTCTTCTAAAGACACCCAAATGATCCCATCAGTGCTTAAAGTAACGTTCCCTGCAATAATATTTAGCTCAAGCTGGTTGTATTTTAGTCTCATAGTATTGAACTGCTGGTCTAGTTTTATATAGAGATCTCTATATACGACGAATCTTAAAGAGTCCTCATATAGCATTGCAACCCTTTCTTGGCACTCAGACAGCTTTTCAGTTAACTCTTTATTTTTGAAATCAATTAAAAATAGCTTTTCTTCCATTGTTTTTTTTTCGCTGTCATGGTTTTCAATAGATGACGTATTTTTCTGTATGCTGCTCTTTAGTTCTCCCATTTCTAGCTGCATCCTGTATAACTTTGATTCTTTATCTTTTTTAAAAGCATGGAATTCTTTGACTGTTTTTTGGTACAATTCTTTGTATTTTTCTAAATCCCAATTAATTGTGTCGATTTTTGTCACGTCTTTGAGCTCGCTGATGTATTTTTCTAAAATATTTATTTTTTCGACCAATTTTTCTTTTTCAAGATCAGCCAGCCTGTGAGCTTGGCCGATTGAGCTAGAAAACTCGTGCTTTGCTTTTTCAAGTTTTTGCAGTTTTGCGCTGGTATAGTCAAGCTTGTTTTGCAGGTCTTTTTTTTGGTTATTTTCAATATATAAAATATTGTTTGCTTCTTGTAAATTTTCAATTATTTTGGTATGCTGATTTTTCTTTTCAATTAGCTCTGAGACTGCTTTATATAATAAATTTACGAGATGGGCAATGATATTTATGGCTTCAATTCTTCCTTTGCCTGAAATCCAGTTGCATTCTGTAAACATCTTTCCTGAAATTTCTAAGCCTGCGACAAAGTCTTCGACACAGGTTAAATCATGATTGAGTAACAGTTTTTTTATTTTTTCGAACTTAAAACTGCTTTTGAGGAATTCGTGCTTAGCTTCTTCTTTTGAAAGAATTTCGTTTACTGGGCTGGCATCGATTAATTGGTCTACAGAGTTTTTTCGAAGGTGAGTTTTGTATAAATCTCCAGTTTCAATAGTTTTCGGTTGTAATAAATAACTGTAGGTACTAAATTCTGGTGATGGACTTGAGCGGGTGCTTTGAGAGTTGTGTAATTTTTTAAGCCTGACAGGTTTTCTCTTGATACTTAGATCGCTTAAAGGCATTTTTACCGATTTGTTGGATTGCTCTCATTTTCAACTATGGATTGAATAATAGAAGGATCAATATTTTAAGGTGCTTTAGTTATTATGCAACAAATTTGTAGGATACCTGCACATTATCATCAATTATAAGAAGGCTATATCCTGAAGTAAGTGGTAAGAATTTACTAAACTTAATTAATATCGGCTCTGAATTTTTAAATTTTATAAAGATTAACAGTATAATGGTCAATCAATTATTTCATGTAGATCAAGATCTCAAGACAGCCAATAAAGCTTGAGCTTTTATTATAAAATAGACTTGGCATATGGGCTACAAACTTAGAAACATCTAATAAAAATAATTAATTAGGCAATAGCCTAACTTTATAATCCATTTTTATTTATTAAATCGAGGGGCTTAATTTAATGTCCGATTATGAAGACTGCCCTGAAGAGCCTCTCGAATGCACTTGCCCAGTATGCAAAGAAAAATTCACAGATCTCCACAAAGCAAAAGTCCACATCTATCGTAAGCACAACAACTACCCAGGCTGTCCCATATGTTTGCTAAGCTTTACCTCCAAAAAAAGGCTGTCTTACCATATGAGAGCTGACCACCCATTTTGTGGGGCCTGCAAATCAAGATTTCGCTTTCGAGACGAATTTTACCTCCATAACCTTACAGCACATATAGAAGACATAATAGTTTCTAATAAAATTTTGACTGGAACTCTAACAGCTGATAAGAAATGCAGAATTTGTGGCGCAAGGCTAAATACCCGATGTTATGCTCACATTCATATACAGTTTGCTCATCCGTTGCTGAAGCCATTTTTTACTAATCTTCAAAGTAACTAAATAAGTTTTTTTATAATAGCAAAAGGGCAAAAATTAAATGCAAAATAGACTATACCATTTTTAACGCGATTAAAGGAAAAAATTATTAATTATCTTGAAGATGACTAAATAGTGGCCTTATAAGAGGATGAGCAAACTGGATATGCATTTGGGCGTAACATCGGCTTTCAAGCTCAACTCCACATAGCCTGCATTTTTTCTCAAATTTGTTAACACCTGCTAGCAGCTTGTTGGAAAGAACAGTTTCTTCAATATGGGCAGTCAAGTTATGAAGGTAAAAGTCGTCTTTATATTTAAAAGTAAGATTGCATTCTTTACACTCAGGATGGTTATTGATTGTATGGTAAGATTGCTTCTTTTGGGATCGAAAACTAGCACTACAAAATGGGCAGAGATATTCACCTTTGTAATTCCTTAATGCACTGTCACCTTCTGAACTTGATTCTGGAGAGTAAGGATATAAGTCTTCTTCCATTATAAAAATATGCCCCTTTTGAGGTTTTGAATAATAGAATAATTTTGATATATTTATTCCCATTATAAATAAATATGATAACCCAAGAGCATAAAAGTGCACTTAAAAGAACCCTGATGCAGCTCTCTAATTCTTTGTTGTCTACTAGTTTTGTCTTGGGAGTTCCAAGGAAAAGGAAGCACAAGCATAAAGCTTGCTGCGATCTATGTGAATCTCAGAATACCTCAGAAGTTAAAGAAAGAATAATCTCAAAAATAGATTTCCCTAAGTCCCCTCCTCAATAAGCGAACAAAAACATTAGAAAAATCCTTAATTTTTTTGCCCAAAAAACCACCCTCAGTGAGCTAACAAAAATTTTTTTAATAGAAAAATTTTTTATGGGAAAAAAATTTGATATATAAGTGATAATTAGTATAATGAAATCTTGAGCTAATTCTGTTTAATTTTAAACAAATCGCGTTTTAAATCACAAATTTTACAAATTAAACTAAATATTTACTTCTCAATTTTTACAAATTAGAATATTTTTAAATTCTGAAAAAAATAATTTTCTATAAAATATATAAATTTTTTTATAAAAAAATTAACCTTCCTTAAGCGAACAAAAATTTTGTTTGCTCACGGAGGGGGAGTAAGCAGAAAAAATCAAAAAGAAAGGTGATTGTTCCTCTAACCAATAAAGACTTATTGGTTGATTGTACAAGCGAAGAAAAAGAAGCCATTCGAATCTACGTTAACACTCATCCTGGAGACATAAAAGACCAACGATACTGAAAAGAAATCAGTGACCATCTATCCTTAAACTACACCCCAGAAATGATGAGACTCATCTATGTCCAATATTATGAAGAGAAACTTAAAAGCAATGAGGCTCAGCTTATTAAATACGAAACCGAAGAGGATTTTTGCAAATCTGAAAATGGCTTTTCAATCCAATTAATGCCAGCCCCAAGACGAAAAATTTATTCTTTGCCAAAAATAATTATCAAGCCAAAAATCATTGTACCGATAAAAAAAGAAGAAAAATCAAAAGAAATTGAGGATAATTCAGAATTAGAAAGACTAATAAAAATCAGCAGCGAAGGAAAAATAATGGAAAAATTCAAAAAAGTCGTGAAAAAATGCAGAGAATTTTATGGGAATTTTGTGACAGAAAGAGAAGTCCTTGAAGTTTTAACTAAAAATGACGGCGATGTAAAATTGACACTAGAATACTTTCAGCCAGAACTTGAAAAAATTGAAATTGCTAGCAAGGAAGCCAAAATCCCCGAAAAATTCCAAAAAATCGTAGAAAAATGCAGAGAATTTTCTAATAGAAACCTTTCTGAAGCTGAAGTGCTAGAAACCCTTTCCAAATACTCAGGGGACATAAAGCAGACCCTTATCTATTTTCAGTCAATAAATAACTTACCTGTTTAATAATAAATAAATAATGAAACCTCTAACTCCCCAGCTTCTTTTCGAATGCCGTAATTGCAAGCTAAAATTCGAAAACCCAGAACAGCTTGCAAACCACACATCTAAATTCTGTAAAGATTCTGACTATGGCTCTCCCAGCAAAATTAAGCAGAAACTTGAAGAGTCAAGACTCAGCAAAAATTCTTTATATGCAGACTCTGTCCCAAATATAGACGAAGTAAAATCCTATTTAAGAGATGATATTAGAGCAAAAAGAGCTGACGAAATTGGCTCTACCACATTAGAAGAGCTTAGAGGCAGAGTTCGCAATAATGAACGACAATTTGAAAAAGTCGCAGATCATATATAGGAATTTACCTTGAATAGCCAATTAAAAATAAATAAGCCCCAGACTATCATAAAAATGTATAATGTCACAAAAAGAACAAGACTTAAAAAACGACATTCTTAAGCTGAGATTTGAAAAAATAGAAAACCAAGCCAAAAGGCAGATTGACGAAACCATTTATTCTGATGTCATGAATGAGCTAGAAGGCAAAAGAAATAGAGAAATCAGGGCTAAAGCAGACAAAGACCAGATTTCTTGAGCGATAAGGGATTATGATAGAAAAAATCTAGGCACAGGGGATGCAGGAAAAAGAAATAATTTATTGAAATTAGAAGAAGACAGAGAAAATCTGAGGGTAAAAGAAAACGACCTTTGACAAGAAATTGAGAATTTTCAAAGGAAAATGGTAGACGACGAAAGGCTGTGACAAGCTGAAAAAGACAGGCTAAGTTTAGAAAATAGAGGAGAAAGTGTAAAAATCAACATGGAATTAATGCAGAAAAAACAAATGGAGATGGCAAGGGCAAGAGCAATCCAGCTACAGCAGTTAAGTAAGAAAAAACAGATGATTGATTTAGAAAGGGATAGAATTATGGACGACTTAAACCAAATAAAAAAAGGGGATTATGGCACTATCAGGAAAAATTCTGCAGGGAAACTGGTTGCTAGCACAATAATAGGGACTCCTCTGGCTTCAGCAGACAGAAAAAATATTCCGAACAATTTATTAAAATTAAATGATAAATGGCAAGAGGACTATGAAAGGTTAAATCAGCTGAAAAAGGATCATGAAGATTTTATTCAGAAGGATCAAGCAAAACCATTTGATTTTGCTGCATTAGAAGGGAAGAATAAATACTCACGAGAAAATTCAGCTAAAAGCATCACAAGTCCAAGAATTGTCCAGCCAGTTGTTCCATACCAGAGGCCTATGATTCCAAATTTTGGAGGCAATGATCTGCAGTATCCATATGTCAACAATATGCCAAGGAATAACCAATATAACCCATATCAGCCTGGATATCCAAACTACCCTCCAAGCAACCCTTATATGTCTCCTCCATATCCACCACCAGGCAACCCTTATTTTCCTCAACCAAGTAATCAATTTACCTCTCCCACCATGACTTCTCCAGCAGAAGACAAAGCTATGACATCACTCAAAAAAGAACTAAAAAAAATCAAAAAAAAGCTTAACAGCAAAGACCATGACGAATTTTACACAGGAATGCAAAATGCTATAAACGAGTTTCAAAACAGAATTAACACCCTAGAAAGAGCTCCAGGAAATAACGAAGTGCAGTCAGAAGACTTATTACCAGAAGAAAGGGCGTTAAATAATGTAATAAACCAAGAACACTCTGAGCTAAAACTGCTATCGGCGCTGCCAAAGAATTCTGAGCTTTATCAAGCTAAATTGGAGCACTATAAAGAAATGTCACAAATAAGGGCAAGAATGGAAGCCATGCTACAAGAACTGTCAATGGAAAGAATGAAAAAGAACTTTGATAGAGAAATGGAGCTGAAAGAAAGGAAATTGATGAATGATAAATGGCTTGAAGAACAGAAACGAGGAGTTATCATGAATAAGCTTGGGATTCCTATGGACCAAAGAGATTTCGGCCCTACAAAACAGTATCCCAATGATAATTTAGATAGAAATCCGCCTCCTTTTATGAGGTCTAAAATGGATCTTGACGAGTCTATGAATGAGCCTAATAAAGCTCCTTTTAACCCTCAGCCACAGTCTAGAAACACTCGTCCTCGCTCTCTAGGCACCGCTGGCTCAGTCCTAAACCCAATTTCAAACCATGGCTTTGCTGTAAGACTTGAAAATTTATTAAATTTCCTATCAAAATCCCACCTGAAATTCCAAGTCACCATTCAAGAAGACGAAAAAGTCGCAAAAGATTCCAACGGGAACGACTGTAGATGGTCCAGCGAAATCGTCAATGCACTGGCTGACGACCCTTCCCCAAGTCCTAGTATTGGGAATAAAAGAATTCCAGGGACCAAAATCTGGGCTGACAAAAGTAAGTTAAAAGCAAGCGATATCAATAATAATGCCATGCAAAATGCAGCGTTAAGAAATCCTGCTGATAAAGGACATAATATTATAGAAATCAATAAGGAGACCCAATTTATGAATAATTTCTATATAATGCTTGAGCAAGCTGATTGGCAAATGAGCTATTATTTGGTAGTAGAAATTTTTGAAAGGGTAAACCAAGGACTTCTGCATGGCCAGAACCAGAATTTCAAGCCAACTGGTCCAGATAACTTTTTACCTGTAGCATGGACAGTTTTCCAATTGACAAATTCTGATAGTCGGGCACTTAATTTTGGTACAATTGAGCTGAATTTGTACCATTACCCAGTAGCTGTCCCTCTATACGACCCAGCTTTGCTTCGCCAAAAAGAAGGGACCTTAAAGCTAACCGTCTTTGAGCCTACCACAACTCGGCTAGACACAAACTCCCGCGCTCAGTCCTTAGGCTCTGTCCATCGGCCAGGGTCTCTTGCCTCATTTAAGCCTCCTCAAAAAATCGAGCCATTTCTAGAAAATCAGACACCTCAGCTTACCGATATCCGGTACTTCGACAAAGGTGACGGTGTCGATTTCTACGTAGACGGAGCCAGATTTTTCCCTGACAATATCAGCTGTTCAAAAATAATAGTCAAAGCTTTTACCTCAAACCTAGAAAAAGTGGAAAAGCCTGTAGGTGGGCTGCCTGATTTGAATTCTTCAGCATATTCTCCAAGCTATTGTTTTAGGACAGAATTCCGCAAACAAATTTTTGACCCTACGACGACCATTGTGATTTCTATATTGACAATTGATACACAGCATAGCGAAGTGAGGGTTTTAGGCTATGCAGCAATTAATATGTTTATTAATAAGTTTAGGAGAGATCAGCCTGATAACCCAAATGAGCAGGATTTTATATTAAATAAAGGCCATTTTCAGATACCTATTTATTGTCAGGAACCATATAGAAAGCCACCTTTTGGGATTTCTGCGTTTAGAAAGCTGGAGATAATACCGTGTGCTACTTTACTTGTGAGGATAAGAGAAGCGCCAAAAGCAGATAGCGGCCTAAGAGTCCTGAGCACAAAAGATGTGCTGCCCAATGAATGATATTCTCGAGGACTCGTGGTTCCACCTCCAAGATATGAAGAAAGGATCTATAATACCTCAGAGTGCATGCCTACAACGATTGAAAGATACTTATATGAAGAAAGAGTCAATAGAAGAGATATCACAGTCAGGGACGCCACTGCACAGACACAAAACCAAATGGGAATCAGACTAGACCAAACAGATGATGAAATGCTAGAATGAATTGACCAGAAATTGCAAGTGACACCAAGGACCCCTATGATTGATATGAAATATTTTGCAAAGTATCTACCAAAAATGGGGTTCAAGTTCTCTGTGGACGCTATTCACAATATTCCTACAGAGTCTCCACATGTGGCTGTATTTTGCTTAAACCCTCCTGGTGCTCTATACTCAAATACTGTAATTACCCAAGATGTGAATTTCACTATAAAAGTTGATTGGAATAGCTCTATAACGACCCCGAGATTTTTGGACGGTTTCCACAACTATAGAAATGTTTTATTTGATAGAAACATGCATATTATTATAGATATCAGAGCAGTCAGCTTTGCTAAATCCCCCTCCCGTGAACTAGCAAAACCATTATTGGAAAAATCCCTATTTTTTGGGTAAAATCACCCTCCATGAGTGAACAAAAAAAATTTTTTATATATAAGTAATAATTATTATAACAAATCTCTAGCTAATTCTGTTTAATTTTAAACAGCTTGCATTTTAAATATTTGCTTTAAAATCATCGAATTGGGATTTTTTAAATTTAAAAAAAAAATCTATATAAAAATCTCGATACATTTTTTTTTTAAAAAAAAGGCCCTATCGTGAGCGAACAAAAATTTTATTCGCTCACAGTTGGGGTAAGCAGAAACCAGAGGTTGTTGATGTAGGCTGGACTATATTACCCGTTTTTTCAGAAGATGGGTACATTAATTCAGGGATTTATCAGCTGCCTTTATTCAAAGGATCGGTGCCTGCTCCTTTTATGTCGGAGCTGACTAATAATAGTCCTTGGGAGCATTTAATGAGGGCAGCACAACGGTCAGGAGGGCCTCAATATTTGGACCCTGTTTCTGTAATAGTAAGGCTAGTGGATTCTCAGAGAGATGGGCATTTTATGATGCCAATGGAGACACAAAGGATGAATTATGATTATGTCCCTGAGTCGCTAAGAGGTAAAATGTCTTATAATGCAGCTGCAGAAGAAATGAACATGCACACAAGAAGGCTTAAGGCAATGATACCTGGAAACTACACAAGTGAGCATTTCTTGAGGAAAATCAACGAAACAATTGCAGACGTAAGTGGTATTTTAGCATTTGGGATTATCCCATGCGGCTTCTTAAAGCCAATTTTTGTAGAGTTTTCAATTTTATGGTCTTTTTGTCTAATTTTTTTAATGTTTTATGGAATTATATTATATTTTCCTATAATAAAAAGACTTAAAGGATAGTTAATTGTATTTTTTTATATTAATTTATTTTAAAAATAATAAAGAATTATGATGATTCTCATATTTTTCCTACCTTTAGCAGCTGCATATTGTCCTCAATGAGTATGCCAATCTCTAAACTACACCGTCTGCGCAACCCTTCAAGGAACTCAAATCTTAGCTAATTCTAATGGTTGCCCGACTGATTTTTACTGCAAGCTTGAAGATTTTTATGACTGGAGTGACTTATTATCCCCTTCATCAACCAAATCTTTCTACTGCACACGCCAAAACTACGACGGTGTTGATTCCAGCACAATAGACAGCCAAGGAAGTAGCTTCTGTGGCACAAGAAACCCTGACGCTTTTCTCGCTGTTGGCAGCCACCCCAAAAAGTGCACAACCCAGCAAGACTGCAAAACTCGTGAAGGCTGGTCTACTCAATGCGTATAGGGCCTTCCTTCGGATGGCGCGCAATGGGCCATTACCGGGCCATGTCGGGAGAGGGTTACACACGAGGAATGGTTCTACGTGTGGAACCCTCTTTTTGGCTCGTGGAAAGTAGTTTTCTCACAGGTCAAAAAGAGGGTTCCACACGTAGAACCATTCCTCGTGTGGAACCCTCTCCCGACATGGCTCGGTGATGGCGCATTGCGCGCTATCTATAGGAAGGCCCTATATGTGGCCTTGACGGCTATTTTTACTGTGAAGCCGACATAAGTTCTAACGCTTTTGATGGGTATTGAAAAGTCTGCCAAATTTCAAAAAACCTTACAAATGACTTGAGAATCGATGCAAGAAACCGAACCTACTGGAACTGGTACCAAAAATACTATGTAGAAATCATAAGTGCGCCAGGCTGCCTTGGAAACCTACTATGGGAGTTTCAAATTTTATCAGACCTAAAAAGCCTCGCTCTAGACTCTGCAGTTTTCCTTGGGATTTCTGCAGTTTCTACAGCTTTGTTAATATAAAAACCATTAAAAAGTAATATTGACTGTATATTAACTAATTTAGCTCATCCTCTTCATCACTTTCTTCTCTGTCCCTCGACATTCTTCTGCCAGGCAAATGCAGCTGTCTGTCATAGTCCTTTCTCGCCTTCTCATACTGTTCTTTTTTGTCTTGGAAATGATACAATAAAATTTCTTCGTAAATCAGGTTTTTCAGGTCCGTCATGGTCAGGACTTGTCTTTCGAACTCAAAATCAAAGAGAGAAACTGGGTCACAGGTAGGCTCGTCATCAGGGAAATGCAAGGCAGCAAGGTAAGGGTGCGCCAAAGCGTCTTCTACCTTGATACGCTCATCAGGGTTAAATGTGAGCATTTTCTTTAGTAGATCTAGAGCATCTGGGTTTGCGCTACGAAAAGTGGCTTCAAAGGACTTTGCAGGCCGCTTTGGCATTCTCATGACCTTTTCGCGGGAGCGAGGATGAGGGATGCTGGCTATATCTTTGTCAGAAGGAGTCCCAAGTAAATTGAAAATTAATTCTAATTGGTGGTTTGCATCATTTCCAGGTAAAATCGGTTTTCTCAACAAAAGTTCTCCAAAAATGCACCCAACTGATCACATGTCCATGGCAGGTGTGTATTTTTTGTAAGTAAGCAGGACCTCAGGAGCCCTATACCACCTTGTGGCTACATAGTCTGTCATTTGTGTAGAAGTTACTTTCAGTTCCTTCATATTCGGTCTTGCCAACCCAAAATCACATATTTTTAAGTCACAATTAGAATTCACCAATAAGTTTCTCGGCTTCAAATCTCTATGTAAAATACATGCACTGTGCATAAACTTCAGCCCTCTAAGGATTTGATACAAAAAGAACTGGCAATGTTCGTCAGACAGTGGCTGAGGACTCTTTATAATGGAACTCAAGTCAGTTTCCATGAGTTCGTTGACTACATAAATTTCGTCAAAATCTTCTCGAGAAAGTGGCAACTGAATTGTTTTGATTCTCATGATGTTTTCATGGTTCAAAAGTCTGAGGATAATCAGTTCTCGTAAGGTTCGCTTTGTAAATGTGGAGTGCTCGAAGGCTTTTTCGATTTTTTTTATTGCGACGAGCTCACCTGTGACAGTGTCGCGTGCTGAGACGACAACGCCATAGGCACCACTTCCAAGTGTGTCGAGAATTTCGTAACGAGTGTCAAGCTGGAAGGTAGAGCCGATAACTTTGGCTGTTCTGCGGTTGACTGCAGAAGGACCGTTCAGCTGGGAAACTGAGTATTGATGCAATCCTTCATCTCGAGTCCTTGAGGCGTTCTCCATCTTTATGAAAATATGAAAAGAAAGAAAGTAGCAAAATTAACGAAAGTGGAAAAGTTGATGAAAATGATAGGAATTAGGGGTTAAAAAATAAATAGGTAAATTGAGAAATGAAAGGTTAGGTTTTAGGGATATTTAATAAATAAAGCCTAATTTCTTGTATAAATTTTTAATGATAACTTAATAGGATTAAATTATAAAGTTATATGGAGATAATATTCGTTTTTAATTATGCATGCTCTGAAGTTTATGATTTTTTGTTGAATTTAGATGGAATATTAATTATTGATAATAAAATTTAGTCAAACAAGTCCAGGCCAAATGAATGGTGCTCCCTTGATAGTGCACATTTCATAAGAAAATTTTTAGATAGTGTCGAAATTAAAGGTCAAATAAAATCGCTATCAAAAAGTCACGGCTAAATTTCCCCTAGGAAAGTCGCATTACCAAAAATGCGCGATCATTTGGCATGGAGCCAGTCTAACAATTAATATTTTTTATTTCCTATATATTTTGAGTATTTTTTATAGTTATTATGAATATTCATTTTTACTGTTTTCGTCCCGTTAATTGTCCACCAAATTCCATAATTTAAATGTTTTTATTGCAATTATTTAAAATTATAACAAGTTTGGGTTATTTAGTTAAATAGGATTCATGAATTTTATACAATAAAGGCCTCTCAAAGCCTTCTGTAATATTAAATAAAAACACTTTTTGCTGCTCAGCAGCATAAATCACAGGATAAATAGTTTCAACCTCCTCCGACAATGCCGCTCCTTCTCTTATAGAAACACTTTTACTATACAAATTATCTATTTCCACCATAATAACATTTCTGCATCCTCTCCCTCCCAATATCGCAAAGCTCGACCCAAATAAATGGCACAATGGAGAATTCGCAACCGCAAAAGGTAATTTTATATTCAAAATTACCCAGACTTCTCTCAAAATGTCATAGACCTCAATAGTATTTCCCACCTCACTATAAGGCTCCCCTCCAACTACATAAATTGAGCTAAAAAGGACTATTGCAGAAAAATCGAACCGTTCATGGACCATTGACGGTATAAACTCCCATCTTTTTTGGCTTAAGGAATATCTTTCACAGAAGTTGTTAGCGTACTTCCCTGATAGAGCATATACAAAGCCCTCATGAAAAACAGTCCCACAAGCTGCCCTGCCGACCCCCATATTTTGCATTCTTTTAAGCTCGCCTTTTTCAGGCTTAAATTTGACGACTTCGTCTACAGCTAAATTATTCCTCATACCTCCTAATATATAAAATGAGCCATTTGGGAGCATTACAGGACGGCTGTCTCATAAGAAATGCCATCTTCCTTCATTCCTTAAGCTTGTTTGCATATAATTTCATTCCCCCGTCTCTACATTATAGGTTTCTATATAGTTCCCTAGCCATTCGAACCAATACATTTCTTTAAAATTATTTTGGTTGAATTCTTTCCCATTAAAATCAACTGATTTTTCTATTGATCCTAATAAGGAGTCTCTAGGGATGTGGGATTTTAGCCTATTTAAAAACTTTAGGACAGTCTCTAGAGAGGCAGCTTGTGTGTACTTATAGATTTGTGTAAAAGTATGGGAAATTCCTAGTAATTGCCATTTTTTGGTAAAAACAGGAGTGCCAGTTAGGATGCTTTTTTGAGTAGTAAAGCCAAAAATGTCTGCGTCTATGCTAGAAATGAAAGCTTGGTATGCTTTTTGGTTGACGTAATAAATAGGATCACCTTCGAGTTCTTTTAAATTTGATTCAAAAGAGAGGGGAACTCGCTTTGTTAGGTCTTGGTTGATAGGGGTAATAGCTAAAACGGTCAAATTGTCATTAGGAGAGGTAAAAAAGAATTTTTTGATGTTCGATTTGTAGACGTTTTCGTCTTTAAGGAATTTAAATGTGTATCTAGCTGCCAAAGTTTCATTAGGGATTGCGATATGTGAAGTTATAATTATTTTTGAGCCTATTAAAAGCCCTATAGCTGTAGGCTCATTTTCTAAGCTATTTGGAGAATAAATTTCTATAATAAGTTTGCTAATCCTTTCAGGAATCCCTATTTCGTTTTCTATTTCCTTTCTAAAAGCCAAAGATTTTAGCCTGCCTGATTTTCCATTAAAACTCGGCGATAAATCTCTTTTCTTGACAGAAAAGTTTTCTATTGTTCTATCAATAGGTGACAATGATAGTCTTTCTCTTGAATTGTTTCGCTTTATTCTCAGTGGCTCTGGAGACGGAATATTACTATACGTCCTGTCTTGCATATAAGAAAAGCTTTCATTCTGCGGTTTTTTGTATGGACTTTTTGGGTAAGCAAAAGAGTTGGCTCAAGGCTTTCTATGATCGATTTTAGGGTTGGAATTAATAGGTGACGAATTTCCATAAGATCGATGAAGAAATCGATAATTTGTGTACATTTTCTTTAATAATGAAAAATTCTAATAGATCAAAATCAACAGGGAAGATAAAAGAACTGTTATACTCTCCGAAACTCACCAAAAGCATAAGATCAGCACATAATTAAATAAGGCGTCTCGGGTCGGATATATCCTCTCGTCTATGCAGCCTCGAGCACATACTTAATTATATCCAGGAAGGGTTTTTCAACCTAAAAATGGACAGCAATGCTAGGTAAGTAATTCAGGCAGAGTGCCGTGCCTAGCACCAGTCCTTTTTCAGGATTGGAATTTTACCTCGTGGGGAAGGCGAAGCTTGAAATTGAATGTAAGCCCAGCAATATCTTTTGGCACTACAAGGCTATTCGGGCAAACTCTCCAGTTTGAAACCAGGAGTTGTGGCCAGGGCTTCAAGTTTTCCCTTTTGCTGAGAATTTGTCAGAAATTCCATTTTTCGGAATTTCTGCGCAGACAACCCATGTTCAAGCCGAGGGCTTGGAAGCTAGTGCATTTGAGTGCTAGCGGACGTTAAATGAGCATAAGGTCGACCAAAAAATGTTTTCAGGGTTCTATATCAATGAAGCTCCCGAAGATCCTGAACAAAAGCCTTATGAAGGCTATGAGGATGAAAATTTCACGAAGCCTTTTTCTCATACGTTCTCGCAGTCAGATTTAGTAAGCGGATACACAAAACGGACAAGGGAAGCCTTAATCAAAAAAGTTTACTGTTTAGATGACGGTTATAAGTACACCTTTGATTTCTCGCCAGCCCTGAATTTTTTCAAGTTCCTCTGTGTCCTTCCTAAGTATCAAAATAACTCAAATAAGCTGGAATTGTGAGTCCCGGACACAATAATCTATAACGATATAGAAAGGCCTTATTGGATTTATTCAGACCACAAAGGCAGGGTCTGCAGAGGAGAACACTTTGAAGAAGGCCACATTATTTCGAAGCTCAGTAGGTCTGAAATGGGGTTTGGCCCTGTAGCTGTGCTTAAAAAAGTCCATTATGACTCAGAAAAAAACCGAATTGTTGGGAATAATACGCAGGTTCTTAACAGTATTGAGCTGATAAAAACGATCAGGTTTGTGTGTAGGAGAAACGGCGAAAAAAACTGCCTACAAAAATTCATTAGGTGTAAAGGCTTTATTATTGATAAGGTTATAGAAAAACTCCTGGTAAGCCTGCGAGCTACAATAATCTCCATAGCGCGCCTCTCTTTGCTTTCAGCTCCTTCTGGCATCGATTGCTCTTTTAAGGACGAGGGTTTGTACTAGCCACCCGTGAGTGGAGACGTTCGTCCACCATGTCATACGTCTACTTACCCATTCTGAAAGCGACCCAAAAGAGTTAACATGAAACTTTGATGCGGCATATCTCATGATCATCTAATTTTGGTGTTGAATGCAAAATTCAGCGATTTCTAAATTTCAATTTACTTTCTTTTTCCCTTGCATATTTATTGATATTTATAGAGAGTTTGCTCATTGTATTAATTATTAAAATATATAAATCTATAAACTGAATGAATATATTTATTGTGTATAAGCTTATTAATTATTAAGTTATTCAATAATTAAGCTTTGCTTTCACTTTAATCAAATGGCACTCTTTTTTTTGGAAAAAATTCCTTAATCTCCTCCTACAAAATTTTGAAAATCAAATTTTCAACATAAAAAATATTTTTTTATATATAAATGATAAAAAAAAATTTGTTCGCTCACGCAGGGGACGGAGTAAGAGGATGGGCTGCTTCGCACATCATTTTAATATATATATTAAGTGTAAAGGTAGCACAGCTTTTATATGTAGGAATTTTTATTCCACAAAAAAAGCTATGATGTGCTATTTGATATCAAGCAAAGTTTCATACACAGGGAAGTGCTATTTAGCTGAAAGCGCTGATGCAAATATATTAAAAGTCAGCCATGGTTATTTTGTCTCAGCAACTGGTGCTTATACTTATAACATTATTAAATTCCTCGAAAGAAATTTATCAATTAAATTAGAAAAACTGGTATATCTCAGACATACTTTCAGAGTATACATGAAATCTTTCCAGCAAAAAGTAAAATTTCTGTTAATAATATGCTCTATTGGCATGCTAAATGCATAATCAAGCTATATGTGACTATATAAAAGATGAAGAAGACATATGGTGAATGATAAACGTAAAAGCATTCAAATACAGCTCAAATGTGTTCCCTACTCTGAACTATTTTGTCGAAAATGACAGCTTTGTCAGCCCTACTTCTTCAAAATTAGGGCTAAAGGAGTATAAAAGGCTTAAAAGATGCGAATTTTGTAGGAGCGGGTTTGTCAAAATGACGCAGGAGTTGACGTTAAAAATGCTTTTTGAGCTTGAAGAGCACTTAAAACACAGAGGAAAAGAGCTTTCGTGGATGGAAAACAAAGAGTACCGGCATGTGGATAATGCGACGTTATATCAGAGATTCCAAGTTTGTGAAAGCTGCTTTAATTTGTATACAATTACACAAGAGTTGAAAAATATTGAAATTTCTATTGCGAAAGGGTTAGGGTTTATTCATGATAAAGAGGCAAAAGAAGAAAATAATCTTAGTCCGCCGCTGAATTTTAACATGCTGGAACAGTATAGGTTTATGCTTATACTTGACAGTTTGAGAGAGTGCGAAATAGAGCTTTCTTCAGCTTTTCATATAAGATATTCATTCATTAGATTAGTATAGAGAAGCTCCCAACCAACTCGCTAATGGCTTTTCATGTCCCTTGTTTCTCACACCCCCTTGCTCGCCAGTCTGATTGCAGAGCTTAAGGCTTGTTACTCTCTCCGATAAGAGCCTGCATTTGCTACCCAGAGGTGAAGATGCTGGGCCACTGTGCATTATGTCGACGGGTTCCCTTTTCAGAAAACTCAAAAAGCGAATTTCCTGGTAGTCTATCAACAGGGATGAAACTTGTAGCTCGGGTGCAACTCCCGGTGTCGCGCTAGAAAAATGCCGATTAGTCAAACGAGTGATCTCTAGCCTTGCTGGGCTATCTCTTTTCAACTTCCAATTTCTATCCTCCCTCAGGGTAAAATCTTCCCCTGGATGTGAGCCTGAGGTCAGCACGCCCGATATTGAGCTCTACTAGACCAAGTAAAACCCGGCTGACACACTCACCAAATGCTGCTCCCTTCCAAAAGTTCCTTAGTCTCCCATCTTGCTACAGCTATTAAGAGGGCAGATTGGTTCACCACACCATTTTTTTGTATTCTATATAAGATACTCATTTCTAGGTTCAAATATACAGTTTTCTCTCACTGAAAATGAAGGCAAAACTCAGTCACTAAAACATGTAAAGTCCTTTTATATACTGCCCCATATTAATTGAATTTTTTTATTATTGTCTCCACTTTTTCATATAAAAATATAGGAATTGCCCGAGGATGGCGCTATCTTGCGCCATCCTCGGGCAATCCAAAAAATGGCCCCACACCGGGAATCGAACCCACGTGTGGGGCCATTTTTGGTGCGTGTAAGTCGATGTTGGCCACACACCAAAAATGGCCCCACACGTGGGTTCGATTCCCGGTGTGGGCCATTTTTGAATTGCCCGAGGATGGCGCAAGATAGCGCCATCCTCGGGCAATTGCTATAGTATATTTTCGCTAAAAATAAAAACGATTTCGAAGCCTTTTTAGAAAACTATGGAAATATTGTGATAGAGCTCTACAACTCACACCATTTTATAGGCAAAACTACAATTTCCCTATACGATTTTCACTCAATTAATGTGATAACAAAAGTTTATTATCAGCCTATTTCAATAAGCCCTAATATTTACCTCCAAACTTATACTGGAATCACAAGAGACGGCCCACAAAAAGTATCAGCATTTTCGTTTAATGAATACAAAGGGATTTATCTTCCCCGCGAGTCCCATACAAGCTGCCACACACTGCCTGCTGAATGGTTTGAGATTATGCCAAATTGGTATGTACACCGTAGCAAGTCTTCTACTACATGAGACAGATCTTTAAGCCGATCTCCTACAAAATCCTTATATAAATCGCCAATTAAGCCTACAATAACTAGGTCTAAGTCTCTTCTAAGGCAAAACCGAAAAAACCGAATCAGCTATGATTCTCATTTTCTAACAAAAACTATGCAAACTTAACTATTTAATCTTTGTATATATAAAATACTATATTAAATGAAGATTTAATGTTAAATTATTTGATTTTTATATATATAACGTCCATAGCATATTTTTTTTAATATTTATATGTTTCAAGGAGAAAACCAAAGAGACCAAATTATCAAGCCAAATTTCCAAGTTTACGGAAAAAACCTGCCTCCAATTTCTTCAATCAAAAATCAGCCAAATATCTCACAAGGTTCAAACAATTTATCAAATTTGTCACAAAACGACCCATCAAGTTACTTAAGTAGAGCCAAGCTGTCTAGAAACCAAAGTGAATGCAGCATAGTATCAAATATCCCAATGCCAGGGAAATATTTAGATTTAGAAGTGCAGCCTATTCAAAACAACGACTCAGCCGTGCCTAAACAATCTACCATCATGAACTTTAATTTGCGAAAAAATGCAGCCGAAGCTTTCAAATTTTCACAATTTAAGCCAAAAGAAGGGATTCCGCCAATGCTTAAAGCAGTTGCCTTAAAAAGATCTTATTCTCAACAGGATAAAGTCAGAGATGTAATAAAACCATCATCGGTAAGCTATTTTGAGTCGTCTCGAAGAGAGCCTGTGGCAGGGTATTCAGAAATATATACATCTGAAGAGTCCTTTAAGCCTGCATTTATATTAAGCTCTTCTGCACAAATGGGAAAAGTTCCGAAAAATGATTGAAAAACTCTGTCTGAGCCACCTTCTATATATACGCTAAATGAGCAGTCGAAATCTACAATAATAAGGTCAGGGATTATAAATAAAAGTGAACAAGATATGAGGTCAATATGAAGTAAAGACTCATATAAAGCACAGTCAGAATTTTATAGAACTACTAGTAATGAAGAGATATTGAGAACCTCCATTTTGGAAACTGATAACTTTAGTGCAGATCAGCAAAATCCTCCTTCGGATTGTAGGATGCCAGAAAATGTGCCCCCTAATTCTCCACATTGTGGAGAGTAATTAATTGAAAAATTCCTTCATAATGATTAATATAAATAGTTATTTTTTATGCTCATAATTAAAATTATTAATATAAATTTATTTTAAAATATTTTGAAAATCCTATAAAATACTGTTTCTCCTATTAAAATTAACTAAAAATATGTAAGGGGAAAGTAAAGACATAACTTTTATTACTTCAGTCAATGCAAATCAAAATCAAAACCCAGACATCAATGAAGTCAAAAGTGAGCCAGTTTTCCAAGACCTCAGCGACGTGGCTTCTTACAAATCTTCTATTCAGCCCAGCATCTGTCTGAAACCCCTAATCAAAGAAACTAATTCCTCCGAAAAATCCCAAAAATGATATGGCGTCCCTCAAAAAGTAAGATTCCTGGTCAACGAAAATTACGTCCAGACCCTTAAACCCTGCAATTTCTACGAAGAACACAAAGATCTGTTGCCTGTTTTTCCAGTTAAAAAATACAGACACCCAAAATTACTATTAAAAGGAAGCGCTGTAAAAGAAGGAAATTTGATAAGGAAAGAGATCGTTAAAGACGAAGACCATTTAATTAGAGTTTTAAACAGAGAAGGAACACCCTGGGTGCAGTATAATTTAAAGCCTGCCCATCAGGTGCGGCAGGACCCGTTTTGTACAAATTATGGAGAGCTACTGGTAAAGAATATATAGAAATTAGACATAGTGAAAGGGGGAGGAGATCTCGGGAAATCTTTGGGCGAGTTTTTTAAGGTAAATGCTGATGCGGAATGCGTGTTTTCACATGATGGGATTTCAGAAGGGTCGCTAGGACTGAATTCAAGAAGATAACGTGTATATCAAGATTAATTCAAAATAATGTTATTTATTTACTGAATTTTAAGATGTTTAAAGTAAGAAATTTATATAAATATGCAAGGAGTAACAAGCTTTAAAAACATTTTTGTTATAAGTTTAAGTTTAAGATAACTCTTTAAGTCATGTACTTCTTGGCCTCAGCTTGGACCACAGCTCTGAATAACGGTAGGTGGGCTGCCTAACTTTCAAACTGTTTCTGTCCCTAAATCCTTCCAGTTTATATCAGACACATGTAGACCCATTCTCTTGAGCTGAGATTCTCAAGAAGTCGTGAACTTCTCTCACAGAGATGGATATAGGGCCTGAGCCCTAACCTAATAGAAATTTTAAATGTGCTATAAGTTAACTATTTCGCTAAATTTTTCTTCACAATATAAGCACTTTTCTTTAGTTTCTACATTTTCAACGCAGGCTTTGTGGACTTTATTCCGACAGCTTATACACTCAAGGTCAGGCAGCGAGCTGTCATTGATTTCATTAGCCCTGCAGCATATAAAGCAGACCTCATCTCCATTCCTTTCTTTTTCTAAGCTTTCTTTCCACATATTCATTACTTCCTGCAGACTTAATTCTTCTTCTTTGTGCAATTCCAATAGTATAAACACGTTTTTTCTTATTTTTGTGTGCAGAGGAATAAGTGTGATTAGCTTAGATGTGCTTATATTTAACAAAATTCCAATCAAAACAGCTGAAACTGCCAAGTTTGTGGAGTCTTTTAATGAATTTATAAGTCCAGTCACTAAATCTTCAAGCTCTGCTGCGTCTGCAGCTTTAAGTAAAGCTTCAGAAAAGACGTCAGGGATTAATAAAGGTAAATTATCATAAGAAATTTTGCTTTGGACCACTGCTCTCCACCATTGTTTTGGGTCAGTTTTCAATATAGAAACCAAAATTCTGAGGATTTCGACTGATAATTTTTCATTAATGCCTCGTGTCCACCAGTCATAAATAGGAATATCAAGAGATGAAGAAATTTCTGTGAAGGCCAGAAGCATTTTTAGCTTATTTTGGAGCTGCTCGTGGTCGTTAATTGTGAATTTGTTTTCTATGTCTTGGGAAATTTGGCTGTGCATTATATGGATCAAGTTTCTTATTAAGCTGCGACATTGAGGACCTTTAGACGTCAACTCATTGTTAAGCTCCTTTAAAAAGGCAATGGCGACCTGTGGAGATTGCTGGAGGCCTCCATAACTTAGCTGGTAAAGATATTCAGAAATTTCGGGGAAAATGCCGCGTTGCTCTAGATACCCGAGAGTTTGGCCTAATAAGCCAGGAACTACATTTAAATGCATAATTGGAGTAATCAGGGATTGAGACTGCAAGTACATATTGGCAGGTTCTAATATGAATTTATTAATGTCTTTGGATTTTTCTGGAAGCTTGATAGACACAAAGACCACTACTTCATAATAAGCATTCAAAATAAATTTCCCATGGAAATTTCCATCCTCAGAATTAAATCCTTTTAATATAGCCAGGAAAAGATTCTCAATAGTCTTTTTTCCACCTAGTTTTTCATTGCCCAGAAAACTAACTCCCCCCCCAAAAAAAAATTGAAACAAAAAATTTTGTTTCAATTTAAAGGGGGGTAATTTCCCAAAAAAGTAGGAATTTTACCTATATTTTGTTTCAATTTAAAAGGGGGGGGGAGTAAGAAACTTGACTAGCTGTGGATAAAAGACAGGTCCAGCACCATATGCTCCATTTACCAAGCATGAGCATAAGTCTTTTATTATGCTATTTGTGTCAACATTATCCTTAAATTCAGGAAATTTTCCTAAAAAATTGAGAAAAGTTTGGTCCCACAATGCTTGATGTACTAGCCTATTCTTATCTTTGAGTAGCCCAAATATAAGTGGTAGCATCCTCATATAATGATCTCTTTGTAAAATTCCTTTGTTTAGAAAAGTATTTATACAAAACATACTGGCAGATCTGACCAATGGCAAATAGTTTGAAGCTGTAAAATTCCATATAGGTAAGCTTTCATATAAAGGTGCAATTTGTGGGATAATTGTGTCAGTCATTTCTACTGCTTCTTTTATGCCAAGAATTGAGCAGCTCATTAACCTTTCGTTGATTTCTTCTTTTTCTTTGATGTCTTCTCTTAAAATGCTCATGCTCTCTCTCATGTATCTTTCAAAGCATTTTTCGACTACTTTTGGCTGCCTGTCTTCTGGGAAAGCAGCGGAAAAAGCCCGTTTTGCATTTTCAGCGACCTCTCGGCATGGGTCACATCTTCCTAGCCACAGTGGGGTAAAAATTTCGTCTAAATATTTAGCAAATGATTTCTTATGCTTATTTATATGAATTTATTGAAAAAAATTATTAATTTAATAGAAAATTATTTAATAAAAATAGTATAAATTTGGAAAAGAAAACAATTTGTGTTTTAAATGCTGCTTCACGGACTGCTTTTTCTGCCTCAAATTTGGTGAGTGAAGAAAACAAGTAAACCCAATTAGGAAGCATATCAATAAGCAACGTAAAATCAGTCGCCTCATTGCAAGCTGTCACAAGTTTATTGAGTGATTTTATTTTTGTGCTGGAAGATTTTTTCTTGCATTTGTCAATTGTGTTTTTTATTTCATGAAATTGGACTTCTGTGTAGGGAGCTTCAGGATTATAATATAATGAACGGTCATCTGAAGAAAGCGAGCTGAACCTTTCAAAGAGGTTGACAGAACCTGATCCTGGCTCCATAATTTATTAAAACTGAGAATATTTTTTGATTATCTGCAGCTTATTTCTAGCTATTTTTTGTAATAATTATTAATTGAAAACTATCTAAATCCTTGATTAAATTTTTTTTTTAGAAATTTAATCTATTTTATAATTAAAAAGCATTTAAAAATAAAAAAATTTTAAAAATAAAGTATTCGGGCCTATTAACTGAGGGCAATGATGCATTTTTTTTATTAAAAGCTATAAAACATGCTTTCTTATCGCACAACCCTGGAATACTCCACAAATGAGTCAACCATGAGCACGCATTTTCTTTCTAAGACAATATCAGTACCCTCAATCCGAAAGCGAAAAGTCAACCTTGCTACATCTCGGTCAACCCGAAAAATAAAGCCACTTATCACATATGAATTTTGTAATAAAATCCGAAACCGCAAATCACGTGAAGATATATAGCTTACTAAGCATTTTTTGTGCAAGATTTAAGAAAATTTATAGAATTAGGTTTTTTATATAAAAAATTATCATAAAATTGCTTATAAGCTATACAAGTTACCCCAGAAATCGCCTTAGAAGTCATCAGAAAATATTTACTGCCTATGTTTGAAGCTGACTGTAGAAATGTCGCTGCCAAAAGGCGTCCATCTGTATATGGAGTTACCTCAAGCACAGAAAAAGGGGTGAAGCGGAAAAAACTACATTGTAGTTTTTTACTCCTTTTTTTTTTTGAAGGGAAATAACGGTTTTTTTAACATAAAATTTTTTTGAGAGGAAAAAACAGCAATCAAAAACTACAAAAACTACTATGAGAAAAAAAACCTAGGGTGTAAAAAACTACATAGTGCAAAATTTTGGTCAAACAGGAGGAAAAAAACTACTAGTGAATGTTTTTGTCTTCCAGGGACAATTAATATTAAAAGAAGAAAGATGACAACATTATATTGTATATATATTATATTCATTGTTATATATCAAATCTGTTAAAGACACTCATAAATGAACACAGGAATTATACTACACTATAATATTTATAATTTTTTTGCAAAAACAGTATGAAAAAAAACTACTAACAAAAATTAATAAAAGTATAATATTAATAATGATTGAACAAGAGAGAATTGACAATAATAAAGGCATGAATTGCTATCATAGCAAGCTATCTATTACCATAAATTCAAGATCAACACCCTTAAATTTATAATTAAAAAATAGCTAACACAAAAAGCTACACAAAATGGAGGAAAAAAACAGCAACTCAAAAACATGGTAGGAAAAAACTACCAGTAATTTTTTAATAGTCCCATTTTGGTATGAAAAAACTACAAATGGAAAACCTAGGGTGGAAAAAAACTACAATATCAATTTTTATTAGATTTTAATCCAAAAAAATATAAAAAAAAGTAAAAGAAGTTTAAAAAGGTTTATCCCAACTATGGGTAAAGCTATTTATTAAGATAAGATTATCACTTTCAATAGAATTAATAACAATAAAAAATGGCGAATTAATAGCTCAAATCGCTAAGAAAGCCAAAATCTCTATAACTGCCAAATCAGGTGAAGTGCTTAAAGACGAAATGATGGAGCTTGCTATTCAGGATCCAGAATTTGGAACTGCTATATGCTCTTGGTTTAAATTAGACTTGCTGCAGCTAGCATTTCTGATGTCTGAATACAAAAAGCATAAAAAATATGAGCATCCAATAAATTTGCGGCACAATATGCAAGCAAATCATGAAAACAGTGATCACAAAGAAAAGCAAGAAGATTCTCAAAACTTAATATCATTTAGTGAACGCTTAAATAATGTCAATCAAGAAATAGAGAAATTATCTATTGTTAGACAGATATCAGAAAAAAAGAATATCATTATTTATAAAATATAAACCAATTTTTATTAGCCTTTATTCATTTTATTTTCAGAATATACGTACAGCTAATTCACAAATAACATTTATACAAATTATAGAGATTAAACTTGAAAGCCCAAACATAAATAATAATGGGCTTGTAATTGAAAAAGAGATAGATCAATTACACATAATAAGTTCCTTTAACTTTGGAGATAAGTACAGTTTTACTTCTATCAAAGCATTTGAAGGATTTATAAAACAAAAATCTTTGGAAGATGATAAAGTCAAAATAAAAGTGAGAGGCTCTAATTCAAAAAGAAAAATCATTTGGTTTTCTTGCTATTTTGGAAGCGAGCATAAAAATATTTTATTTCCCTCTATAACTCCAATTGAACATTGCAAATTTAAAATGACCTGGAAATATTATAAAGAAACAACAGATTTATTGTATTTTGAGTGTACAGATATTAATAAAGTTCACAATCATGGACAAATTACCACAAATGATGAGCAGAACTTGCTAGAATGCGAATTGATACCAGATAGTATCAGAAATGAAGCTATAAATTACTATATAGAAGGATTCACTGTTAAGCAATTGCAGATGATGATAAATTCTACTCATAAAAACTAATATTTCAAAGGCAAAGCTTAAAAATTTATTATTGGAGCAATATGAATAATGTGCATTTATATTTAGCGTAAACATTAAATTTCTATAAGAATGAGTAGCAAGATCTATTTTAAATAAATTTATCTAAAAGTATGAAGTATAGAATATTATAGAAAGATAAATATTTCAGATATGACTTTTGAGTCATTGCTAGACAATGAGCATTATATGAAAGATTCAATAATAGAATACAGTGGAAAAAATGAAAAGATTTTTTATTTACAGATTCTAAACAGATTGCTATGTGAAATCAACTAAAGGATGTAATATGCATTGATAGCACTTATAAAGTGCATAATAACTTCAGATGCGCAATTTTTATTCTAACAGTTGATTCGAATGGGTCCAAATTGGCTTTGGGTATGGGATTATGCAAAAATGAGACTGCAAAAGACTATGAATGAATATTTTCACAATTTTTAAATCATTTTAATTGCCCGAAAGTAGTATCTTGATTAATAATTTTCTAATATGATCTCTTCTCTCATAAACTATTTCCAATCTAACTGAAATGATAAGATTAGTTATCAGATTAATTTAAATATAGCAGGTGAAAGTATAATGCAAAACTCTCAATTTTATATTATTTGTAGATAGAAATCAAGCCCAATATAAAGCTCTTTGCAAAGTCTTTAGACCAGCAAAGATAATCTTTTGCATTTGACATATTGAGAGAAATATTATACTCATGACAACTGTTTCCTTACTTAATTTTTTATCATGTATTAATATGGATATATGCTTATTAGTCCAATTTAAATACTAAAAGTTTGTAAGTAATTTAATTCATATAGACATCACTTGGGAAGAATTCAGTGAATACTGGTGGTCCCTTTATTATTCTAAAGATGCTAAAAAAATTTTAAAAACACTGAAATGCTCTGCTGAATAAATTCCCAAGATTAAAAGAATGTTCTGGATTTATTAAACTTGAAACATTAAAATCACAGTGGGCTAAATATGCTTGTCTTAAATACCCAACTATGGGTATAAAAACGACCTCCAGAAGCGAGAGTTTAAATTCCCAAGTTAAAAGATCAATAAGAATATTAAAAAGAAATAAGAACTGCCGCATTCTGACTGTTTTTGATAATATTATTAAGAGCGAAAACGACAATTTCGAAAAAAAAGTTTGTATTCAAAAAGAAAAATTATATGGCCCTTATAAAGGAAATTTAGCTGTAAGCTGAAACAATGTCTTTACAAGATATAGCTATAATCTTTTTCAAAAATCCTTAGAAAAAATAGAGCAATGTTCAATTAATAAAGTTGAAGATGGTAATATCTATTATTGCATAAATAGCAGCTTTAATTTAATTTTAGATAAGAAGGGGAGAAAGGTAAATTTATAATAAACGTATTTACAATCCTACATTCATACTTATATTTATATACAATAATATAACTTATATTTTATATTAGAAATATTCAGAGATGATACCAAAGTTTTTCAAGTTGATCGCAGGAAAGCTTCTTGTACATGTTATAAAATGTTGCGGTATGGTGTTGCTTGTAGCCACATATTATTTGTATGTGATGTATCAGGTGATAACTGGATAGACCTCATTATTGCAGTTACCTCAAGAAGATGGCTCTTACCTGAATGCTCTGATTGGAGTAATGGGAAAATAAAAGAAAAAATGGTTAATTCAGGCCTGAAACGGACTGCTAATGATTCTCAAACAAATGGCATTAAGTTACGGAAAGCAAATAATTAGTATTAGAAATAATTCTATTGAAAGTGATAATCTTATCTTAATAAATAGCTTTACCCATAGTTGGGATAAACCTTTTTAAACTTCTTTTACTTTTTTTATATTTTTTTGGATTAAAATCTAATAAAAATTGATATTGTAGTTTTTTCCACCCTAGGTTTTCCATTTGTAGTTTTTTCATACCAAAATGGGACTATTAAAAAATTACTGGTAGTTTTTTCCTACCATGTTTTTGAGTTGCTGTTTTTTCCTCCATTTTGTGTAGCTTTTTGTGTTAGCTATTTTTTAATTATAAATTTAAGGGTGTTGATCTTGAATTTATGGTAATAGATAGCTTGCTATGATAGCAATTCATGCCTTTATTATTGTCAATTCTCTCTTGTTCAATCATTATTAATATTATACTTTTATTAATTTTTTGTTAGTAGTTTTTTCATACTGTTTTGCAAAAAAAATTATAAATATTATAGTGTAGTATAATTCCTGTGTTCATTTATGAGTGTCTTTAACAGATTTGATATATAACAATGAATATAATATATATACAATATAATGTTGTCATCTTTCTTCTTTTAATATTAATTGTCCCTGGAAGACAAAAACATTCACTAGTAGTTTTTTCCTCCTGTTTGACCAAAATTTTGCACTATGTAGTTTTTTACACCCTAGGTTTTTTTTCTCATAGTAGTTTTTGTAGTTTTTGATTGCTGTTTTTTTTCCTCAAAAAATTTTATGTTAAAAAAAACCGTTATTTCCCTTCAAAAAAAAAAAGGAGTAAAAAACTACAATGTAGTTTTTTCCGCCTCACCCCAGAAAAAGGGACCTACGACGGCATAAAATTAAGCGACATAATTGGAAAAGAACTGAGAAGCATCAATAAAAACCTCAGTGAGCTAAAATCCAAATGGCAGATGACAGAAGCAGAAAAGCTTCGAATTAAAGAAGAAATTAACGAATACCAAGAAAGGCTTATTACAAGCAGATGCACATTGGCTGCCTTAAGATGCCAAATCAGCACTGGCGTACAGTCTATGGAAAAAGCTGAAAAAAATACCAATTTTATTATAGAACAGGTAGCTGAGTACCAGAGGCTTAAAGAGATTAAAGACTCTGAAAGAAACCTGCTTGGGCAGCTTCTCAGTAACGAAAGGACCAGAAATGCGTCACTTGATAACAAATCCAATGAACTTTTACACTGGTATTCTCTATTAGAAATGCAAAGCGACATTATGGGAGAAAGGCTTAAAGGTCTTTATGAAGCCAGCCTCAGCTTAAACGGCCCAGTCAATAGTCGAGACGCGATTCATGATGAAAATGACATTTTAAAGCAAAAATCTGTCGAGTTATGCCTATACACCATTGAAAACGAAGACATCGCTGAAATCACGCTTACCAAGTATATAGAATATATCACACAAAATCACGTTTTTTCTATGAAAAGAACTGACTACCGCGAAGAGGTCAAAAGCCTCAAAAACCACATAAAAGATGTCCTCCACCAAAAATCCAAACAAATTTCCCAAGCCAAAGATGAGCGGGATTTCCTCGAAAGCAAATACCAAGATTTAGAAAAAAAATACGACGAACTCAATGAAGGATACGCCAAACTCCGCCAACAAGCCCGAGAAATAAACTCTAAAAGAAAATTAAACGGCCTAGATGAAGAAAAACTGTGCAAGTTTTGTAATAAAAATTACTATGAAAGGGACAATTTTAACTGGTCCTGCTGCTTACACCCTGGAAAATGGAACGGTACTATGTATTGGTGCTGTGGAAAATCAAAAGAAGACGCCCCTGGCTGCGTCAGGTCGAAGCACGAAATGAAAGACGAAAGCGAAGAAGAAGTAAATCCTGAAGAAAAAGACCAAAAAAGCAGCAAAAAGAAATGCCCAAGCTGCCGACAAATTGGGCACTCCGCCTTTCAATGCCCAAAAGACCCAAATGCTAGAAGTCACGCTGACGCAAATGAAGAAATTGAGAGGATTCGGCAGTTTAAAAAGACGAGGACGAAATTGGGGAATACCAGCTTAGAAGTAAGCACAAAATTAATTAGCATGCTCAACCCAAGGCTGGGAGATAAGACAGATTCAATTGAGGTGGATAATAAGACGGAGTTTATTAGTGATTTTGAAGATATTGAAAGAATTAGAGATGTGGCGGTCGTTAAGAATAATGTAGATATCACTGCGATTGCGAGGGCAAGCTTGAATTCGTACTCGAGAAGGTCTCAGAGGAGGAAGTCTACTGTGATGAAGTCAAGAGATGGAGCGCCTATTGATGAGTCTATTAGTGAACTGTACTCAACTGCCAGAAATCAGATCATTTCGTAATGGTTTTAATAAATTAATATATATATAGCGTCTGTACCGCTATGGATTTGCCTTAGCAAGAGTTCTCCGCATCAACTTGGAGCTCTGACAAGTCACCTAAAGGTGGCAAGTCAACTCCAAGTTGACAAATCCTTGCAAAAGGGTGCGCTTTTGTCAACTTGGAATTGACTTGTCACCTTTAGGTGATTCGCCAGAGTCCAAGTTGCTGTGGAGAATCCTCGCCAAGGCAATCCATAGCGGTGCAGCGCTATAATGGCTAAGGAAATATTATTGAATATATATGAAAAACAGGCTTAAATAGCCTATATGCTCTAAAAATTATTTTCTATTTAATTATATCATTCATAAAGTTTGAAAATGGCTGCATTTGAGTCAAATATATGGTCTTCAAAAGCCCTTCAATTTTCAGCACGGCCCGATTTTGAAAGCGATAACTGAGAAATTTTGACCTACTACAGAAACAGAATGGAAGAAGGTGAGCGAGAAGCTGAAGACTGGCTCAGAAAACAAGAAAGTCTTAGAGTCCGCCAAGAGCACTTGCACAAGCTTGAATGGGAACAAAAATCCCGCTTAGAAGAAGAACAAGAGCTTATGCATCAGGTCAAAGAAAGGCAATCAGTCCTCGACAAAGGCCGTGACGAGCTTGTCGCTTTGGCAAGCGAGCATGAGCAGTTTTTCAAAAACAAAGCAGGAAATCGTGACAAGCTGCTAAGAATCATGGAAAAAACAGAGCCGATTCAGCAAGATATATATTTATCTGAAGGAGAAAAGCCGTTAAATGTATATTCTTATGCGTCTAACTCCAATTCTAATGACCTCAAGCCAAAGCACATCATAAGGACTCTTCATCTGCCGTCCCCACAGACAGAGTCATTGACCAAAGAAAGAGACCAATTATTAAAAGAAATTGAAGACCAAAGGAGATTTTTCGTTGAAAAAATCAATGAAGCAAGAGAACATAAAAGGTTCAGGGAAGACTTTTTAAGGACTAATTATGAAGAAAACAGCCAAGAATTAGATAGCTTGATAGAGAGGCTAAATAAAGCCCAGGAAGGGAAATTGTTTGCTATAAGGGATATTATTAGGCTCAAGCATGAATATGAAGAACGAGAAAGGCTAATTTTAGAAAATTCCCAAGAAATGAGGGTGAAATTGGACGCCTTGCTGATTGAAGCACAAAATAATAAAATAAAAACCAAAAAGGATACGAGTAAAGCAGAAAAGGACGCCAATGAAAAAGCTATGGACTTTGCCCATCAGTTTAGGAACCAGTCGTCAGAGACTAAAGATAAGCTTGACCTGATAAAGGACCAATATAACCGTCTTCAAGCGATTTTCCAAAATAAAGTGGCAGATTTAGAAGGCAGATATTTCGCGTTAAATAGAAAATACCAAGACTTAGAGTCACGGACTAAGCTGGAAAATGAAGGATATCGCTCTGAAATCGCAAGTCTGCAGTTTAGGATCGACAAATATTTAAATCCAAAGCCAGAGTATCAGAAGCCTACAAAACGGCCTGAATCCAAATTCTAATTTTTTATATTTTACTATATAAATAGCACCATTTTTTAATAATAAAAATCAATATCCTTCAGCATACATCTGTGACAGGTGTGTCCATCACCACAGCCAATAATATTAAATCGCTAAAAACTGAATTCTTTATATTTAATAATTATTATTTAAAGATCTATCCAAAACAGATTCATCTTCATTGCAAAGATATTGATAATGGTCATCCAGCACTTTCAGGGTGTCTTGATATATATCATCACTATAATGGGTTATAAAATAAGAATTTTCGTTAAATTGGGGAATTATTGTGTCCTTTACCTCACGATTTTTGAAAAAATAGTTGGGATTTATATGGTTTCTGGCGATTCCTGAAAAAATACTTTCGAGGTCTTCTATAGGGATGCCCTGTTTTTCCAATTGGATTGACGGGACGATAGGCTTTTTCTTTTTTTCTATATGCTCGTTGACATTGGGAGAGCCCCAACAATCGATTCGTTTTTGGACTTTTCATTCAACTTTTGTGGCAGGTTTGTAAGTTTGGGATTTTCTTTTTAAATAGGAATGTGGGGTGGTATTTCTTTTTGTATCTTCTGGGTCTTCTACATTATTTATAATTTTATATTTGAATTAATTTAAAAAAAAAAAATAAATTTTAAAACAATAATTATATAGAAACTAAGACAGGATTGGTTTTTGATTCAATTCAGCAGGCTTACATCTTCTTCTATTTTCTTTTCTATTTCTTCATTGTCTAGCCCTTTAATAGGTGCTTCTGGAGACTTTTTTCTTCCTCTAGTTCTTTTTTCATTCACCTTTGGAGCCTCAATCGTTTTTTCTTCAATAGGTTTTTCTTCTACTTTTTCTTCAATAGGCTTTTCTTCTACTTTTTCTTCTTCTTTTTTCGCCTCAATTGATTTTCTATTTTTATTTTCTTTTGCCTTCTTTAGTGGGTCATATTTTTTCTTTTCCCCTCTTTTCAAAAAATTTGAAAATTTTTTGACTGGTTTTGTTTCAGTCATAGACTCGATGGCGTCTTCTCCTTGTTCAGCTATTTGGTTATAAGTCACTTGTAGAGGCTTAATAGGCTGGTCTTCTCTGCTATAGTGACTAGAGTAGATTTCTTTGTCCTTCTGTATATAAATGTCCGTATCAAAGTCATAATTTTCTTTTGGATATTGTGGAGATGAAGAACTATTGCTTCTTTCTAGGCTCAGTCTGAAAGACTCAGTTTTTACTATTGGCCCTTGTTTGTCATTTTTTGGGGTTGATGGATCATAAGGGGTGTGGATTTTGGAGAGAGGCGGCAAATAAACCCATGAGCCTTGGTTATAGATTTTACGGAATTCCTGAATGTATTTTCTTTTTAATGCAGGAATTTGCTGATGGACTTTAGATAATAGAGTGTTTGGATTTCCTTCGCTAGAGAATTCTGATGCAAGTTTTGTCATATCTTTTATTCCTATTTCAATATTCCTCATTTCTTTAGTTTTTAAAATTTTCCTGGTTTTTCACGCTCTTACGAGTGATAAAATCACACTTTTCGCATTTATTCTTGCCTCAATAATCGTCCACCATTTTTTTCTAGTTAAATATCCCCTAAAAAACTTTTGTATAAATACTGCAGAATATTCCACAAACATATTATAAACTGGATCCAAATTTTTATTTGAAATTTCTCAAAAAATCTATGTTTAGTAAATAAATTAAGCAAAATAATATATAAAAGGCCAATTTATTAGAAAAAATACATGACCATTATAAACTTCTAATTTTTCTTTTCGCCTTATCTCTACTCACCTTTGTAAAGCTTTTAAAATTATATAAGGAGCCCATGATATTTTTATCCTTTCACACACATCACGTATCCTCAATAATCTTTGTGTTTCTCTATATCTATCTTTTATCCTTTTCACCCTCAGCCTACACAGCCATCCTCGTATATGTGCCTGGATTTTTATGATTGATTTTTTCCTTTTTATCATCAATTTTTCTTTTTCTTGGGCTTGTTTTTTAAATATTTCGTATTTTTTTACTGGACGTTGAGGTGCTGGAGGGTTAAAATCTTTAGGAGATTGGCCTATAAAAGAGTTGGTCAAAGGCGAATTAGAGGCAAAACTAGACCTATTTGGGTCACATTGTGACATAAATTCATCAAAAGTTAGCACAGACGGAGGATGGAATTCTTGCTGAGGAGTTACTGATCTTTGGCTTGCTGGTTTCAGCTGACTTGCCATTGCAGCACTTTGGATATGTGAGGAAGATGACCTATTTCTTTCTTGGGTAACTATTGAAAGATCAATTGATTTCTCAAGGTTTAGTATCGGCTTTTGAATTTCTAAAATAGGCTTTTCTTTAGTTTTGGGAGAAATATTTGAGCTGTATAAGGTTGGCAGAGGTGGCTCAGCTTTTTCTATAAACTTTGGCTGTTTTTCTTCAAAAATGCTAATAGGTTCAGATAGTTTATTTGGAGTTTCTTTTGGTAATGTATCTTTTTTGAGATTTCCCCTAACAAAATCAATTGCAGACGTATGGCTTTCAACTTTTACTTCTTCTGCCTTGTTTTCTTTCATTATTTCTTTTCTGAGCTCTACAATTGACTCTTTATTTATTTCATCTTCAATTGAAATTACTAAAACTCCTTCTTTTTTGAGATCTTCTTTAGAACTTTGAATATCTTGGTCACCTCTGAATGTAAAAAACCCTTCTCGGTTTGGATTTTGCAGCTCAGTTAATAGATTTCAATTTTTTTCATGATTATCTTTTCCTTCATTGTTTTCTTCTTCAGCACCTTTGGGTGTTAAAGGCTCGATGGATTTTTTTCTTAAATCAATATTGAATGGATTATTTATTTTATAATTAATTTTTTAATAAAAATTACGATGTTTTCTTTAAAAAAATTATTGGTAATTTACCATAAATATTGAATACACCATACTCACCTTGCTTTAGCATTGGTGATGGCGTTTTAGATGATCTAGCCTGATTAGTATTTCCAATCCCTTTAATATGTTGGAGTAAGATTTCTCTAGATGTGGGAGATTTCTCGTCTAAAATTGCACTTTTTGGAGCTGAAGCATTTCGGGCTTTTTCTATATGAGTGTTCGTGTTATTTTCTGAAGAAGCCACCTTAATTGGGCTTGACATATTTTATGATTCAACGATATAAATTTTCGATTTTCTCTATCATAATAGCTTTTAAATAATTATATAAATAATTGATCGATGTCTTAACTTATCATTGATTAATGTAATTTTAATGAAAATTCTTACAAGATTTATTTTAGATTTTGAATGCAAATCGAAATAATAATAAATGTTAAAGATTTTTAGATTAATTTTAGGTTTAATTTAATTAAAAGGTTATTGGATAGTTCTGGACCAATTTTTTCCAAAATCGTTCCAATTTATTTTCTATGCCTATATTTCACAGCCTCCTTAATACAATTTTAGGTCTAAATTCAATTATCATTAAAAAACTATTATTTTCAAATATAATACTAATCCAAGCATTTTTACATTAAAAAAATTAGATAAATAGGTTTAATTACCAAAAAAGCCCGCAGCATCTGCGTTTTTTTATTTTTTGGTCTTCATCTATCACATATGTCGGGGTATTTGGATTTTTACTGGAATTTAATGAAAATGCATCAATTCCAGGAATATCTTTTAGCAGCTCCAAATCTTCATGAAGCGAACTATTTCTTTGTGAATTGCTCGGAAAATTTTTATTTTCTTCTTTTTCTTTCATAGCGCTTAATTCTTTTGTAAGCTTATCAATCTGTCCAATATAAACAATTTCTTTTTCTCTAAATTCCTTGGTTTTTCTTTCCAGCTCATTAGGAGCTATCACATCCAAATTGAATTTTTTTTGTTTTTTTGTATATTTAGGTGACCCAATCGGTGACACAAAAGTCATCACATTTCTAGGGGTATATGTGCTTATTCTATTTTTCCTGACTTGGTCAGGCGAAAAATCTTTATGATACGTCAGCTCCTGTAGCGTTTTAAATGATCTTAGTCTATTAATTTCTTTTTCCAAATTTTTTATGGCTTTTTCTTTTTCTGCAATCACGTTCTGTATATTCCCAATTTCCATTTTTGCTTTAGCTTCATTGTTCCTTAGCTGGTTTTGCAGCAATTTTTTTTCTTTTACAGCTGTTATATGGTCTTCGTATCTTCTGCTATTTTCGCTTTCAAGCTTCGACAAGTTTTCTAGCAATTCTTCATTTCTCGTTTTTAGCCTTTCATTATTTACTTCTGAATTTTTTAATGCAATTTTTTTGTCATTTATTTCATTTTGCAAATGTCTCTATACTTTTTGGAAATTATAAGACAATTTACCTAAATTTTTGAAAATGAAATCTGATATTAGAGGTAAATTTTATGCAAGAGCCCATTTTCTGAGCAATGTTTGACTATCAAAAAATCATGCACCGTTGCAAATGCTCCAATTGATTTTGGAACTTGCTTTTTTCTGATTCTATATAATCAAGCAGTGATAAAGCACCATTAACTACTGAAATCTGAGGGTTTGGCTGCCTTAATTCAGGTTTTCTTAACAAATTGTTAAGCAAGCGTCGACATTCATCCAAGCTATCACTCCTTCTCGAAATCCCACTAGGCTCAGGGGCGCTTATTTGTTCCGAGAATTCTCTCACAGCATTTTGAAAATACGTGAAAACGTTTTGTAACATAAAAGTCGGGCTGTCCCTTGTAGAAATATACTCTTCTTCAGCTTCGTCAATTTTTATCACTAGTTTAGGGACGTTAACTTTATTTTTTTTCGGTTTTTCTGTGTATTCTTGTTTAAACTGTTCTAATAAGAACGGAAAATCCATGATCCCTTTTTTGAATTCTTCAAAAGTGATAGGATTGTTGTCAGTTGAGTCTTTAATAGCAAAAAATATTTTCTCGATATCAGACTCGTCTTCTATTCCAGAAGAAATTTTTAAGTCATTTTTACTTATAAATCCATCTCCGTCGATATCACAGCACTGAAATGCTTGGCGAATAATAGCAACTGCTTGTTGGTCTAATATCAATTCCATATTAATTAATTAACTTAAAAATTTTGAACCCTAAAAACCCACTCCCCGGTGCTTGGATTCCAATTTACAAATTCACTGCCACTTTTATCACAAATCCTGTGCAATCTTTCTTCAAATTTTTCGGTACTTGTAGCTTTCCCAGGCCTGCAGTTATACAAATGCAGTTCTGCAGGCTTATTGAGCCCTTCTCCAATAGGTGGTTTTTCTATACTACTTTTTTCTGGATAAACATCAATAGAATTTTGCACAATTTCTATGATATTATTTATATCTAAATTTAACACAGAAGTTTCGCCATCAAAAATAATTTTTCCATACTGGTTTTCTATAGAAAAATTGGTTATTTTTGACAGTTCTTCTTCAGTCATATTTGCCATGTCCCATATATGAGGGGTCATTGAGTATCCAGCTTTATTTAATTTCGGCAAAAGTTCGGTTGGTACAAGGTGAGATTGCTTTACTGGGGACAATTTTTTTAAAGCAGCTAAAATTTCTTCATGGTTTCCGATGCCTGCATCAATAATTGTGTCGCTGTCTTTTAGAACCATTGATTTATATACTAATTGGATTTGGGTGTTTTCAGGGATTTTTATTTGTCGGGTTATGTGGGATTTTAGATCGTAAATTGTGGTGGTTCGGGTTACTGGGATGAGGATTCGTATGAATTCTGGCTCGTGAAGGACAATAATGACGTCGTTGCTGGTGTCTAGCTTAGAAGCTGATTTTTTTGAGCCTATGATTTTAAAGCAGTTTATATCATCATCTTTATATTCTTCAAGCCTTATGCTTTTTTATAAGAATAAAAGCTAAATTTAAATAGAATTTTTTTTTTTTTATTTATTTAAAATAAAATACATTAGAAAAATTGGGTTTTATATCAATTTTAAATGGCTCAAGCTTTTTTTCTCTTCAATTATTCTCATTTGTAGTTATCTCTTTTAGAGGTTTTAGTTCAAATTTCTTTGATTGAGACACAGGTGCTCACTTATCACTAATGCTTCTTGAATTTGTATAAGAAGGCTGCTGCTTTTTTGTCATCGCAATTCTATCTATCAGCGGAACTGCCTCAGGCGCATTTTTTTCATTTTTTCTTTGCTGATGAATTTTCAGCACATTTTCAGGAGTTTCGTCAGGAAATAGCCAACTTAGCCCATGAGGGTCTTTAAAAGCATCCATTAAAGCACCCATTTGAGGAACCAATGAAGAATTCATATAAGGATTTATTTGCCTTGAATTAGTACTTTGAGAATACAATGAGTTCATAGGAGGGTTAAAAGAAGGAGGGTTCACAAAAAATCCTGAAGAAGACATTGGAGGAGAATAGGGCTGGTATGAGCTCATAAAAGGGTTACTTGTAGAGCCCTGAGGGGATGGATAAGGATTCATATAAGGATTCTGCATATTTGTAGACGATGTGCTTGTATTTGAAGGAAATGAAGGCGTAAAAGGGTTTTGGCTGCTGATTCTAGAAGAACTTGCTAATTGGAAAGGCTGACTTGCAGCGAATGGGTTTGGCGTTGTGCGGCCTTGATTTATATCAAAATTTGAAGAAAAAGGATTGGCTGCTGGAGCTATGTTGTTCCCGAACTGATTGTAATTCCCAATAATAAAATGGCATTCGGTTCGAGAGAAATTAGCTTTGCTAATTTTCTCTCCCTCATGGAATTTTATTATTAGGGTTAGGTTTCACTCGCGAACTTCTGGACAGCAACAGCGGTTTAACTTTGGGGATAACCAAAGGAACCACTCCTCAGTCCACTCAAGATCTCGGGCTTTTTACCTCTCAGCACATCTCCACGGGAGGATGACCCTTAGGCGGAACACGCGCAGGAGCTGAGTCGAGCGACAAGGGCGACGGCAACGCGCCGGGTGAGACGTGCAGCAAGGCCGGTGAAGCAGGAGTTGATAGAAGGCTTGGACGGGGCTGACCCGTGCCAAGATGGCTCGCCTACGTCATCAGTTTTGCCATAGGCCCTTTTGGGCTGCGGCACTAGACACCTTAAACACCAGATAATTAAGTAAGTAAGATTGTAATTCCCTATTCCTGTGCTTGGCAGTCTTGAAGGTGTGGTACTAAAAGTATTGTTATTTATGCTGAATGGAGACGGTTGAGATCCATAAGGTGCTTGGCTTACTGACGGATTTCCATATTGGCCTGTATTAGAGAATGGATTCGTTGTGTTGGGCTGAAAACTCCCTGTTGTCATTCCTGACGTCCCAATTCGGCTTCCGTATGCGTTGCTTTGAAATGGATTATTTATTTGTGAGCTCCCAAAAGGCTGAGAATTCATTCCCATTGGGTTTCTTTTATATTTATAATCCTCATATCTCATTTCATCAATATGTTTTTGTTGATTTTTAGCAAGGGCTGCGATATGATATACATACACACTCCCTGTGCCATCTAAATCTACAGGGCATTTTTCTCCTGAAATCAGAGGGGCGCCATTAGAAAGAGATGATCCAAGTCCACCATAACGATTTTGAGTAGTTTGACTACTATAAGTGCTGGCTCCGGAAGAATAGCTTGTTTGCATTGCAGTTGAGCTATAAGGAAGCGTAGTTTGGACAGAAAATGGGTTTGCATTAGATTGGGTATATGAAGTTTGAGGGTATAGTGATGAGGTGTTGGGACGATTTTGTATAGAAAATGCAGAAGGATTGGAGGTAGGAAAAGGGTTCATTTGAGGACTTGGATTTGTGTATAGACTGAGCCTCCTTTTGGCTTGGGCTGCTGCGAGTTCTCCTGACATCGGCAGTGAAGTTGGTTTTATCAATATTTGTTGGTAAACCAATTCCCCAGAGGGCAAATCTGAGTCATCATCTAGGGAGTTGTTTTAGCAACGCCGTTGTTGGCATCGGAAGACGCCAGGATAGCCTAGGATAAAAGGAGACTTGGGGTATAGTGGCTCATTGTAGAAGTAGGAGGTTGCCATTGTTGAGATGTAGGCTGGTTGTACATTTATTTGAAAATAATTTTTGAAGATTAGAGAAATAGGAAATAAATAGTAATTTTAGCAAAAAAATTTAGAGAAATTGTAAGGGATTTGTATTACAATTTGCCGTTAGACAGAATTTAATGGAATTTATTAAAGTTAAATTTAAATGATATAAGCCACAAACGGACAACCACTAGCTTGCATATCTGTGTCAACCCACTTAGCCTAAACTCCCTTCCGTGAGCAAACAAAATCATTAAAAAATTCCTTATTTCTTGCCCAAAAACCCATCCTTTGTCAGCAAGCAAAAATTTTTTAGTCTTTATATTAGATCTATAGCTAATTCTGCTTAATTTTAAACAGCTTGCATTTTACAAAGGGGAGTAGTTTTTAACTAGGTTAGAGCCGTCTCTTGCGGATGTCCGTTAGTGCCGATAGGCAAAGACTATTGAGCATCTAAACTATTTGGCAGGGATAATTAAATCTTCAGGATAGAACTAGAACTTCCTTCTTTGTCAGGCTCCCCCTAGCCCGAAAACCTATCTAAAGTAACATAAGCACTATTTCAAGTCCTTCAGGATTGGTCCTGCTTGCTCCATAGGTGCTAAACCTCAGATTCCACCTTTCATCAACACCAAAATTTTATTTATTTAGAACTTATTAAAGAATTAATAGTAAATTAATTATTGTTAAAATACTTGATTATTAAATATATTTTGGCTTAAAAACAAACGTTATAAATATATATTTTTAAGAACTAAAAATTTCACACATTTATATATTTACCATTTTTGATTTCTTTATGATATCTTAATCCTATATAACTCAGACTGGAGTTTAAAAATATAAATTAATCATAATGAAAAACCACTTAAATATCACTCCAAAACCTAAAAAAGACTCGCAGTTCCAAGAAACTTCTTTCTTCCCTCATTCAGCGCCTTCAAAAAGGCATTCTAAAATTATTCAAAAATCTCTTAAAAACAAGTTAATTGATGAATCCTTCATAAATCCACTTTACCTAAGCCATGATGGATCTCCAGAAAATTTACATTATCCGCCTTCATCAAATATACACGACTTGAGTTTTGATGAGCGGCTTCACTTAAAACATTATAGAGGGATACATAAAATAGACCATAAGCATCTTATCCCTCACGAAAATTCTTTATTAAAAAATTTTATTAATAATAAATTGAATAGTCCCTTTAATATAAATTTATATAGCCAAGGAACCGATATTGATCAGCCTGGGCTGGGAGAATGCCTAGGAACTTCCCGAGTTGGTTCTCCAACCCAAGTTGACGAACCAATTCGAAGGTTGGCAAATATGCCTGATATAAAGCATATGTCAACTCCCCGAGTTGGTTCGTCAACTTGTGTTGGAGAACCAACTCGGGAGGTTTCTAGGCATTCTCTTAGCCCGGCCGATCAATATCGGTTCCTGGGCTATATTATCACTAGGCTATATTTAATCAAAAAAATATAATTTTGATGATACTACAATACATGACCAAACACCTAGTAAAAGGATTCACTACCTAAACGATATATGTAAGAAGCTTATAGAAGAGCAAAGCGAAATAAAAAAACAAATTAGCAACCAAAAGCAGACAATAGAAAATATAAAAAAACAAAAAAACCTCTCTGAAGCGGATAAACACCTTTATCCAAGAATTTCTAGAAGCAGATTTCCTATGATAAAAAATGAAAAAACTCGGTCAATAAGTGAAATATATAAAAATGGTGAGGCGAAACAACCCAAACTCCTAACACCTGTAGCTGGTGAGACCTAGGGACCTTGTGGAAGGGAGTTGTGCCATTTGATAAGTGTATCCGGCCAGGTTTTACTTCGTTTGGTGGAGCGCAATGTCCGGGTGGCTGACTGCAGGCTCACATCCAGGCCAAGGTTTTACCTCGGAGGAAGATGGAGTTCAGAAATGGAAAGGGGTTCCTAACAATACCAGTGATGTTCCTCCTGGTCGATCGGTAATGCTCCCAAGCTCGATACCAGGCGTTGTGTAGACCCCGAATTTTCATCAAGACCAGAAAATAATTTTTCGAATTTCGAGAAGCCAAACCCCGTTGGTGTATGGCACAGTGACCCAAACTTTCCAACTGTCAGGGAGCATGTGCAGGATCATATCTGGCAGGAATAAGGCTTTTAAGGTCGTAATATGATTGTCAGCGAAGCAATTGAGAGAAGAAATTATTGAAGGGAAAAAGGATCTTCTGATCCCGACAGGTAGCTTTTCTATAATCTAACTAAATGTAAGTTTAAGGTTCAATAAGTGAAAAAATCATCGCCAAATGCTGCAAAGGCGAGGGTATTTGAATTTAATTCGTCAAAAAAAGAGGATTTACTTTTCACGTTCAGAATGAACGAGGCTGAGGAATTAATGAAAGAAACGTCTAATTTTCCGAAAAATGAAAATTATTCTCCTATGAAAATTTTGCGATTTCCGAGGGATATATTCACGAATAAGGTGAGAAGAGTTAAGTAAAATTAGCATTATTGAAAAGATCTCGGCAGGTGAGCTCTTCTGCTTTCGTTATCCTCAGTTATATTGCAAGCCTTGGCCTGGAGGGGAAATACCGATATAGAGGGCAACCCGTTAGCTAAACTGTAAATTCGAAAATCGAGTTTTCTGGTCAAGTTGCCGGCTAAGATGGAATTTCGTTGCCCAGAATGCAACTCCCTGTATCGTGCTGAAAAATTGCCCAATTGTCAAGAGGCGTCTCATGACAGTGATAAGCCTTCCTTTTCCCAGCTCCGACACCATTTCCCATCAGGGAAATACCATGATCTAGATATGAGCTTGCAGTCGGTTAATCCAACATTAAACTCCACCATACCAAGCTGATGCCCATTTTCGAACGCAATCCTGCTTTCCACAAGGTCTCCAGGCTTCCCAGCTGCATATTTTAGGAGGGCAGATTAATCCCCATTTTAACTTATATAATAAAGTGAGAAGAAGTCGGCATTAATTTTTGTTTTTTTAATTAATAATAACTCTAAGGTAAATTTTATATCCTGCTTATTAATTAGGTAATAAAAATTATTCTATAATTTGATTAGAAAATAATATATAAATTATCCTCAAAAGCCTAAAGACTTTTATTGAGTCACATATTAAACTTAATAATATTTACTATATTCTTTATCTCGTACCCCTCATCAACATATCTAATGAGTTGAATGCTTTTTCAATAGTGTCCTAATCCCAAAACTCCATAAAAGTTTATTCAGTATATTTGAAGTATCAGCCATTTTTGCTGCCAATTCAACGTGCATGATTTCTCTCTCAGTCATAATCAATTTAATCATTTCCTCTATAAATTTTTCTTTTCCGCTTAACAAGGTATCTCTATATGCATCGAGCTCATCTTTTGTTAAAAATCCAATCCCATCTCCCTTAGAAACGTTTGGGAGAACGTTTACAGCTACGTCGATCAAGTCATTGAGCATCAGGTTTACTTCGTTTTGGTCCATCATACTAGAAGCGTCGTCATCATACTGTCTGAATAGTCACTCACATTTTTCTTGTGGTGTGCCTTTTCCTAGTAAAATTCCTACCAAAACTAATTTTCTCTGCTCATACAATTTTTTATCATTTGTTACTTTTGCTAAAAGATTCCTCAAAGGAGCATCTGGGGTTGTAAATGCACTCTCAGGGATATTAATATCAATAAACGCCCTTTTCAGCTGAGCTAAACTTAAAGTGTTATCAAGTCCTTCGGACTTGATTGACCTTATTATTTCTTTGCTTTGGATTTGTGTAAACTGTAGCTGTTTTTCATTTTCTATTATGATTTTTTCTTCTCTACATAGCTCTTCAGCTAAGTATGACCCTCTGTCAAAGCTCATGCCATGGTCTGCGCCTTTATTAACACAGCATCCCATTTTTATCAACAAGGCCTAATATAAACTAATTCCTACACAAAAATTCAATCCAGCCCAATTCTAATAAATTTCTCCTCTAAAAATTATTTAAAATTAATTTTATTAATTTCTATATAGACCTTTTAGAAAATAATTCATTAAAGTCTAATAGGGATTTTAGCCAAATCTTTGCTAATGTCACTCCTAGGATATCGCAGTCTATAAATAGCGAAAAATTTTCACTGTTTTTATAAAGATATGAGTGAATTTAACTCTGACAATAGCGATGAACAAGACAAGGAAAACCTCCCTTTACTTCGGGTGAGGAAACCGAGAAACTATGGTAGACTTGTTTTAGTGTCGATAGACCCTAACTTTTATAATACAACACTTCCAGAGATTCTGCTTAAACATTTTAAAGACTCAACTGAACTGTCAACTAAAGAGTCATTAAAGAGCCATGAAGTAACGACTGGGCTGAGGACCAGACTTATCAATTGGCTTGTTGAAGTCACTTCATCGTTCGAGTGCAGTGACAATGTATTTTTTTTAACTGTGAGACTCTTAGATACCTTTCTCAAACTCACCAGCGGCTACACCGAAGACAATTTTCATTTGGTCGGCATCACTTGTCTGTTCATCGCTTCTAAGTTTGATGAAGTTTCTCCTTTGCAATTCAAAGTAATCCACGAAAACATCCTCTTCAAAGACTATAACGAAGAAGAAATCCGGACTCTGGAAGCCAAAATCTTGGAGGTTTTGTCTTTCAGAGTGAACATTCAGACTTGTCTCGACACTGTGGGCTGCCTTAAAAACAGATATGATAGAGACAACCTTATAAGCGGCATCGCAACTTTGATCCTTTACCTTGTGCAGTTTTACTATGATGCCCTAGAGTACACCCCAAGACAGCAAGCTATTGCAGCTTTTATTATGGCTGCTTATTCTACCAGAAGAATGAACATAGTAAGAGAAATTTTGACTGATTCAGAGCTGATGTTCCCAGAAATTGAAGATTTAATGAACAAGTTCTTTGTAGGTATTGACGAGTTTGAAGCGAAATTTCCTGAATATAAGCCATTTTATAATAAATTTCGCAAAAATTTTATTAATAATTATTTTTTTAAAAAAAATGATTAAATAGTATCAAAATCCAATGAAGTTTTTAAACTTCAAAATTATTCACCAAGAAGGACGTCCTCTCTTTGAGTTCCTTTAATCCTTTCTAACTAAAGCGATTTTTCTGATAAATCTTTATAGTTAATTTCTTCTAAAATTATTATGAAAGACAAATTAAACTGTTGCACACAATTAAAGGGATTTTTAGCAAAAATATTTTTTTGTGCAAAAAGCGATAACTCAGACACCCAGGCAGTCAGAGAAGTCCAGTCTATGTCGATTTTAAATGGAATCAGTTTTAACCTGTCAAGCCAGCCTCTTTCTAATGAAAATGACAATGAAAACAAAGATAAAGAAAATGCTTTAGATTTATCACAAATTTCTATAGAAGATATCAGTGAAAAAATCCAGGAAACTGACCGTAGGCACCGCCATGAGCTGTTTGTAAAAACTTCTTTTGAATTAAGTGATGCAGAGCTGTCAGCTGATTTCTTCAAAGAGAAAGGCAGCATGATTTCGTTTGACGCGAGTTCTATTCAATCCTGTACAGATAAAGAAAGTTTTGGGACCGATTTTCAAATAAGCTCAAGGGTGCGTACCCCAGCTATAGAAGCTGTGGCTCCTGAGCTCCGAGAAGTGTCCCCACCATCAATCCCACCTGAACCGTTAGCCCAAAACTACGTCCGTAGTGACACCCCAGAAATTGTAAAATCTTTAACTCCTTCATCCGTGAGTGAACAAAATTTGTTGTTAAAAAAATTTAAATATATAATAATAAAATTTCAGCTATTTCTGTTGATATAAATAATCTAATTGAGATTTTTAAATTTCAAAAAAAAATTACTATAAAATTCATATATAAATTTTTCAAAAAAAATCAACCCCCAGCGATAAAAAAATTTTTGTTCGGAGGGATAAGAAAAATGCCAAAACTACCCCCGTTAACACCTGAGCATTTTGCGAAAACAAAAAGAAAATTCAAAAGCGCTTTTAAGTTTAAAAATGAAATACAGAGGAGAGATGGATCCCAGACAAATAGAGTTGTTATAAGTAAAAGAATTAGTGATATGCTTGGTGGAGAGTATCAGCCGATTTCAGATGGAATGGAGCGTAAGAGCGATGTTCCGATCCTTTGTTAATATAAACGAATTTATTAGAGGAAAAAGGATTTATAAAATAATTTTTAAAGGAATTTTCATCATAATATGCCAGGGATAATGGCCTTTTGATAATGAGCTTTCTAGATGGAGAGGGTCATTAGATGAAAAGCAAGGGCTGCATAGGTCATAATCAGGGCAGTGGGCACATTTTCACCTTATGCCTCTTATTTCTTGAGAGCAGCCTGAGGATTTGCCATCACAGCAAACGCCTTTGTGTAAATCCCCATCTTGGTCTTCACTGAGAAGGACATTGCAATACCCTCATCTGATTTCGTCAAGCTCCGATGAATTTTCAGTCAAAATATATAAAGGATGGACATGCAGCCCTTGGCTTTCGCAGTTTGGGCATAAATAAATTTTTGGTTCACAAAGCAGGCATAAAAATTGATTTTTAATAATATTTTCATTACAAAATGAGCAGCTTATACCTTTTTGTATTTCTGGGTGTGCAGGATCATAACGGGAATAATTTTTAGCGCCTGGAAAAATGCTGGATAAATAATTGAAAAATTCTTCTATTGGATGCTTGTATTTTTGCAAGTATTTCCCTGTAAGAGTCACTGAATGAGTTTCTGGTGTTGAATGAAACAAATATATCCCTTTGGAAAATGTAAACAGCACGCTTGGAAATGGAGCGTGGGGGTATTTTTCTTTTCATGACACCATATAGTTTTTTACTTGTTTTTTTGATAGCTCGTAATCTGAGTTTGTTAACTGTGGCACTGGGTCAAGCCAGAATTTTAGCTTTGAGCCAATATTTTCTATATGTGTGCTTCCTTTTCATAGTATTTTTCCTTCGTTCAATAAAAGGACCAATCCTGGCTTGCTTACAATTTCTAATGAATTTTCATCAAAGCAGAATATGTCAAAATAATTTTCATTAGATACGATTGGCTCGTCAAAAAAAACAAAAATTTTTAGTTTTTCTTCCCAATGTGCGTGCTCGTCCCGAATTTCTCTTAACTGTCTGATAAAAGAATCTGATTCTGAGCACCCATAAAATAGAACTAAATAATACCATCCAGACCAATCTAAGCTTAGACTAGACTTTCCTCCATTTTCTTCTATAATGGATAAGGAGCTAATTTCTAAGCCTTCGTGTGGGATTAGCTGCAGAGGTTTTTCTCCCTCAAAAAATTAAATTAAATTAAAATAACGTTTTTAAAAATTCATCTGTCGTCGAAGGAGACCGGATGTCACCAACTCCGCCAACTGACTGATTCCAGGCCTCTGGTCTTTTAGAGGAGACCCGGGCGAAATTCCCAGAGTCCCTAGTTCGTGTAATAATCATGCCTAATCACGGGTGCAATGGCTGATTGTGCCCTTTCCAATCCCATTTCAGGAGAAAACCCCCCATATCCCCGGTATTATACATTGTTGTAGAGAAAAAATCTCTGCCCGTGCACATTTAGATTAATATTAAAGGGCTTGAGGTGTTTCAGATTTGATGCCTCTGCACGCTTACGACAACTGGACCCTTGTTCGCCAGGGGTAGCCCAGCGTCCCTCGACTGGTTAGAAAGACCCTCTGTGCTGAAGGTATCGCGGGTGCTATAGAGGCAAAGCTTAGTCCTGTCAGCCACCTTGAAAAAGGCTGACACCTAGAAAAAAACGAACGGCATGGTATTCAAAAACATTCGGATAATAATATCTGGATTTTAATGGCCAGAAGCTGACTCCTAAGGATGCCAACCCCATAGGGCTGCCTAAGCAAGCTAAGGGTTAGAATTAAAGTCCCTGAACTTGTTTTAGGCTATAAAGCCATTTTGGCGCCCAAAGTGGTGTGTCGTCAAGGACATATTCCGTCGCCACCACCATATTAATTATGTTACATTAAGGATTCCGTACCTGCTTCTCGATTTGGTTCCTCCACCCGGGCATCCCCTGCAGGGGTTGAGAAATACACCAAGAAGTCATTTTTTCGCCTCCACCATATTAATATATCCTCAAAAAATATTAAATTAATTAAATAACGTTTTTAAAAATTCATCTGTCGTCGAAGGAGACCGGATGTCACCAACTCCGCCAACTGACTGATTTCCAGGCCTCTGGTCTTTTAGAGGAGACCCGGGCGAAATTCCCAGAGTCCCTAGTTCGTGTAATAATCATGCCTAATCACGGGTGCAATGGCTGATTGTGCCCTTTCCAATCCCATTTCAGGAGAAAACCCCATATCCCCGGTATTATACATTGTTGTAGAGAAAAAATCTCTGCCCGTGCACATTTAGATTAATATTAAAGGGCTTGAGGTGTTTCAGATTTGATGCCTCTGCACGCTTACGACAACTGGACCCTTGTTCGCCAGGGGTAGCCCAGCGTCCCTCGACTGGTTAGAAAGACCCTCTGTGCTGAAGGTATCGCGGGTGCTATAGAGGCAAAGCTTAGTCCTGTCAGCCACCTTGAAAAAGGCTGACACCTAGAAAAAAAACGAACGGCATGGTATTCAAAAACATTCGGATAATAATATCTGGATTTTAATGGCCAGAAGCTGACTCCTAAGGATGCCAACCCCATAGGGCTGCCTAAGCAAGCTAAGGGTTAGAATTAAAGTCCCTGAACTTGTTTTAGGCTATAAAGCCATTTTGGCGCCCAAAGTGGTGTGTCGTCAAGGACATATTCCGTCGCCACCACCATATTAATTATGTTACATTAAGGATTCCGTACCTGCTTCTCGATTTGGTTCCTCCACCCGGGCATCCCCTGCAGGGGTTGAGAAATACACCAAGAAGTCATTTTTTCGCCTCCACCATATTAATATATCCTCAAAAATTTAATATCATTTTCAAAGCTGCTTTGTGTAGGATCTCTTTTTTCAATGATAACCCCATTTCTAATAAAAAGACACGCAGGAATTTCGCTGATTTCAAGACCTTGGTCACTTATCGCTTGAAACCCTTTTGCTCAATAATTTTTCACATTTTTCAGTTTCGGCACACTTTCAGCACTATCATCCAGACAAATACCAATAATTTCTATATCATCCCATTCTCCTTTATTTTTTTCTAAAATTCCTTCTATTTCTTCTAACGATTTTTTGCATGTATTTGACCAGCTTCCCCAGAAAATCAAGCAAAAATTTGGTTTCTCAGTTCAATCTAATTCTTTTTGTAATTTTTCGTCTATTGAAAAAATTGATAAAATAGGACAAGAGGTATTTGGCTGAGGCGAAAAATCAATTTGCAGCTGAGAAGGCTTTTCTGTGTCTGATAAAGAACTGAGAAAAGAATTATAGGAATTTGTGTTTCCTATACCCGTAAAAGTTGACACCAAATCTTTAGACTCATTATGAAGGCTCAGATATAAATCATAATGAATATTTGGCTTGGAAATATTAAAAGACCAAGCTTTCTGCAATAGGGAAAGCCCTGCTTCTTCGTATTGTTCTAACATTTTTATTAAGAATAGGTAAGATTATCCACATAAATGCCGTTTTATTACAATAGATTAGCTGTTTTAAATGACCCTTGGGTACTCTCTAGCAGGTTTTTAAGCCTTGAAGCAGTTTTATCCCTATTAAGCGCCGATTTGACTCTTGACGAAATATGAGGTAAACTGACTGATCTTAAAGGCCCATGGATTTTTTCCGCGATTCCACTTTTATAGTTCTGGGCTTTATTTTCGTTCATTTTTAGATTTTTTATTTTCCGCTCAAGCTCTAAAAATTCTTTAAGGGTGTTTTGGAGTCTTTCTTCTCTTGTATTGGCAGTTCTTGCAGTTTTATTAGCAGTGACTGTGCTTGGCCGCTTAACTTCAAGCCTTGTTAAAGGTTTTTCTTCTTCATTTTCTTTGCTGACGTCTAAAAATGAGTTATTCCGGAGATCAGAAAGCTTGAACGATTCTTCTTGTCTCGAAAATTTCTGTTCTTTATTTCTGATCATTTTTTTAGGATACAATGCTGGCTTTTTGGTAGTATTTAAAGAAATTTTATTTTCATTTTGAAGGGTGTTAACTTGTCCATTTAGTTCTTTTTCGCATTTGCTGGAATCTATGATAATTCTCATGAGCGTGGAATTTAAAATTCTATGCTTTATTTATTTATTTTTTTAATATAAAAAATTATTTTTTTAAAATAATTTCAGAAATTGCCTTATCAGTTTTACAGTATATTCAGAATTTATATGATAAATTGAGATTGATAAATAGACAAAGATGAAAATAAAAGCTCTGACAAATTATCAAATGGCTTATCAGAAGTTTCTAAAAATTTTTGCAATGAGTCTTTTGTAGTAAAATGTGTTAATATAAGTGATGAGTGAAACAGCTTTACAAAAGCTTCAGCTTCATGGTTATTTCCTATCAATTTCATATAAATTTCTTTTATTTCTCCTTTGGAGAGTGAAGCAAATGATAAACTTGACACAAAATTGTCAATGGTTTTGTCAGCGATTTCTACCTCAGTTTTAAAAAAAGCTGAAAGCTTTTTTTTGTCTTCTTGGCTTGGCTTTCTTTTTTCTAAAAATCCTTTATTAAAAATATTCACTGCTTCAGAAAAAATTTCGACTATATTTTGTAAAGTCTGAGGGACGTCAGAGTTCTGCATTATTGGCTTGAATAATTGGCATATTTGTGTGGAAGTGTTTAGTAGCTGAATATAAAGCTTAAAAATCATTTTTTCAGTTTCCATTATTTGGTCGTCACTAATGCCTTTATTGCTTGAATTTTTTGTCAAAATTGAAAACTGTTCTTTTTCAGCTGGCTGAAGATTTTCTAAAAAATGGTTTAGCTCGTTAAGATTGTTTTGGTACTCCTCAAGCTTGACAATATGAGACTGTGACAAATGGTAATATCTCTCCGATAACGACCCATCCACAAATAACAAATGGTTATATCTGCTAATTATTTCGCTGACAGTTTCAGTCTTCAGTATCGAACTATCCCCTTCTAATCCTAATTTAATTAAAAGCTGCCCAAACAATAGCTCATAATTTTCAATTTTTTCTTTTAGCTTTTCTTTCATTATCATTGATTTCTCATTTTCTTCTTTTTCTGCTTTTGCTAATGCAAAAACTTGCTGGGTCAAGCTTATTTGTTGCTAATTAAAATTTACCTTTTGGATTAGCGACCGTTTCCCCATTCTTTCAATAATGTCATTAATTTCAGTTTCTACCACACTCAGTTCAAAAGTTTTATTTTTCACTTTTCTCAGATACTCATTTCTTTTTTCCTTCAAAAATTGGTTAAATCTTGATAATTCTCCATTTGTTCGGATTTCGAAACTTATTGCAATATTCTTAGCCCTCATGACATTTTCATATTGGCTCATTATTTGGCTGATTAATTTTTCGACTTCTTTTGCTCTTTCTTTATAAACGATTAGTGCTTCTCGTTCTTCTTGGTACATTGAAGTTAAGTTTTTGGTGTATATGAGCTCTTCTTGGTATTTTGATTCGAAATCTTCGATTTCTTCACTGATTTCTTCAGCTTTGCCGTCAACGTTTGAAAATGCTCAATCTCGGTTAGTGTTGCATCAGCTTAGCCGTGAGTGCATCAATAAGCTTGGCTCTTTTTTTGGTAATTTTAGCCTTTCGATCAACCTTTCTAGCTCATTTACTTTTTTCTCTTTTTCTTTATTTTGGGCAACAATTGCATTGTATTGTTTATGCAACGACTGAACTTCATCCTGTGTATAGGTTTTTGTCCTCTGAGTCATAGTCTCAAATTGTTTATCGAGCTCAGCCCCATGTTCTCTTATAACTTGGTCAAGCTCAATATTGGTGTCTGGGAATCCAGAAAACGAAGAATGATTTGAAGTAGATTTCATTTTATAATGCAATAACTTATATTTGAATGATTTCGACTGCAGACAGCTCAAACGTGCATTTTTTACCACCCAAAAGGATTGCTTGTGGGCATCAGTTTTCTAGTGCTATTAATGATGCTGGAGAAATTTTTGTGTGAGGCTGCAATAAAAACGGAAAACTTGCATTAGATTCTGGCCCAGAGCCAATATGAAGACCAAAAAAGATTGATATAGCAAGCATAGGAGGCTCTGCTAACCAAATTGACTGTGGCGCTGAGTTTACAATGGTGATTTCTCTGCTTCCTGAAGATAAAAATGAAGCAGGCAAGCTTATAGGATGAGGCGTAAACAATATGGGCCAAGTCGGCATTGGAAATGATGACATAGACGAGCTTCCTAACGAAGTTAGAGAGCCAACCCTTATAAGACTCCCTGAAAAAGCTTGCAGGGTCAGCTGCGGCCGTGATTTTGCAGCCTGTATCACAGAAAGTGGCAGACTTTACTCCTGAGGAAACGGGACATATGGAAACTTAGGCCACGGCAGCACCGATTCTTATAGTAAACCTACCATTGTCCAAGCTTTAAGTGACACTATTATTATTGGTGTTTCCTGTGGCGCTAAACATGTATTAATTACTACAAAAGATTTTAAAGTATACAGCTGAGGGAATGGAGGACATGGCCGTTTAGGCCATGGAGACACTATAGGGACGGCTACTCCTAAACCTATAGAATATTTATTTAGAGAAAATATTATGTATGTGTCAGCAGGAGACAGCCACTCAGCAGCGGTTTCCAATCTGGGAGAAGTTTATAGCTGAGGAGCTGGGTCATATGGAAGACTAGGCCATGGCTCAGAAATTGACGTCCAGATCCCCAGCATTGTGACTGCACTACAAGGTAAAAGAATGTATATGGTCGCTTGTGGCTTCAGACACAGCCTTTCTATTTCAGTCCAAGGAGAAGTCTTTGCATGGGGTGCCGGAAATTATGGAGTTACTGGGCTTTTTGACTTAAAAGAAATCAGGACTATGCTGATACCGCTGCAGATAAGGTTTTTAGAAGGCAAAAAAATCACACAGGTCGCGGTTGGGCCGTGGCATTCTATGGCAATTTCATCAGCTGGAGAAGTGTTTACGTGAGGATATCATGGGCATGGAAGACTTGGCCATGGCACAGATGCCAGGGACGACCAGGCATTCCCAAAAGCGATTCCTCCACAGTTTATATATGGGGTGACTGGGGGTGTTAGGATTATAGAAAGAATAGCCCAGATCACAGGGTCCAAAAAATTAATGATTAGGAATACACCTGCAAGGGATGCTTGAAAAATGATACAAGTGGCCTGTGGAGGGCAGCACTCATTGGCTGTTACTAAAAGTGGCACTGTCTGGGCATGAGGGGAGAATAGAAATGGAGCACTTGGGGTAGGAAAAAATGAAGAAGACCAGCTGGTCCCTGTGATATGTCAGAATTTGAATAATTATATTATATACTTTATAATAGGCTTATAAATTTATTAATTAGAAAATTTTAGAAAATATTTATAGAAAATTGCATAAAATCCGTAGCTTGTGGCTCACAGCATAGCTTAGCAATATCGACCAGAGGAGAAGTCCTTACGTGAGGAAATGGAAGATTTGGGCAGCTTGGAAATGGGTTTGCTGGGATCTGTTTTATACCGAAAATAGTAGAAATGCTACAAGGAAAAGGAATTATACAAGGAGCCTGTGGAGAAGACTATAGTGCTGTGCTTTCAGAAATAGGAGAAGTCTATACCTTTGGGAATTCTGATTCAGGGAAGCTAGGCCTTGGTAGGGTCCCTCATCAAGTTTTCCCAAAATTAATTAGGGATTTATTGAATATTTCTTATATATCAGCAGGACAAAGCCATATGGCAGTTATTGGGCATAATGGAGCAGTTTATACCTGAGGGTCAGGATTTTATGGGAAACTTGGCAATGGGAGCAGCGAAAACCTTTTTTCACCTAAACAAATCCATGGGAAAGGTGAGCGAATTTATATAGAATTATAAAGAATAGCTATTTTTACTATAAAAAATAAACAGATTTCATAATAAGGCATATAAAATGGTCTCCTGTGGAGCATCACATACCTTATTTTTAGATGAAAAACTAGTCCTATATGGCGCAGGACGAAAAGAAATGGTCCTTTCCAGGGTCGATTTGACTGAGCCAAAACTGATAGGAAATTTGCACGATAAAACTTTTCGGCTTATTTGTGCAGCAGAAGAGCACTCATTAGCCATCACAGAACAAGGCGATACCTTTATATGAGGCTTCAATAAATACGGAAAACTCGGTAATAAAGCTGAAAACGAGCCTTTGCCACAGCCATTCAAGCTCCCTCTCCCTTCTAACATATGTGACATTTCTGCAAAAATAAACCACAACTTAGTACTAACCACAAATGGTGACATCTACGCCTGGGGCTGCGGAAGCGGCGGCAGACTTGGCTTTGGCAACACCAATAACATAAAAACCCCTGAAATTTTAGAAACAAGGTGAAACGCCATACAAGAGTCAGCAAATTTTGATGATGAACAAGACGAACTAAATGCTTTAGACCTCGTTCTGTCACAGCTAGACACTGGGGTAAGGATTTCTAGCTTCAAAGAAATGATGCTGGTGCTGCAAAATGAAGAAGAAGACTGTTTAGAGTCTGAGCTCAGACGAGAAGAAGCCGAAGTCCATAGAAATTTGGCAGAAATCGTCAAAACTTTTAAAACTAGTAAGGAATCTGAGGAGAGGATTCATGACTTAAAAATCCAAATTGAAGGGAAAATCCTACAGAGGACTTATGAGCTGAAGCTGCCACAGAGGGATTATTTAATTGTACACATCCCGAAGTACTTGGCGAGTAATTTGGGGAGGATTGAAAATATGATATGGATCCTTCAGCAGCAGCCTTGTTATTGTGGATTATAATAAATATAGTTTATTGGTAAGAATTTGGGCTATTTTTGGGAAAAAATAATAGAAAAAAGCATATATTTCAAGACTGGTCAATATTATGAGGCAGCGTGGCAGCCGTGACATATCAACCCTCATTACAAGTATCAGGCCTATATATTCCAATATCCACCTAGATGCTATGATGGGGAAGCTTATTTCTAGGGACTCTTTACTGTATATTTCTCTATGCAAAGAAGTCATTGCAGGAGAAATCGAAAATGCCAATATGATTGACGATTTATTTGTGGTCCCTGGATGTCCGACAGCCCAATTTTTATTGAGTTTTTTTAGCAGGGATTATGGGAGTGACTTATTTTATAAAATTTTGCATAGGCCTACTAATGAGCTTTTAGACATGGTAAAAGCGATTGGGAATAATGGGATAGTTATTGATCCTATAGAAGTTTCTAGGCTTACCCAAAGGCAAGGAAGCGGCCAAACTGCTAATTCTGTAATAAAAGAAAAAAAAGCACAGTCTGCTTTTAATGATGGTATTACCTATGCTATCCGAGCTGCAGGGTATTTTATTGACACGATAAAAGCTTTCCCCAGCATCCTCCCAACGCCTATAAAAATCCTTATGAAGCACACTTTTTCCAAAATGGCAAATAAAGCATGGCTTCGTGAAGTAGGCCATGAGCACGCCCGTTTAAAGTTCCAAAAAGCGCTTTTGAGGCTTATGATAACCCAATTGCTCCTCCCAGTAATCATGACCCCCGAAACTGAAGGTTTAACGACCCAGACTATAGAAGAAGGTGAAAGAGACACAATGTCAATAATCACAGACATTATCAGAAAAATAGTAGACAAGACCTGTTTTATAGGTGACCATTATTCGACCTTAAATTCTTTTATTTTGACTTCCCATGAGCAGCTTATTTCTACACTGGAAACCTGTATAGAAGTTGAAGACTCTTCTGAGGTCGATCTTATTATATACCTTTTTATATCAAAATAATGCATGCTTATTATTAATTTATATATATAAAATAGCCTAGGAAATGGGTATATCGAGCTTTACCACCCATTTTTCAGTTATAGACTCCTTTATCCATTACCCTGTCAACGACATCATTACTTTATCAATCTACCTTATTAAATATAGAAAGCAAGTTGAGCTATTTCCAGGCAGAGATTTACTATATGACCATTTAGACCATATGAGTGACATAGGCTCAGAAGTCGCCAAATCAGCTGATAATTTTAAAATAAATCTACAAATGAATAACCATTTTTTGTATGACTATGACGAAGTTTCTGTATGTGCTGGCTGTGGTGTGCCAATGCCGAAAAGTCTAGCAATAACTACAAGGACTCATAGCACACTTATAAAGCACTTACATGTCAGAGAAGAAGACGAATTTTTGGTTTCTATAGAAAATGCCTCAAGGCAGATCCCAAAATTTTCAGCGATTACGCTTGAAGAATTGTCGACGAAATTTAGAAAAACGATAGAGTCTATATTGAGCACGCCAAATCCGAATTATAAAATATTATTTGAGCTGAGAGCAGCTGATGAAAAAGTCCAGGACTTGATGAGCAGGGATTTTTCGATGGATTATTTGCTATTTGAGCTGTCAAAAAGACTGAAGGATAGACATAGCTATAAACAGTATTTAAGGAGGCTACAAGAAGGGATACACCATATTACTGCAGCTCAAGAAGAATATTTCCATAATCTAAGAGAAAAAGAAAAAGATTTAACAGCAGCTCTCGATACCATTGCAAATTTCAGGACTTCTTTACACCCAAATGAAAAAGAAATGAAAAATATGTCATATTTTAAGCTGTCACAAACCCACAATTTAGTAATGAAAAAAAGAAAAATTCTTGATTTGCCTGCTGATGTCCAGCATGATGTCGCTGGAAACGTCTCTATTGTAACACTAGAAAACAACGGGGTCATTGAAAGGCTGGAATATGGCTTCCGAAAAGACACAAAAAATTCTCTAGAACTCCATTATAGCCACCATAAGAAAAAAGGCTGACATTTTGAGATATCCCATTCTACAACGACTTATTGTAGTTATTTTTATATAGTAAATATAAGTTTTTTATTATAAAAATAGAATAATTTTTAACCAAGGGGAAAGCTCAGACATGATTGGACAATTTAACTTGTCAAATGAAGAATTTTTGAACTTAAAAAGATCAGCCAACAGTGAAGCTAAACTAGATATCCCAAATATCGGGACTTTTAGGCTTGGGCCATTCATCATTTTTCTGAATTCAAGGGTAAGAAAACAGGTGGTGTAAATTTGATTTTAAAAATTCTATATATTATAATTAAATTTATGAGAGCAAACTCTGATTATCACGATATCAGACGACCTTATGCAATGCAAGGGAATGGCTTTGCACAGCAAGAACGGAGAAATCCAAGTGTTGACCTTGTCACTAATACTTTACTAACTCCCCCCCCCCCTCCGTGAGCGAACAAAACCATTAGAAAAATCGCCATTTTTTGACCAAAAACCCACCCTCCGTGAGTGAACAAAAATTTTTTTAATAGAAAAAATTTTAATGGAAAAAAATTTTTGATATATAAGTGATAATTAGTATAATGAAATCTAGAGCTAATTCTGTTTAATTTTAAACAAATTGCGTTTTAAAACATAAATTTTGCAAATTAAATTAATATTTGCTTCCCAATTTTTGCAAATTAGGATTTTTTTAAATTTCGAAAAAAATATTTTTTATAAAATTTATATATAAAATTTTTTTTAAAAAAAAAATTAACCCCCCCTCCGTGAGCGAACAAAATTTTTTTGTTCGCTCACGGAGGGGGGGGGGGAGTAAACAACCAAGCCGGCCTTTCTCAGTTTTTAGACAATCCTCTAATAAAATCAAGTTTTGATTTTCCTATCAAATACAATGAGCCGACTCCACAAATGAAGGCTCCTAATAATATTATCCCACCTGTCCCTTATGATAGAGAAAAACCAAAAATCCAAGCCAGCTTAAAAGATGAAAATTCTTTTGAACAAAAAGATGAAAATTTCTTACCCCAAATAAATTTTTTAGTATAATTAGTTAAAAAAATATAAAAATCTAATTAGGAGATATTAGGGAAGTTAGAAACTTCAATGCCCCGAATGTCAATTCTGATCAGTAACCCTGGGCAGCAAACAGAACAAATTTCAGTCCAAAAGCCACAAACTATCATTGGAGTTTCTAGAAATCAACAAATTCCTGATTATATATTAAAATACCATGGAGACGCACAAATGATTTTCCAAATGGACTGTGGACATCTTCTGGCCCAAGAGTCCTCAACTGATAGATATGTTGCTTGCAAAAGAGTCCCAGAGTCACCTTTAACGATTGGATCAGTGTTTAAAATTGGAAGTACAAGGATACAAGTAGAAGATATCAAGAGGAATGAGTCAATTACATTTAAAATATTTTCGAAAGATAAAGGAGAAAGGCTGCAAACGGTCGCGAGGAAAGTGTTTTCTATTGGAAGATCTTCAGAATGCGCAATTAATTTATCAGACGATTATAGTGTGTCTAAAAAGCATGCAGACGTAGAAATTAGATATGGGATTTGGGTGATTTCGGATGCAGGATCAAAAATGGGAATTTTTAGGTATTTCCATAATAAAAGCACATTGGAAAGAGGAGAGATGTCTCCGCTTATGGAGGTCCATGATAATGATATTATCTCCTTGGGTGGGCCAACTTTGAGCATTGAAGCTGAAGATTGCGAAAATTAATTTTCTTTAAGATACTAATTCTCCCTTATCACGAGCAAATCATCTTACTCACCCTTCGTAATAGAACAAAACCATTAGAAAAGTCCCTATTTTTTGGGTGAGCAATATAAAAATTTTAGTGAAAAAATAATTTGATATATAAATGATAATTTTATAATGAAATAACTAGCTAATACTAATTTTTGCGAATTTCAAAAAAAAAATTATTTTTTATATATAAACCACTCTTTAGCGAATAAAAAATTTCAGGAAGGAGGGTGTTTTGGTTTTTTTTGTTAATAAAATCATATATAAATGCAATTATAAAAATTTTTAGAAAAAGTAGATTTATTAAATGGTTTCACTTTAAAAGGGGGATTAAGAAATTTACTTAAATTATATGTCCCATAACAAAAAATAATAAAATGGATGATAAAAAGGAAATTTGGTAAAATCAATTAGGACTGTACTCGTACAGGATCACTTCTATAGTGATTTTTCCTCTTTTACTTTATCAAAAAAGGCGATAACCCGCTCTAGGATGATGAGACGTGCACTTGCAGCCGCTATGGGATATCTCAATCAAGAAGGCTTGCCTTCTTGTCATTGGGCGATGACCTCTGGCTTATAAGCTTATGGCTTGCAAGTGGGTCTGACTAGTTCTTTATATCTATATATTCATATTAGACTTACTTCTCATTATTATTTTCTACTGCAATTTAAAGTTATTGTTCTGGATAATTTTCCTTCTGTATGAAAATAATTTGATTTTATGTTAAAATGCTCATAAAATCTAAAAATATATTACGGCATGCATTATATTAGCGATTTTTATTAAATTCAATTTTGAATGAATTATCCTTAATTTGTCATAAATTTTATATTAACATAAATACTAATATTAATATTATTCAGAGTATTGTCTTAAAATAAAACTACAGTTGTCACACAATATTTCCTTTTATAAAAGAAATTACTTTATTTCATCTTTAATTTTGCTGTATAAGCAACATAAAGCAGCCTAAATCTCACAAAATAACGTATACTAATTGACCAAGAATAGCCCACTATGGAGCCATTCTTGGTCTGCCAGAAAAAATTTTGACAAAAAGATCCTAATCTGCCATTACCACTGAGTTTTGGTGTTTCCAAATTTTTTGGGCAAGCCAAATGCAATAAAAAAAATTGTTTCTTTTGCGATGATGCATTTGGCTTGTCAAAAAAATTTGGCAACATCAAAACTCAGTGGTAATGGCCAAAAAGATCCTAATCTGCCATTACCACTGAGTTTTGGTGTTTCCAAATTTTTTTGACAAGCCAAATGCATCATCGCAAAAGAACAATTTTTTTTATTGCATTTGGCTTGCCCAAAAAATTTGGAAACACCAAAACTCAGTGGTAATGGCAGATTAGGATCTTTTTATCAAAATTTTTTTCTGGCAGACCAAGAATGGCTCCTTAGTGGGTTATTCTTGGTCAATTAGTATATCAATTTACGATATTTCTCAAAATATATATCCATTTCTTACTCCAAATTAATTTCATATAAAAAATCACTTGAAATGGACAGACGAAATCGAGACAATTCCAGTGCCACAAACAAACCTCAGCAAGTCAACCTCCTCGGTGCTAACTTTGCAACAGGTGGCAGATATGAAATAATTGATATTATTGGAAGTGGAGCTTACGGCGTCGTAGTATCTGCAAGAGATACAACCACAGGGGAGCGAGTTGCAATTAAAAAGATAGAAAAAGCGTTTGAACACCCTACATTTACCAAAAGAACTAACTCTTTCCTTTTTTTTAAGAAAAAATCATTGTATTTTATATTAAAAAATTTGTTTTTAATCATCCATCTAAGATTAAATACCATTTGAAATGTTTTTTATAGAATTCGTGACTAAGAGAGCTGAAAATCCTACGTCTGCTTGACCATGAAAATATCATGAAAGTCAGATCAATCCTTCTCCCCAGTAACAGGGACGATTTCGAAGAAATTTATGTGATTTGTGAACTTTTGGAGACTGATTTATCATCAATTATTAAATCGCCTCAGTCTATAACTGATGAGCACTGCCAATTCTTTTTGTATCAAATTTTGATAGGTGTAAAGTATAGGTAATCCAATAATTTTTTCTATAATATAATTATATATAAAATAAGAGCTTATAAGGATAAAAGGTATATATGGCCAGTGCTTGCATATTGCATAGAGATTTGAAGCCAAGAAATTTATTAGTAAATTCTAACTGTGACTTAAAAATTTGTGACTTTGGACTTGCCAGGCCTTATATCAATAACTTAAGGATCACGTCAGCACAGATGACGGATTACGTCGCTACAAGATGGTACAGGGCTCCAGAAGTGCTGCTGGCTTGCAGGAAATATTCATCAGCAATGGACATGTGGTCAGTTGGGTGTATTTTTGCCGAGCTGCTACTAAGAAGACCTTTACTACCTGGAAATGACTCTAATCACCAATTAGAATTAATTTTTAATTTATTAGGAACTCCCAATGACGAAGATATTGAAGCAATTCCTAACCAAAAATCCAAAGAAAAACTCGCCACATTTTCCAGACGTGAAGGAAAATCCTTACAAGTGGTTTTCCGCAACTCAAACCCAGACGCCGTTGACCTTCTCAAAAGAATGCTAGTTTTCAACCCAGATAAAAGGATTTCTGTAGAAGACGCCCTTGCCCATCCTTATTTAAGTACTTTTCACTGTGAAGAAGATGAGCCAGTCTCTGACCCAGTCTCGATTTTTGATTTTCAGTTTGAGGAGCAAAATTTGTCAATTCGGGAGCTTAAAAGCTTGATATATGAAGAAATTTTATTATTTTTAATAAAATTGTATATAAAAATAATTAAAATTATTTTTTTAAAAAAATATTTTAATATAAAAAAGAATATATCATAATGCTGATTTTAAGGAAAGATACAATAAAGCTAAAGAAGAATATGTAAGAAATTCTCCAGCAGAAAATAGAGCTAGATCTAGTGGTTTTGAAGAAGTGGACGAAGAGGAAGAGGTAAATTAAGATTTAATGATATTTTCTATTGATTTAAAAATATTGGAGATGATTTTTTCACGGGGTGGGATTAAGTCGAGCTTGAAGAAGGATTTTTCGTAGAAAAGTGGAGATTTGGAGGATTTTATGGAAAAATCAAATGCGGAAGATGTGAGATAGGCGATGAAGGGTTTTGAAGAGTCAAGCTGAGGAGGCATGTGATTTCCTATGAGTTCTGACATAGAATTTGAGCTGGATTCATTGATAAATAAAGCAAGCTCTTCTTCTTTAGACTTTGTGAGAGGTTTTGTTCTGTGTGATAAGCATGTGAGGAGGGCTCTTGTAAAGTTTTAGAGATGATGTCCATAAAATGAAGAACCAATATGTAATTAAAAGAAAAGAGTCAGTGTCTCTTATCAATAAGAAAACATTATGTCCTTCAGGTAACTCATAATAAGGAGCAAAAAAACCATTAAACTTGACGGTGCAAAATGTTTTTTATATCACAAAAATAGAAGATTCTAGATCTCCACAAAAATGGATACAGTTGAGTCCTTAATAAAAAAGACCTAGTAACTAAGCAAAATAGACGATACCAGCAATTCATCAATGCAACCTAACGGTCTAGATAATTTGCGAGAATCTAATGAAAATAAAAAAAAATCAATAAACGCTTCTCTTAATAAAAAAAGTATATCATTATGTCACTAAATTAAGGTTAAGTCATCTCAGTAAAAAACGAAATTCATCTCTTTTTCTCAAGACATAACTGTTTATTAGGTGCTGCAAAAACCTGCTTAAAAAGACCTTTATATTTGTGCAAAAATTAATATAATTTCTGCAGCAATTTGCGTTGCAACACACATTAATATAGTGAAACGATGCTTTATTTTGAGCCTTATTTATATTAAATTTTATGTCTTATATAAGAGAATTTAATATGATCTAATATTTCGAAACCATCAACTCATGAAAATGTGAAATCGTTTGCTCAGTGAAAAAAAAATTAAACAGAGCTCCTTAAAAAGAAATTTATTTTTTTAGAAAAATTAAATTAAAATTTTGTTATTAAATACTTTTAGAGCAAGCTTTGCTTATTTATTGCGCTTTTTTGTATAAATAATAACAATATTTAAGGTAAAACCTTACTTATTTCAGTTCTAAGCGTGCCTCTTTCAGTGGCTATTAAAATATATTAAAATTATTAAAAAAAACATATAAAAACCGTTTTTCAAGACATATTCTTTCAAAATATATCAAAACGATGACCAACATTCGCAATATTTTTTGGGTTAATTTCCTTAAAAAAGGTTTTATATGTTTTTTAATAATTTTAATATATTTAATAGCCACTGAAAGAGGCACACTTAGAACTGAAATAAGTAAGGTTTTACCTTAAATATTGTTATTATTTATACAAAAAAGTGCAATAAATAAGCAAAGCTTGCTCTAAAAGTATTTAGTAGCAAAATTTTAATTTAATTTTCTTAAAAAAATAAATTTCTTTTTTAAGGAGCTCTGTTTAATTTTTTTCGCTGAGCAAACGATTTCGCATTTTCATTAGCTGATGGTTTCGAAATATTAGATCATATTAAATTCTCTTATATAAGACATAAAATTTAATATAAATAAGGCTCAAAATAAAGCATCGTTTCACTATATTAATGTGTGTTGCAACGCAAATTGCTGCAGAAATTATATTAATTTTTGCACAAATATAAAGGTCTTTTTAAGCAGGTTTTTGCAGCACCTAATAAACAGTTATGTCTTGAGAAAAAGAGATGAATTTCGTTTTTTACTGAGATGACTTAACCTTAATTTAGTGACATAATGATATACTTTTTTATTAAGAGAAGCTTTTATTGATTTTTTAATATATTCAGAATGGAATTGCAAACCACGTATAACGTCAGTTTGCTATTATGTTAAACTATCAGATCTTATTTCTAGTACATATAAGTTGCTTGTTTTATAGACTTAACAGTATCTTAGTTTATATAATTAAAAATCTTTTTTCGTTAAGACATAAAAAAATTTGTTTTACAGTCAAATTTAATGGTTTTTTTACTCCTTATTATAAGTTACTTATATAGTACATAATGATATCTTATTGATATGAAACATTGGCTCTTTTCTTTTAATTACATATTGGTTTCTTATATTGTATACAGCCCGTATCTCTTAAAAGCCAAACGAGCCTGTGAGGAGAAGTTTTTGGTCTAGATGGCAAGGAAGAGATTGAAAACAAATTTTTGGGTTCATTATAGGGTCTATCACAACAGCTTGAGTATATAAAGGACTGTCTTGGATTGCATTATAATTAGCTGAGCATGCCAAAAGATTAGCTTTTTTATCTAAAAATTCCAAAGCCAGCTCTATATTTTCTCTTTTTTCAAAAACCGCATGTGACTCCAACACCCATCCTTTTATCCCAATATTTCTAGCTTTTTTTTACCTTAATTCATATACCATCTGTATTACATTTAACCTTGTAACTGGGCTTGGCAAAATCAACACACTTCTATCACTCTCATAAACGCTATCAAATCCTGGCTCCTCAAATATAGCGACTTCTTCATCATCTTGGACCTTTAAATAATGTTTTGTCATAAATTTCTTCCAATTTTCAGGCTTAGTTTTATATGTGTACCTTTTTATCAAATATTCTATATTAAATTATATGCCTTAAAATACCATTTTAATTATTAAAAAAATAATTAATTTGCCTTAGGATACCTAACTTTTGTCTTGCTAGTCTCAAAAAGTGCAGAATCTTTGTGTATATTTAAGCTGCCAATTTTTGATGGGAAGCTGGCTAATCACTTTTTCATATTAAATATGTTTCTATTGTTTCTCATATCAGCAGTATCAGCAGCCACACTTAATGGTGATATTGTGTCTCCGAGAGACCCTAATGAAAAAAGATATTGGGAACAGCGCAAAACAACAAAAGTTATATTGGATAACGGGGAAAAGTTCGCTTATCCAGATGCAAATGGACACTTTAAATTTTTTGGGGTAGAGGATGGGACACATATAGTTGAGGTTTACGACGCTATGTATACCATTATTTCATAAAATTCTCATAAATCCCTATTATTTTTATGAAAAATCCCTTATTTATTTTATATAAAATTTTATGGATAAATTTCTAAATTATTATACCCTACCATATCATTTTAACCCAGTACTTGTAGAAGTATCTGGCTCTATTATAACAGCACAAGACGGTGTCCCAACTGCACTGCGACAAGAAAGAGTCCCATACCCTCTAAGATTTACTGCTGAAAGAAGAATCCACTATTTTGAGACCAGAGAAGGGTTTTCTATTGCCAGCATTTTTTTAAACCCTATGGTCTTGATCGCCGTCGTCATGATTGGGCTGACTTTTTGTATGCCGAAGATGAAATTAGACCCTGAACAGATGAAAGAAATGAAAGAAATGCAAAAAACAATGAACACAGGCTGGCTTGGGTCACTGATGCAGCCACCTCAAGGATTAAGCTAAACTTATAAGCTAAATGATTAAGTTATCTATAGGACTCCAAAGGTTTCTTTCAGCACTTTTACTAATTTCCAGTCTTCCATAGTCATTTCGTCCATAAAATATTCTTTAAGCGAGTCTATAGAATTCCTTGTAATCCAGCTTGCTAACTGATTGGTTTCTTCAAAATGCCTGCCAACCATCAGTGAATCTTGATCTGAGGTCATTCCTTTCAGCTTGATCGCGACACTTCCTTGTCCTTGTCGTCTGGACTCTACTGGTTTATGGTCAAATTCAATAGAATCCACCTTTCCAATAATCAAATTATTTTTATCTGGGACACACAAAGGCGTCCCTTTTTTCAAAACTCCTCCTAATACGTCAACACCTAGCACAATCGGACTTGACGTCCTAAAAACCTCCACAATTTTCAACACACAAGGAAAAACTGCGTCTTGTCCTTTGCCGCTGGCCAGTTTTTCTTCTCTTTTTACGTCTTCAACGTATTTTGTGAACTGGTCAAACAAATGGTATATTGTTTTATAATGAATTATTTTGGTTTTTAAGGTAAATTTTATAGTGGAAAATGCTGAAAAAATAGTATAGATAATGTCTGCTGTGAAAATTTTGACACCATTTGTTTCAGCGTATTCTACAGCTTCTTGATGGACTTTTACGTCAAATGCGAGGACTGTTGCGTATTGTTTTTTGTTGCCTTTTTCGATTTGGCTTTGGGCTTTCATTACGTCTTTTTTGAAGACTGGGCCAATGTTGATGCTGCTGACAGGGATTTTGGACTCTTTTAAGAACTCAAGGAGGGCTTCTAAGGACCCGACTGTGGAAGCTTGGACGTGGACTCCTTTGCCTTTTTGGTTGATTGAGCTGAAAATTTGAGCTACATCTTTTTGGACTTCTTCCATAAGGTAAGGGATCACGTCTTCACTTTCTGCAACGAGGAGCTGTGATCCAGACATAGCATGGTCTAAGCCTTGTGCGGAAATTTTGACACCAGCTGTAGCTCTGATTGATTTGTGATGCTGGTATTCTCCTTTCACTCTCATTTCTCTAATTTCCAGGCTTTTTATAGGCGATATTTATATTTTGGATTTTTTTAAAAATATTTTCCTAATTTAATATTTTTAACCTATAGTAAAATTGAGCCAAAAATGCTAAATTTAAGTAAAATGATAGAGTAAGAGGCTGAGGTGTTAGCAATGCTCTAATATTTGTGCAGATAGGCCCTTCAAATCCTGCGACTACAATAGTGTCATCTTCATTGATTTCTCCATTTGCTAAAATTACATCAATAGTGGTTCCTAGCCCTTCAATGACCTTTACTTCTAACACTGTAGCTCTTAACTGTGGGCTATATTTAATAAATTTATTTAGCCTGGTCTGTGTAATGTCCACAATAAGTCCTAAAAGGTCAGGAATCCCTTCTCCTGTAATCGCACTTGTAGGCACCAAGCTGATATATTCTTCAGGGTCTGGGTTTTCATAATATAAAGCTGCATTCAGCCCTTTTTCTGCAAAAGCAATCACTGTTTCTCTAGCCCTCCTCATGAACTCATCCCTGGCATTCTCATCTTGTTGGTTAAAAGTCGTAAAAAATGCTTCATCCTGCATTGGTTTCCACCCATACATCCTATCAATTTTATTTAGTGCAACAATAAACGGGATATTTCGTTTCCTCAGCATTTCTAAGGACTCTAAAGTCTGTGGTTCTAGACCATGCATGATATCTACGACCAAAATCCCGATGTTACATAAGCTGCTACCTCTTGATCTAAGGTTAGAAAAAGACTCATGGCCAGGGGTGTCTATTATAATCTTATTATTATAAATAGGAATTTTTTTATAGAAAAGCTTGGCTATATTTAATAAAAATAAGAAAATAACTTATAGAGAAATTTTGAATTGGCAAAAAATAAGGGATAAGCAGTCCAGGGATTTGGATGTCTATTTTCATATTTGGGAGCTTAGCTATAAGCTCTCGCAATGCATAATCTGGGAAATTTGTGGCCCCAATTTGTTGTGTTATACCTCCTGCTTCTCCAGTTTGGACATTTGTGTGGCGAATTTTATCAAGCAGCTTAGTTTTGCCTGTATCCACATGTCCTAAAATGCACAAAACAGGAGCTTTGAATTCTTGTGCAGGCTCGTCTGCAGCTGGCTTTTTTTCTTTTTTCACCTTTGGAGGAGGTGGGGGTGGTTTAGCTTTTTCTTCAACTTTTTCAAGCTCGTCTTCATGCAAAAGCTGATTTGGCTTCAGCTTGGTCGTGTCTTGTTTCAAATTAATATCATTTTCTTCTAGCATATGCCAATTTTCTATAATTTTTCTATATTTCTATTAATATTTATATAAATTTTTTATTTAATTATAACCAGAATATTTTCCCAGTCATCCATAATATCGTCTTCTTTTTCTTCTTCAACTTCTTTTTGTTCTTCTACTGGGGCTTCTTCGATTTCTTTTTTCTCTTCAACGCTTTCCTTTTTGGCTCTTTTGCCACTTGGCAAGCCACGAGGCTGAGATTCGTCAGTAGGCTTGACGAGTCCTTGCTCAATGAAAGCTTTTGAGGCTTCTCGGTCCCTTCTTTCTTTTTCGAGCTGCTGTGGGGTTTTCCAGAGGCCTAGTCTTTTTTGCTCTTTTTTCCATTCCAGTCGTTCTTTTTTGATTCTTTCGGCTTCTTCTTTTTTCTTTTTTTCTTCTTCTTGCCGCTTCTTTTCTTCTTCAATCTCTTTTTGTTTAAGTTCTTCTTCCTCTTTTATGCTATTTTAAGGATTTTTTTGAAATAAATAAGAGAAGGGGGCTGTATTTTGTTGAAAAATTATGATAAGGAGTGGGAAATATGGGAAATAATAGGAAAAAAGAATAGTCTTAGTGCTTCCTCTTCTTCAGCGTCCATTCTAGCTTGTAGGGCCATTTTTGCGATGGCTGACATCTTCTTTCCTTTAGCTGCTGGCTGTTTTCCTTGTTTTTTAGCTTGGGGTTTGTTTTTGTTTGCGCTCTTACTGTTCTCCATCTTTGGCAGATCAGATCATAAATTATTAACTCATGAAATTCCTAAAAATCAGCTTGTTTTATGGTAAAGAATATGGCAAAATAAGCTAGTTTCTAATTAACGAAAATCGAGGTATTTGTGAAAGGAAATGATATGCAGATGATTTTTTAAGAAAAATTTTAGACTGAGGAATGCTGATTATCATTTTTGGGTTCGCTGGAGGACAAGAATGGCTTGGAAATCCATTTTTATGGCACTCAGACAGCATAAGGCTTCAATTTCAATGAAGAAAATAGATCAAAACAGCGAACAAGCTGCATTTTGACTATAAAAACTCAATTTTTCGAAGTATTTTTTTAATTATTGATTTTTTTAAAAGAGTATAAATAAACATTCAGCTCATTCCACAAGACTTCATGGGAAAACCCAAGTTTCTCACTTTCTTCTAACAGAACTCTGTAATTGTTCATTGCTCTGTTTGTGTAGCACATAATGAACTCTCCGTCATTTTCCAAGTGTTTATTTATTGTGTTAAATAAAGGTATAACTGCATCTATACTATAAATCACATCTGATCCTATAATCACTGGGTATTTTATTGGCAATTCTTTTGATTCTAGCTCAGCGGCTGAGTTGTCTTCATTCCATTCAATTTTGCATACAAAAATCGGGCAATGACCAAAAACTTTATTTTTCTCAAGAAGCCTTAAAACAATGTCATTTCCGTCACTCAAAACCACTTTTCTTGCAAAATGTGAGCAAAAAAGGCCGGTAAATCCAGACCCTGAGCCTACTTCTAATAAATCTTTATCTTGTAATTTGTGCTGATTTTCTAATAAATATTGGCTTAAAATTTTTGCACCGGGCCATATAACCTGTCCAGTTAAATCATAGTCTGTGCAAGCTGATTTTAATGCGTAGAATTCTTGTGTGTATTCTCCTAATGATTCATTAAATAGAGTGTATTCTTCACATAAGAAAAATTCTTCTGGTATTTCTTCCATAATTATAAAACATTTAATATGTAATTTTTTGAATATTCTTTTACGATTAATACGTTCATTATAATTTTAAAGTATAAAATAAATATCAATGAAATCATTTTATATACTTTTATGCTGCATATATTCTTTTTTTTAACCATATAAATGAAATTTGAATAAAATTAGATTTAAGATAAAGATAAAGATAAAGATTATCTATACTTTTTGCATTATTTTTCTATCGCAGCTTTAATTTTTGAAAGCTAAATCTATATAGGCTAAAAAAATATAGTTAGAATATGAAAAAAATGCCATTTAATATAGATGACATACTCTAGTCTCTCCATCTGTCCTTTCATTGATATATTTATAAAAACAGGCAGCCTTCGTTTTGAGCTGACAATATGCTTAAAAAGACACCTATCTCCGTAAACGCAAAAACCTTCTGCAAAGTGTGTGCACTCTTTTTTAGACAAGGTTTTTTCACGTAATTCTTCTTTGCCATGAGCGAAAGCACAGTTGTCACCGAATTGACAGTGGCCATTTATCCAGTTTTTACACATCTCAGTTTTATATTTCACTTGGAAATCTTGTTCTTTTGATTTTTTCGTTAGTTTACTTTCTTTTTCAAAGGTGTTTTCAAATTCCTTGGGTAGTGGCTCAGGAGTTATCATAATTAAATTATTATTATTCACCTAAAATTTAAGATGGAAAATTACGTTTATTGCACGAAAATCTTGAGCTGTCTTGAGGAGATTGTTCCAAAATAATGATCATGGTTTATGGAGACCCTGATCAAATTTTTATTGAAAAATGATGGTTATTATTTTCAAAAAAAATAAAATCAAAATTTCAAAGGAATTTTCTTATTTTACTGCAAAACTATGATTCACACCTCGTAATTTTGAATTTAAAATCAAAAAAATTCTTCCCTTTTTTCTTGGTTTTTTTTTCAGAAAATTGCATCTGCCCACTTTAGTATAAAGGTTTTCCATTTTTCATGTAAATTTAGCTTAAATTTAAGCATTTTATGTATAAAAATACAAAATCATGAGCCTTTTTTCTTAAAAATTACCACCATTAGAGAAATGGTAAATTGAAATAACACTTATAAAAATCCATATGAATTATGAATTCCAAGCATCACTCTATTAACCCAGAGCGCTCTTTATCACCGAAACCTCAACTGAAGCTCATTATTAGACTTCCTACAGAGGATATCCTATTAAAAATGATAATAATTATTTTTTTTTAAAAAATACTCATTAATATTTTTTTATAAAAATAGAATAATAAATTGTGGAATCTTAACAGCTCATTCGACGAATCCCATCATCGAAGATCGTTTTATCATTCACTAAACAGAGTAAAAAGGAAAAAAGAAATGTATAAAAGTAACCAACTAATATCAAGAAAGGCGTCTGGGATTAAAGAGCCTTATAAGTTTCCACCTTCATCAAATCCACACCATATGAACTTCAGAGGATTTTTCCGAAAATTTTCTTTTGATTCCCCAGCAAGATTAAAGCGAGAATCTTCATCATTTCAGCTGAAAACAGCACCGTATGAGTTTTCAGGACAAATGCTGTCAAATGTAATAACAACTACTCCAAAGCCGATTAAAATGAAGCTGACTAGTAGAAGTGAGTATAGAGAGCTCATTAAGTCGAAAAATAGGATAAAAATAAAGCTAGAAAGAGAATAATTCAAAATTGTTATAATAAAATTTATTTGGTAAGGCAATTGTAATCATTTATAAGTATATTGATTTTTAAACTATCGTTTGGATCAAAAATATAGAACTATATATTTTTGATAAGAAAAGTATTCCCTTCAGTCTTTATTGAATATTAACAAAATTTAATGCTTTATTAAGCATATAAAATTATTTAGATGCATAAAAATAGCATTTTGTATCAATCTTTTAATAGGATAAAAGCATGAATGTTAAAATATCATAAAGAGCTAAGAATATGACTGATTCTATTTTTATATTGGGGCCGATTTTATTATTTTCTGATATATATAATTCTATTTATAAATTCTGTTTGTAACAAAATTTGATATCCCTAATCAAAAATGGATACGCTAAAAATCCGTTAAAATAATAATTTAATGAAGGGTTTTCTATTACTTCTCCTTATAGGCTTCACATACTCTGTCCCTTGTAATGAGCTAAAAGAACTTTATCCTCAATTAAACCTTGACTGCGATCCTCTTAAGGCAGATGGAGATGAACTTGACCTAATTCCAGCTCTTTTCTCTCTCGAATCCACCAAAACCAAAGTTAAATCCTTACTCCCCCCCCCTCCGTGAGTGAACAAAAAAATTTTTGTTCACTCACGGAGGGGGGTTAATTTTTTTTTTTTTAAAAAAAATTTATATATAAATTTTATAAAAATTTTTTTTTCTTCGGAATTTAAAAAAATCCTAATTCGCAAAAATTGGAAAGCAAATATTAATTTAATTTATAAAATTTATGTTTTAAAACGCAATTTGTTTAAAATTAAACAGAATTAGCTCTAGATTTCATTATGCTAATTATCACTTATATATCAAAATTTTTTCCCATAAAAAATTTTTCTATTAAAAGCATTTTTGTTCACTCACGGAGGGCGGGTTTTTGGGCAAAAAAATGCCGATTTTTCTAATGGTTTTGTTCACTCACGGAGGGGGGGGGGAGTTAGAAGACCGCAAAGCTAAGCTAGAAACCTTAAATACTTCTCTCCAGCAACAAATAGAAGACTCAGAATCCAAAATTTCTAACTCCACACGGAAGGTTAATTTTTTATTTTAAAATTTTTGTTTTCGATACTTAAATAATTTCAATTGAAAAATTTACAAGTAAGGATATAAATTATTATAAAATTTATGCTTTATAACCTAGCTGATTAGCATTTGATAAACTTGTCTAGAGATTTAATTAAATATTTTATTATTTTATATATCAAAAATTAAGCTATTAAAGGCAGGTGTTAGCCCATATTGATAGCGCAGTCACCAAGATCTCCTGTGCAGGGAGGTTCATCCACTTTTCAACTTCAGCATAGAGAGTCTTTTCCCCAAAGGTGGAGCCACTTCTAGTACCTTCTGTGTCCTAGTTGCCTTACAGCTTCAGTCTTAAGTGGGCGGCTTATGGGTTTCTGCAGCCCTATTACGAGCTATTGGAGTAGCTTGATTCCAAGGATCCTTAGAGTCCATTGAGTACCGAAGTGCCTTCTTCCCAATAGGACATTGCTGGGCACCTCAATTTCCAACATAGAAAAGCAGCAAAATCGGATAAACATGTCTTGAGCCTGCACTTGATTTTTGATACGGAGTCCGCTCCAGTTCGCCTTAGCTATAACGTGTGAAATGTTGAGCCAAGAGTATATATTTTATATATCAAAAAAATCAATATAAATACAAACACTACATCTTTTGCAGAGGTAAACACCAACTATATAATTATTTATATATTATAAAATTTTCCCGATCACAAATGGGTTAATTTTTCAAAAATATAGTTTTCTCACCTAGAGGGGGAGCAAAGAAAAAGGGTTTATCGATGACCTAGAAAACGAAAAGCTTTTCACTATGAAAGAAATAAAATCCATGCAAGACACCAGAAATCAGTTGCAAGACAATATTAAAAATTTGCAAAATTCTTTACTCCTCACCTCCATGAGCGAAAAAAAATTTTTTGTTAGCTCACAGAGGGTGGAATTTTCAGACTTTCCAATGGCTTTGCTCGCTTACAGAGTTAGAAACACAAATAAACGAAATAAATAAAAACAATGAAGACTTAGCTGATGCTAAAGAAGAAATCAAAGCGTTAAATAGACAAAAAATCCAAATGCAAAATGAGCAAGCTCAAGGAATTGGAATTTTTAGTGACTTAGCAGAGTCTGTTGAAGAGATTTTTGAGTATAAAGGGACTATAGACAATCAGTTAGACCATTTAAGCTCATCAATTGAGCTCCAAAATACTCAGCTAGATATGCTGAAACAAGAAAAAGTCCATTTAGAATCTCAAGTTTTAAGGCTTGTGGAGAGCGAAAAAGAACTATTAGAAAGCATAAGTAGACTTAAAGACCAAATAGACAGCGCAGAAATTCAAATAAGCAGCATAAGCTCTGAATTTAATAAGCAAATCCAAGAAAAAGAAAACTTAGACCGTCTGCTACAGAATGTTCTCGTAAAGGTAGAAGCCATAAAGATGTATAGCAAAAATGATAACGACATTAAGTCAGATTTCGTTGAAATTAAGGTCGATGAAGAGAAAAAAATTATTGACAAAGAGAAATTTGAAAAAATTGAAAAATTTTTAAAAAAAGGTAAAGAAGAAGTTGTGAGTAAAATTGAAGAAAAGCCAGTGGTTTCGCATTCTTTTTTGCCAAAAGACTAATGTAGATTATTATTTTAAAAAAATCAATGAAAATAATATAATTATTAAGCCTGCCCTTGCAAGAATCCTTCCCAGTTATTCATATTTTTCAGATCCACAAACTTGACTATTTTCGTTGAAGTTGCTAATTTTATTTCTAATAAATATTTTTTTTCATCTTTTACCTTGACCCCTATAAAAGTATCATTAAAAGTCTGGTCGTCACCTTCAGCTTTCCAATGCAAAAGTTTATTTTTTACGTCAAACCAAATAGTATGTGGAAAATATGAGGACATTCCTTTTTTGAGCATAAAATGCACATTGGCTTTCCAAGGAGTTTTGGCAGGTGGAGCAATTTTTTTAGCTGGTGAAGGTAAAGTTTGGTATTTTTTCAGCTCAGTTTTGTCAAATTTTTCTTCCTCTTCTACTTTTCTATTAGTCTGGTACTTTTTAAGCTCATTTTTGTCAAATTTTTCGTCCTCATCTACCTTTCTGAAAGTTTGGTACTTTCTCAGCTCAGTTTTGTCAAATTTTTCCTCATCTTCTGCCTTTTGAGTCGGTGTTTTGTACAATTTAATTAGAATTTCTAATTCTTTAAGCTGGTCTGAAGATGCTCCTTGTATGACAAATTTCAAAGTTTTTAAGGTAGCTTTAAAGAAAGGAAAAGTAAGAAAAGATAAGCGTCTATATATTCTCTATAAAATAAATAGGCCAATTACTATATAAAAAATAATTTAATTATTTTTTTTAATTTAGAATACTGAATTTTGTGCACTGTCTATATAATTTTCAACTTCCTGTATATGATTTTCGAAATTTTGGAGCAGCTTGACAGCCAAGCTGTTTTCTACCAAAATAAGCGAAATTAAAATAGTTTTCCAGAAATAATAAGTAGGGACTCATGACACAAAATAATCTAAAGCTCCTTGGAAGTATAAAAGAATTGTGCAGGAAACCCATTTCATTAAAAGCTTCTTTTTCTTGTGTTCTGATTTCTCAGTAGCTTCATTCGGAGGAACTCTTATTGCTTTAAACGTAGAATACCCCAGATATGCATAAAGCAGATGCCTATATTGAATTTACATTATCAGCTCTGAATAATGAAATCCCATGAATAAAGATTATCAGTTTAAAAATGGATATAGGTATAAAACCTGCAAAAATAAATTAATTGTTTTTCTGCTGAATTCATAATTATTATAGCAAAATTGTCAATTTCACTATTCAAATGAGATAAAAATTTTTTATTTATAGCAAAATTTATAATTATGAACAAAAATTTTAGGATATTATAAATTATTGTGGGCTTTGGTTGAGTGCTCCTTCAGTTTGTATTTATTATAAAATACTTTTTCGCATGCATCGCACTTCACAGCGGTTGATTTTTCGTGCACCTGCCTTATATGGAATTTCAAAGCATATTTATTGTTGAAAAGCCTGCTGCAAGTCTCACAGCAAAAATTTTTGACTGTATTGTCGTGGCTTTTACCTATATGCTGCTTTAAACCTTTATAGGAGTTGAAATCTTTATTGCAAACTGTACAATGAAAATTATTTTTTTCTATTTTTTCTGCTAACAACTGCTTTGGTTTAACCAAGATTTTTTTGCTAATTTTTTTTTCTGGATTTTAAATATTCGATAAAAATTATTTTTAGCATTCAAGCTACTAACAAAGATGCATTATTTACCGATAATTATATTTCAAAAAATTTGTAAAATAAAAAAAATCAAAAATAAATTGAATCGATCAGAGACAGTAAGTTTTTGTCTAGTTTCTGATTAATTGTTGAGGCCTCAAATGATTTTTGTAGGGAATATAATAAGAGTATACAATGACTGACCTCTTACTGATTTTTTAGAGCAAATTGAGAGCTATTTTTTCAAAATAGGTAGCTAGAATTATCATATCTAAAGAGAAATTAAATTTTGCTTCCACTGATTTTGCTCAGCTATAAAAAATTCGTAAAACTAACCTCAAGCAACCTAGAAAAAAATGGTAAGAGCTGAGCCATTACAAATTTTGAATAATAGGCAGTAAAAATTTGGCTTAAGTTGATGTAATTAGATAGCCAATTCATAGCGAATTGCTGCCTAGAATGTATGATTGATTCGATATCCATTTTTATAAGAAATAAAAAAACAAAAAAAGAAATGCATAAAACTTGAAAATGGTGAAAATCATGTGCAGAAGTTCAAGAAACTGAATATTTATAAATTATAATTCATCAAAAGAAAACACTGAAATTGATATCACTCAATTCCAAAACAGTAAAATTAAAACACTAAGAAAAAAATTGGGTTTTTTTTTCTAAATTAAAGCCCTTTTTATGAGACTAAATTGAATACAAAAAATAATAATAAAACTTGAAAATAACTTCTTTGTCTTATAGAGTAGTGTAAATATTAAGTTTAATTCTATAGAAGTTAAATATAAAAAGTTTCTTATTTTTATTAACTTTTATATTCAAAAGGTTTTTGCAGCATTTTTTAAAAGGAATATTTAATTAATTAAATTTAACAAATCTCTAAGATTACTTAAGTAACTCCTAATATTTATTTGGATCTTAAATTACAAATTTTCTCATATTTAAAACATTCATAATTATTTAAATCCCCTTATTTAAATAAATTTTTAGATGTTTGATCAACAGTGCCCAGATGCAATAACAAAGAAGCCTCTTAGATTCCAAGGCCTAACTGGCATAGTAATTCATGAGCAGCTCGACGCCATTCTCACACAATCTCAGGAGCCTGAAATTAATATTTCGAAGACTTCTCAAACTTTGGTCCTTCGATCTTTAACTCAAGAAAAGCCAAAAAAGCTGAAAGCCCAAAAGCGAATTCAAATCAATTCTTATAGAACTCAAACCAAAAAAGCATGTGAAGTCTATGATTTTTTATCAAGTTCTGATACTGCTACTATGCCCACAATGAAATATTCTGATGAGGCTAGCAGCTCTAATTATAACTTCAGCTAGGCAAGGTATATTTATGAAAATTTTAATTAAAATTTGATATATAAGAGCCTTAAATAAGAAGTTAGATCATTATGCATTTAGAGAAGAATAAATTCTTAAGAAAAAATGCAGCAATGTCCTAGTAGTGAATTAGAAATAGTCGTAAGCGATCTTGATCCGACTGTTACTGAATCTGACCTTTACAAGCAAGCCTCACAATATGGTCAAGTTTCACATATCAGAGTTCTCAGACATGCCGGCACAAAATTGTCTCGTGAAGTTGCATTTATCAAATTTCTTGATGCTGCTTCTGCGATCCTAGCAAGAAACGAGATGAATGGGCTGCTCTTCAAAGGCAAAGTCATTAGAGCGATGAGATTTGATAAAGAGCGTGACCCTGAAGCTAATATTTTTGTAAAAAATATAAACGAAAATGTTACCTATAAAGAGCTTGAAAATCACTTTAAGGATTATGGTGGCATTTTGTCTTGTAAGATCAGCTATGATGAAAATGGAATTTCTAAGAAATTCGGCTTCATTCAGTATGATGAGCGTGAAGCGGCTGAAGCAGCAATTGCTTATGGAAATGGATCATTACTGAGAGGAAGCGAATTGGAAGTTAGCAAGTATATTCCAGCCAGCAGCAGAATAATCTCTGAGGATGAAGTCCTTTATGTAAGAGGTTTTGGTGCTGATATGACAACTGAGCAACTCCATGCCATTTTTTCACCATTCGGCATAATCACTCATCACGAGATTCTGTTCAAGAAGCAAGAAGATGGCACTAAGAGATACTTTGGTATTGTCTGCTTTGCCAATCAAGAAGACGCCTCAAACGCTATGCAAGCCTTAAATGGAAAATCTGACAACGGATTTATCTGGTACATTGCAGTTCACATGAACAAGAAAAAGCGTTTAGCGCTGCTGAGACAAGAAAATGAGCAAAAGAAAGAAGACTGGAAACAAAGAAATATCTATATAAGAGGTCTTCCACTTGACATTGCTGAAGAAGAGCTGAGAAAATTTTTTCCTAGAATTCGGAGAAATCGAATCTATAAACATTCCAAAAGTTGAAAGACTAAGCTACCAAAACAATGAAATAATCAGAGAATTCACTGTAAAAGGCGTCGCCTATATTCTTTTCGTCAAACCTGAGAGCGCTATAAGAGCTGTTCAAGAGATGAGGAATAAATCAATAGGAGATAAAAAGCTTTACGTGGTTTTTTGGAAACCAAGGAAAGAAATTGCGAACGCGATTAACATCTCCAAGATGAAGAAGATGCAGAATCACATGCTTAAATATGGAATGATCCCTGGAGATAGAGGATTAAAGCAGCCAAAAGTTATGCCTGGAAGAGGAAGGGCTAAATCTAAAAAAATAGGGAGAGGAAAGCTGCCGTCTTCACCCCAAGAGTTCCCTCTTCAAGAATTCCCTCAGCAGCAAGTTAACCCTTTCCCTTCTCAAATATTAGCCCAGCCTCAGCCAGTACCAATAAATTTCGATATCAGAGCCTATGAAATTGCTCTACCAGAATCCAAAAAAAGTATGCTAGGAGCAGTGCTGTACCCAGTTGTGCTGATGAATTCGAACTCAAAGATTGCAGGGAAGATCACTGATATGCTTTTGGAAATGGAAAATGAAGAACTTTTATCATTATTTAATAGCCCACATGAATTAAAACTTAAAGTTGAAGAAGCTATTGATGCACTGAGAAGAGCTTAAGAAGGTGACGCTGAAAAATCTGAGGTTATTGAAGGTAATTAATAACTCAATTTAACTTCAATTCTAATTAGAAAGGATTAAATTGCGTTTTTAATATAAGTAAGCTGATTGAAGTACATATTTGCTTGGCTTCTTTCAAAAGGATCTCTTATGCTTTCTTTATTTAATATAAAAGTACTTTCATTTTTTGAATTTTTATTTCAATTGAAGCTTGCTTATTTCTTTAATTTGAGACTTTAATTGTTCACTTAACAGATTATATATGTAATTGATAGCCTTTCTGATAGTCTGTTTGGGGTTTCCTATGATTTTATGATTTCTTCTTCAGTGTTTTCATTTTCTTGTAATTCTTGGGTTTTATGAATTAATCTTGTATTCATTCTTTTACTTCGTCTATTTCTTTTTTAGACCTTTCTATTCTTTGGTTTTTATCAGTTTCTTCTTTTTCTATTTGAAGATTTTCTCCATCTAAATATGATTTCAATCCCCTTATTTAAATAAATTTTTAGATGCTTGATCAACAGTGCCCAGATGCAATAACAAAGAAGCCTCTTAGATTCCAAGGCCTAACTGGCATAGTAATTCATGAGCAGCTCGACGCCATTCTCACACAATCTCAGGAGCCTGAAATTAATATTTCGAAGACTTCTCAAACTTTGGTCCTTCGATCTTTAACTCAAGAAAAGCCAAAAAAGCTGAAAGCCCAAAAGCGAATTCAAATCAATTCTTATAGAACTCAAACCAAAAAAGCATGTGAAGTCTATGATTTTTTATCAAGTTCTGATACTGCTACTATACTATGCCCACAATGAAATATTCTGATGAGGCTAGCAGCTCTAATTATAACTTCAGCTAGGCAAGGTATATTTATGAAAATTTTAATTAAAATTTGATATATAAGAGCCTTAAATAAGAAATTAGATCATTATGCATTTAGAGAAGAATAAATTCTTAGGTTTGATTGCTTCTCGATATCTTTCTAAATTATAAAAAGCGTCGCCTTTATTCTTGTAATAAATAGCATTTTTTGGATCGAGTTTGACTGCTTCGTCAAAGCATTCGATTGCTTCTCGATATCTTTTTAAATTATAAAAAGCGTCGCCTTTATTCTTGTAATAAATAGCATTTTTTGGATCGAGTTTAATTGCTTCGTCAAAGCATTCGATTGCTTCTAGATATCTTTCTAAATTATAAAAAGCGTCGCCTTTATTATCATAAAAGCTAGCATCTTTTGGATCGAGTTTGATTGCTCCGTCATAGCATTCGATTGCTTCTAGATATCTTTCTCAATTACAAAAAGCGTGGCCTTTTTTATTGTAATAATTAGCATCTTTTGGTTTGATTGCTTCGTCAAAGCATTCGATTGCTTCTAGATATCTTTCTCAATTATAAAAAGCATTGCATTTTTTATTGTAAAAGGTAGCACTGTCTGGATCGAGTGTGATTTGCTTGTCATAGAATTCAATTTTTGCAAATTTCTCTCCTAAAGTCTTTAGAGCATTGTCTTTTAGACTTCGTTCATCAAGATAATTAGAATCAAGCTTAAAATTCTGGACATTGGATTTTATTACTTCAATCTTTTTACCTACTCTTCTAAGTGCGGCATGCCTACCATAGTAAGCAATATCAATAATAATTTTTTGATCTAAATTAAAAAAATAATAATAATATTCTTCATCTAATATAGAAATATTTGAGATGTATATTCCTCCTTTATTATATGAACAAAACACTTGATTAAAATTGAATTTTGATTCTGCTATTCTTCTCCAATTCGAGTAGCTTCCAATTTCGCTTTCATAGATTGATCCACGGCATTCAATCAAATAGAGTCTCTCTGCATTTATCAGGATCTTTCTTTCATTATATTTAAACTCATAAGGAATTGTCGAGAAAGAGTCAATATCAATTGAGTATAATCAAAGATTTTTATTTCAATGTCCAGAAATCAAAATATTTCCATTAAATATTATACTATTGCACCAATAATCAGCTTTTGGCATTGGAGTTAATTTAATTCATCGATTTTGATCCAAATCGAATCTAATAGATATTAAAGCACTATCATCTTCATTACTTCCTCCAAAGCAATAGACGCTGTTGTTGAAATAGATACATGATGAGCCAGAGCAAGGAGTTCCTGATGGCAGCACTTCGACTCCACCATCCACATCAATCAGCACTGTAATCCCAGAAGCTGGACAGTTACCAAAACAGAATAGTTTGCCATTTGGAAGTTGAGTTATGCAAGTGTAAGAGTCTAGCCGTTCTGGAGTCTGCAAGGTGTTGATTTCTTCTTGGGTTTCAGTTTCAGTGTTATAAATAATTAATTTAGTTCCATTGCTATCTCATTTAAGATTATAAAGAGATGTTTTTAGCTGATAAGCTTTGAGATAGTCTTGGTAAGCTTGCATTAGTGGTGGATCATAAAGACTAGAATGGGCCTGAATTGCTGAACAAGTTGTTCTGAAATCTATCTCTAATTCTGGATTATTTGGTCTACTCAAAATCTCAGCTGTTTTATTTCTTATGGTATCTATAAAGCTTAAAGCACTTTCTGTTTCCTTGGATTTATTGTTGAGATCATTAGAAGCAGTGCTTATATGAAAATTAAGTAACCTTATTGGCTTGTTTGCGTTTTCAAATCTTTTTAAACTTTCACAGTTTTCATTTATTATCAAGGAAATCGAAGCTTTATTGGAAGTAAAATGCTGGAGGCACATTATCAAGTCATTACATTTTGATGCATAAAATAGAAAAAAATCAATAAAGCAAAAATAATTTAGACTAATTAAACGTTTGATGGCTCTAAACTTGCGGCTTTACTTTTATTCAGCATTTCAGGAGTATTTTGCATATTACTTTTATCTAGATATGCCCCGCATATTTCTGTAAAGAAGGATCTATTTAGATTTTCTAACTTTTGATTGAATATAATAAATAGCCTTGCACCGTTGTATCAATCTCTGCTGACTGTGGTCATTAATTTTATTTTCTCAATAGCTTCTTGAGGCTGTAAACTCAATAATCCTAAAATTGGATCTTCTGACTTTAATAATTTTGAAGTTTGGGAAAATTTTGCAATGAGGTCATTTATTTCATCTAAGTAGCAATCCAACTTAGTGAAGTCTCCTAAACCTTTCTCAGGATTAGGAAGATGCTGGCGAAAGGAATCTATAATTTTTCTTCTCAACTCGCTAAATTTTGACTTTTCTTTAGCAAGGAATTCAAGAATTGCTTCTTTTGTCCCTTCACAAGGCTGCATAAAAATTGATTCAAGATTATGAGCTCTATTAGGTAAGTTTACATGCTCCCCGGTGTGCTCTTCGCACAATAAAATTTCAGGAGAAGAGCACTTGCATAATTGCCCAGCCTCGTTCATACACCCTGGCACGAAACATTTCTTCACCATCATATAATAATTATTAGATATCTAGTGTTTTAAAGCTATATACATTTGGCCAAGCAGCTCTAATTATAACTTCAGCTAGGCAAGGTATATTTATGAAAATTTTAATTAAAATTTGATATATAAGAGCCTTAAATAAGAAATTAGATAATTATGCATTTAGAAAAGCATGAATTCTTAGGTTTGATTGTTTCTCGATATCTTTGTAAATTAGACAAAGCTTTGCCTTTATTATTGCAATAATCATCATTTTTTGGATCGAGTTTGATTGCTTTGTCATAGCATTCGATTGCTTCTAGATATCTTTCTAAATTATAAAAAGCGTCGCCTTTATAATTGTAAAAGGTAGCATTTTTTGGATCGAGTTTAATTGCTTCGTCATAGCATTCGATTGCTTCTAGATATCTTTCTAAATGAGACAAAGCTAATCCTTTATTATTGTAAAAGCTATTTTTGTTTGGATCGAGTTTGATTGCTTCGTCAAAATATTCGATTGCTTCTAGATATCTTTCTAAATTAAACAAAGCTAATCCTTTAATATCGTAAAAGTTAGCATTGTTTTGATTGAGTTTGATTGCTTCGTCAAAGCATTCGATTGCTTCTAGATATCTTTCTAAATCAAACAAAGCTAATCCTTTAATATCGTAAAAGTTAGCATTGTTTGGATCGAGTTTGATTGCTTCGTCATAGCATTCGATTGCTTCTAGATATCTTCTTAAATTAGAAAAAGCCCTGCCTTTACTATTGTAAAAATAATCTTCGTTTGGATTGAGTTTGATTGCTTCGTCAAAGCATTCGATTGCTTCTAGATATCTTTCTAATGAGACAAAGCTAATCCTTTAATATCGTAAAAGTTAGCATTGTTTGGATTGAGTTTGATTGCTTCGTCAAAGCATTCGATTGCTTCTAGATATCTTTCTAAATTAAACAAAGCTTATCCTTTAAGATCGTAAAATTTAGCATTGTTTGGATCGAGTTTGATTGCTTCTTCATAGCATTCGATTGCTTCTAGATATCTTTCTAAATAATACAAAGTGTTCCCTTTTAAAGTGTAAGAATCAACACCTGGATTGAGTTTGATTGCTTTGTCATAGGGTTCAATTCGTTCCAAATCTTCTCCTAAAGTCCTTAGAGTATAGCCTCATTCATCCAGATAATTAGAATCAAGCTTAAAATCGACATTGCATTTTATTACTTCAATCTTTTTACCTACTCTTCTAAGTGCGACATGCTGACTATAGTAAGCAATATCAATAATGATTTTTTGATCTAAATTAAAAAAATAATATTCTTCAGCCGAATCATAAATATCTGAGATGTATATTCCTCCTTTATTATATGAACAAAACACTTGATTAAAATTGAATTTTGATTCTGCTATTCTTCTCCAATTCGAGTAGCTTCCAATTTCGCTTTCATAGATTGATCCACGGCATTCAATCAAATATCCAGGGCATTCAATCAAATAGAGTCTCTCTGCATTTATCAGGATCTTTCTATCATTATATTTAAACTCATAAGGAATTGTCGAGAAAGAGTCAATATCAATTGAGTATAACCAAAGATATTCACTATAATCTCCAGAAATCAAAATATTTCCATTAAATATTATACTAGAGCAAGAGTAATCAGATTTTGGCATTGGAGTTAATTGAATTCATCGATTTGATCCAAATCAAATCTAATAGATAGAGTAAAAGCATAATCATTTTCATCTCTCCCTCCAAAGCAATAGATGCTGTTGTTGAAATAGATATAGATCACTTGATGTTTTATTGAAGGCTCTCACAGAGTTTAGGAGATGAGAGATGGATATTGATAATGAATTTCTGTTGGGCTTTAGAAAAAGATAAAATAGGCTATATAGATTTTTGGATCTTTTATTCACTCTGCTGTGCAATCTCTTCATAAAAACGCCAACACCAGAAAGATGAATTGATATTTGGGAACATACCATATCATTTATCCAATCAATATGCAGTTTCGAAAGATTATCTATATGCAATTACCATTCTTTAAAAACAGTTTACATGATGAGCCAGAGCAAGGAGTTCCAGATGGGTGCTATTTCTTACTGATTTCTTTTAAGAAGTGTTATATTGAGTTCTCTAGCTGAAATTCAATTGAGAGTGGAAACATTTTAGAGAATATTTAGAGCAAGAGAGAGTACTAAATTATAAAAAATAAATACCATTTTTCTGTTCCTGATGGCAGCACTTCGACTCCACCATCTACATCAATTAGCACTGCAATTCCTGAGTGTTTATTATTACCAAAACAGAATAGCTTGCCATTTGGAAGTTGAGTTATGCAAGTTGTCTTGTCTAGTGGTTCTGGAGTCTGCAAGGTTTTGACTTCTTGGGTTTCAGTTTCAGTGTTATTAATAATTAAGTTAGTTCCATTGCTATCTTCTCTAAGATTATAAAGAGATGTTTTTAGTTGATATGCTTTGAGATAATCTTGGTAAGCTTGCATTAGTGGTGGGTCATAAAGACTAGAATTCGCCTGTATTGTTGAACAAGTTGTCCTGAAATCTATCTCTAATTCTGGATTGTTCGGTCTACTCAAAATCTCAGCTGTTTTATTTCTTAAGGTATCTATGACGCTTAAAGCACTTTCTGTTTCCTTGGATTTATTGTTGAGATCATTAGAAGCAGTGCTTATTTGAGAATTAAGCAATTTTATTGGCTTGCTTGCTTTTTCAGACCTTTTTAAACTTCCACAGTTCTCATTTATTATCATTGAAATCATGGAAATCGAATTGTTAACGTTTGCTACACTTGCGGCTTTATTTTTATTATGCATTTCAGGAGTATTTTGCATATTACTTTTATCTAGATATGACCCGCATATTTCTGTAAAGAATGATCTATTTAGGCTTTCTAACTTTTGATTGAATATAATAAATAGCTTTGCACCGTTGTATCAATCTCTGCTGTTTTTGGTCATCAATTTAACTTTCTCAATAGCTTCTTGAGGCTGTAAACTCAATAATCCTAAAATTGGATCTTCTGACTTTAATAATTTTGAAGTTTGGGAAATTTTTGCAATGAGGTCATTTATTTCATCTAAGTAGCAATCCAACTTAGTGAAATCTCCTAAATCTTTCTCTGAATTAGGAAGACGCTGGCGAAAGGAATCTATAATTTTTCTTCTCAACTCGCTAAATTTTGAATTTTCTTTTGCAAGGAATTCAAGAATTGCTTCTTTTGTCCCTTCACAAGGCTGCATAAAAATTGATTCAAGATTATGAGCTCTATTAGGTAAGTTTACATGCTCCCCGATGTGCTCTCCACACAATAAAGTTTCAGGAGAAGAGCATTTGCATGAATGCCCAGCCTCGTTCATACACCCTGGCACGAAACATTTCTTCACCATCATATAATAATTATTAGATATCTAATTTTGTAAAGCTATATGCATTCTAATCCTTTTTCAAATGAGTAAAAGCAAAATGGCAGCTTATAATAAAATTATAGATCATGCAGAATTATAAGCTTTATAGTGTTCATTCGTAATAAAAAAGTAAGTATAAAGCAATTAAAACTTTTTATTTATATTCGGACAAGATCAGCATTGCATTGCGATCTCAAGAGATTGTATTTGAGGATTTTAATTAAATATCTAAATTATTAGTGTTAAATGATGCTGCAGGCAGGTTTCTTTCCCTTCTCAATCTTTTCAAACTTTTTTGATTTGAAATTAAAATTATAATAACCTACATTTTGTGATTGCCTTATTCCAAAAAATTTTGACTCTTTTTGGGTTAGCTGGAAAACTGCGTGATTTAGAGGAGAGCCAATCACTGCCATTCCCCCAACTAACTTTCAAGCATACTCATTGTATTCTTCGCTTTCCCGTATTTGATACTGTCTAGTAATTGCATAAACTCTTAAATTTGCAGTGAAGAAAAAGTTGAATTCATTATAAGGGCTTATTGATATTTGTGAACAGCTTCTTATGGAAATGTCACATTTTAGAAAATACTTTGAGTTTAATATATATGACGGTGCTCTGATACTCCTTCGTTTCGAAGCATGAAGCTACATTGCCGAAAACTTTTTAATTCCAGTTAAAAATTTGAGGGAGAATATTACGAGTTTGAAGTCAGCTCACCCGATTCCATTAAAAGTTTGAAACAAAAAATTCAAGATACTGAAGGAAATCCATCTCAAAGGCTGATTTATGTAGATAGATAAAGATTTATTAGAATCAAATTTTATTCTAAATATGCATTTTTTTTTTTGAGTAGTTCAATACGGTCTCGGCCTAATACGTCGTTAATAAACTTGATATCCTCCTCAATAAGGTTCCATTCATCCCCAGTGAAAACACCACTTACTTGATTTTCTTGCTTCAAATTATAAGCCCTATTAAAGTCCTGCAAAGCTGCTTCTTCTTGTCTGAGACTATTAAATACTCTAGCTCGGCTGCAGAAATGCAAAGGATTATTGGGTTCAAGTGTGATTGCCTCATCATAGCATTGAATAGCTTCTTGATATCTCTCTAAAAAATAAAGATTATTGCCTTTACTATTATAAAATCTGGCATTATTTGGATAGCTTTTGATTGCTTCTTCATGACTTTCTACTGCTTCTGAGTATCTTCCTAATTTATTTAAAGCATATCTTTTCATTCAGTAAATAATAGCATAGTCTAAACTGAGTTTAAATGCTTTGCAAAAGCATTCGATTGCTTTGTCACAGCATTCGATTGCTTCTAGATATCTTTCTAATTCAAGCAAAGTGAATCCTTTATCACCGTAACAATAAGCTTCGTTTGGATCGAGTTTGATTGCTTCGTCATAGCATTCGATTGCTTCTAGATATCTTTCTAAATTATAAAAAGCTCTACCTTTATTATAGTAAAAGGTAGCATTTTTTGGATTGAGTTTGATTGCTTCATCAAAGTATTCGATTGCTTCTAGATATCTTTTTAAATAAAACAAAGCATTGCCCTTATTATCGTAATAATCAGCATTTTTTGGATCGAGTTTGATTGCTTGTCATAGCATTCGATTGCTTCTAGATATCTTTTTAAATAAAACAAAGCTTTGCCTTTATTTTTGTATAAATAAACCTCGTTTGGATTGAGTTTGATTTCTTCATCACAGCATTCAATATCTTCCAAATTATCTCCTAAACCTTTTAGAGTATTACCTTTTAGACTTCATTCATCCAGATAATTAGAATAAAGCTTAAAATTCTGGATATTGCATTTTATTACTTCAATCTTTTTATCTACTCTTCTAAGTGCGACATGCCTATTATAGTAAGCAATATCAATAATGTTTTTTTGATCTAAATTAAAAAAATAATAATTTCTAATCAACCTAGAAGATTTTGAGATATATATTCCTCCTTTATTATATGAGCAATACACTTCACCAGCTCAAAAGCATGCAATCAAATAGAGTCTCTCTGCATTTATCAGGATATTAATAGGACTGTTTTGAAACTCATAAGGAATTGTCGAGAAAGAGTCAATATCAATTGAGTATAACAAAAGATTACTACTAGATCCAGAAATCAAAATATTTCCATTAAATATTATACTATAGCAAGAGGAATGAGCTTTTGGCATTGGAGTTAATGGAATTCATCGATTTTGATCCAAATCGAATCTACTAGATAGAGTTAAACTATCATAATTTTTATCTTCTCCTCCAAAGCAATAGACGCTGTTGTTGAAATAAATATAGATCACTTGATGTTTTATTGCAGTCTTTCACAGAGTTTAGCTTTTGGGAGATTTAGATTGAGATTGAATTTGAATTTCTGTTGGGCTTGAGAAAAAGATAAAATAGGCTATATAGATTTTTGGATTTTTTATGCACTCAGCTGTGCAATCTCTTTAAAAAATGCCAATACTAGAAAGATGAATTGATATTTGGGAACATACCATATCATTTATCCCATCAATATGCAGTTTCCAAGGATTATCTATATGCAATTATCATTCTTTAATAGCAATATACATGATGACTCAGAGCAAGGAGTTCCAGATGGGCGCTATTTCTTACTGATTTCTTTTAAGAAGCGTTATATTGAGTTCTCTAGCTGAAATTCAATTGAGAGTGGAAACATTTTTAGTGGATATTTAAAGCAAGAGGGAGTACTGAATTGTAAAAAATAAATACGATTTTTCTGTTCCTGATGGCAGCACTTCGACTCCACCATCCACATCAATTAGCACTGTAATTCCTGAAGATGTATTATTACCAAAACAGAATAGCTTGCCATTTGGAAGTTGAGTTATGCAAGTGCCTCGGTCTAGCCGTTCTGGAGTCTGCAAGGTTTTGATTTCTTGGGTTTCAGTTTCAGTGTTATAAATAATTAAATTAGTTCTATTGTTTTCTTCATCTCATTCAATATTATAAAGAGATGTTTTTAGTTGATAAGCTTTGAGATAATCTTGGTAAGCTTGCATTAGTGGTGGGTCATAAAGAGTAGAATTGGCCTGAATTGCTGAGCAAGTTGTTCTGAAATCTATCTCTAATTCTGGATCGTTTGGTCTACTCAAAATCTCAGCTGTTTTATTTCTTAAGGTATCTATAAAGCTTAAAGCGCTTTCTGTTTCCTTGGATTTATTGTTGAGATCATTAGAAGCAGTACTTATTTGAAAATTAAGCAGCCTTATTGGCTTATTTTCGTTTTCAGACTTTTTTAAACTTTCACAGTTCTCATTTATTATCAAAAAATTCGAATCCTTAACGTTTGCGGGCTCTACACTTGCGGCTTTACTTTTATTCAGCATTTCAGGAGTATTTTGCATATTACTTTTATCTAGATATGCCCCGCATATTTCTGTAAAGAATGATCTATTTAGACTCTCTAACTTTTGATTGAATATAATAAATAGCCTTGCACCGTTGTACCAATCTCTGCTGGCTGTGGTGATTAATTTTATTTTCTCAATAGCTTCTTGAGGCTGTAAACTCAATAATCCTAAAATTGGATCTTCTGACTTTAATAATTTTGAAGTTTGGGAAATTTTTGCAATGAAGTCATTTATTTCATCTAAGAAGCAATCCAACTTGGTGAAATCTCCTAAATCTTTCTCTGAATTAGGAAGACGCGCGCGAAAGGAATCTATAATTTTTCTTCTCAACTCGCTAAATTTTGAATTTTCTTCTGCAAGGAATTCAAGAATTGCTTCTTTTGTCCCTTCACAAGGCTGCATAAACATTGATTCAAGATTATGAGCTCTGTTAGGTAAGTTTACATGCTCCCCGATATGCTCTTCGCACAATAAAATCTCAGGAGAAGAGCATTTGCATGAATGCCCAGCCTCGTTCGTACACCCTGGCACGAAACATTTCTTCACCATCATATAACAATTATTAGATATCTAATTTTGTAAAGCTATAAAATTATAGATCATGCAGAATTATAAGCTTTATAGTGTTCACTCGTAATAAAAAAGTAAGTATAAAGCAATTAAAACTTTTTATTTATATTCGGACAATATCAGCATTACATTGTGATCTCAAGAGATTGTATTTCAGAATTTTAATTAAATATCTAAGGAAATTTAAGATTATTATATAGCTAGAACCAATATTAAATATAATTATTATAATGATGACTTATTAGAGTCAAATTTTATTCTAAATATGCATTTTTTGGAGTAGTTCAATACGGTCTCGGCCTAATACGTCGTTAATAAACTTGATACCCTCCTCAGAAAGGTTCCATTCATCCCCAGTGAAAACACCACTTACTTCATTTTCTTGCTTCAAATTATAAGCCCTATTAAAGTCCTGCAAAGCTGCTTCTTCTTGTCTGAGACTATTAAATACTCTAGCTCGGCTGCAAAAATACAAAGGATTATTGGGTACAAGTTCGATTGCCTTATTATAGCATTGCATTGCTTCCTGATATCTCTCTAAAGCATAAAGAGTATCGCCTTTACAATTATAAAAATATGCATTATTTGGATTGATTTTAATTGCTTTTTCATAGCTTTCTAGTGCTTCTGAGTATCTTCCTAATTTATTTAAAGAATATCCTTTATAATAGTAAACATTAGCATGGTCTGGATTGAGTTTAATTGCTTCGTTAAAGCATTCGACTGCTTCTAGATATCTTTTTAAATAAGACAAAGCATTGCCTTTATTGTAGTAATAAATAGCATCGTTTGGATTGAGTTTGATTGCTTCGTCATAACATTCGATTGCTTCTAGATATCTTTTTAAATAAAACAAAGCGCTGCCTTTATTATAGTAACAAATAGCATCGTTTGGATTGAGTTTAATTGCTTCTTCATAGCATTCGGTTGCTTCTAGATATCTTTTTAAATAAAACAAAGCGTTGCTTTTATTATAGTAATAAATAGCATCGTTTGGATTGAGTTTAATTGCTTCTTCATAGCATTCGATTGCTTCTAGATATCTTTCTAAATCAAGCAAAGCGAATCCTTTATTACAGTAACAAATAGGATTGTTTGGATCGAGTTTGATTGCTTCGTCATAGCATTCGATTGCTTCTAGATATCTTTTTAAATCATTAAAAGCGCAGCCTTTATTATTGTAATAAATAGGATTGTTTGGATTGAGTTTGATGAATTCGTCACAGTATTTGATTTTTTCTAATTTTTCTCCTAAAGTCTTTAGAGTATTGCCTTTTAGACTTCATTCATCCAGATAATTAGAATCAAGCTTAAAATTGACATTGCAATTTATTACTTCAATCTTTTTACCTACTCTTCTAAGTGCGATATTCCTATCATAGTAAGCAATATTAATAATGATTTTTTGATCTAAATTAAAAAAATAATATTTATCCGATGCATAAATATTTGAGATGTATATTCCTCCTTTATTATATGAACTAAACACTAAATCAGAATTGATTTCTGATTCTGCTATTCTTCTCCAATTCGAGTAACTTCCAATTTCGCTTTCATAGATTGATCCAGGGCATTCAATCAAATAGAGTCTCTCTGCATTTATCAGGATCTTTCTTTTATTATATTTAAACTCATAAGGAATTGTCGAGAAAGAGTCAATATCAATTGAGTATAACCAAAGATTTCTACTAAATTTTCCAGAAATCAAAATATTTCCATTAAATATTATACTAGAGCAATAGCAATCACCTTCTGGCATTGGAGTTAATTTAATTCATCGATTTTGATCCAAATCAAATCTACTCGATAGAGTTAAATAATCTTTATGTGCTCCTCCAAAGCAATAGACGCTGTTGTTGAAATAGATATAGATCACTTGATGTTTTATTGCAGTCTCTCACAGAGTTTAGCTTTTAGGAGATGAGAGATCGAGATTGATTATAAATTTCTGTTGGGCTTGAGAAAAAAATAAAATGGACTATATAGATGTTTGGATCTTTTATGAACTCTGCTGCGCAATCTCTTTATAAAAATGCCAATACTAGAAAGATGAATTGATATCTGGGAGCATAACATATCATTGATCCTATTGATATGCAGCTTCGAAAGATTATCTATATGCAATTTCCATTCTCCAAAAACAGTATACATGATGAGCGTTTGCAAGGAGTTCCAGATGGGTGCTATTTCTTACTGATTTCTTTTAAGAAGCGTTATATTGAGTTCTCTAGCTGAAATTCAATTGAGAGTGGAAACATTTTAGAGGATATTTAAAGCATTAGAGAGTACTAAATTATAAAAAATAAATACCATTTTTTTGTTCCTGATGGCAGCACTTCGGCTCCACCATCCACATCAATCAGCACTGTAATTCCTGAAGATGTATTATTACCAAAACAGAACAGCTTGCCATTTGGAAGTTGAGTTATGCACGTAGAACCGTCTAGTGGTTCTGGAGTCTGCAAGGTTTTGACTTCTTGGGTTTCAGTTTCAGTGTTATAAATAGTTAAATATGTTCTCCTGCTTCCTTTATCTCTTGTAATATTATAAAGAGATGTTTTTAGTTGATAAGCTTTGAGATAATCTTGGTAAGCTTGAATTAGTGGCGGATCATAAAGACTAGAATTGGCCTTAATTGTTGAACAAGTTGTTCTGAAATCTATCTCTAATTCTGAGTTGTTTGGTCTACTCAAAATCTCAGCTGTTTTATTTCTTAAGGTATCTATAACGCTTAAAGCACTTTCTGTTTCAATTGATTTATTGTTGAGATAATTAGAAACAGCGCTTATTTGAAAATTAAGCAGCCTTATTGGCTTATTTGCGTTTTCAGACTTTTTTAAACTCTCAAAGTTCTCATTTATTATCAAGGAAATCGAATCCTTAACGTTTGCTGGCTCTACACTTGCGGCTTTACTTTTATTCAGCATTTCAGGAGTATTTTGCATATTACTTTTATCTAGATATGCCCCGCATATTTCTGTAAAGAATGATCTATTTAGACTCTCTAACTTTTGATTGAATATAATAAATAGCCTTGCACCGTTGCATCAATCTCTGATGGCTGTGGCCATTAATTTTATTTTCTCAATAGCTTCTTGAGGCTGTAAACTCAATAATCCTAAAATTGGATCTTCTTCTGATTTTAATAATTTTGAAGTTTGGGAAATTTTTGCAATGAAGTCATTTATTTCATCTAAGTAGCAATCCAACTTGGTGAAACCTCCTAAATCTTTCTCTGGATTAGGAAGACGCGGGCGAAAGGAATCTATAATTTTTCTTCTCAACTCGCTAAATTTTGACTTTTCTTTTGCAAGGAATTCAAGAATTGCTTCTTTTGTCCCTTCACAAGGCTGCATAAACATTGATTCAAGATTATGAGCTCTGTTAGATAAGTTTACATGCTCCCCGATATGCTCTTCGCATAATAAAATCTCAGGAGAAGAGCATTTGCATGCATACCCAGCCTCATTCATACACCCTGGCACGAAACATTTCTTCGCCATCATATAATAATTATTAGATATCTAGTTTTTTAAAGCCATATGCATTCTAATCCTTTTTTCAAATAAGGAAACCCAGACACAAGTGCTTATAATTTATCAAGTGACTTTGATAGCAAAAGCCTTTTGGCTAGCCTACTCGTTTGGGATTTCTCGTGAAGCCTATGAAAAAAGGTATGTAGAAGGCCACTTTAAAGCAGACCCTTCAGTTCCTAGTTCAGGAACTTATCCAATTACTTCAAAGATAGGACAGGGAGGAAGGAAATTCACATTCAGGCCTCGCACATCAATTTTAGGTAATTGCAAGCAGATGAAATGTCTAGCAGCCGAAAAAGTCCTGGTCCAGGTGCTTATGACCCTAAAAGTGAGGTTGAAAAAGGCAGATACAGTTTAAGCGCTTTTAAAAATGCAGGAATTACGACTTTTTCACCACTATCATCGCCAAGGTTTCCGAAGATCAAAAAAATTGACTGCCTGGTTGTGGCGCTTACTATAATAGTGAAGATTTCTTGAAGTCTGGGTATTATTTGTCGAAATTTCAGCCTACAGGGAACAGAGCTTTCCCGATCTCTAATAGAGATTCGTCTCCAACCTCAGGGTTTTGGAACACTCCAGGGCCTGGGAGCTATAGGCTTCCAAGTGAATTTGGGTATATGAAAGCAAAATAAAGCGCTAGATAAGAGACAAAATACTCAGTCTATGCCAAATTTGAAATCTCAAGGACACCTACATCGAGTCAGAAGCCAAAGCCTGTTACAAGGAATTAAATAGTGTTTAGATTTTTTATGAATTTGTTATTATGCTTGTTGATAGCAATTTAGTCTTCTTAAATCTTATATTAAAGCTATTTTAGATTTCATAGAAGAGAAAAAATCTTGATAAAAATAATTTATGGCAGCTCTTTCAATTTATAAATAGCAATATAGTGGTTTTTTATGTTTGATAGATTTAAGGCTGTAAAGAGAGATAAGCACTATCTGCTAATAAAACAATAGCACTTCAGTGGTACTAATTCCATGATCGATAATATAACTCATATCATTTTCAAATAATATTGAGGCACTTTCAAGAATAAAGTTATTGTTAACTACTTGCACTTGCCTCATCCTACATAGCCGAAGAGAGTCAATTATGATTTTAAAGCAGACCATGCATTTTGAATCTTCCACAATCTCTAACTTTGCAAGTTAGGCTTCCAGGCACTCACCTTTGGATCTTTGACGCATCCCTAAACAAATTACCACTACTATTTTTTTGCACAAAGTGCGAATAACGACCAAAAATGTTCATTTTCATCGGTTTGATTAAAGAATTTAAAAAACAATTACCTCCCTCTGATTAAAGTAGATATCTAATAATTATTCATATGATGGTGAAGAAATGTGTCGTGCCAGGGTGTATGAACGAGGCTGGGCATTCATGCAAATGCTCTTCTCCTGAGATTTTATTGTGCGAAGAGCATATCGGGGAGCATGTAAACTTACCTGATAGAGCTCATACTCTTGAATCTATTTTTATGCAGCCTTGTGAAGGGACAAAAGAAGTAATTCTTGGATTCCTTGCAAAAGAAAAGTCAAAATTTAGCGAGTTGAGAAGAAAAATTATAGATTCCTTTCGCCAGTGTCTTCCTAATTCAGAGAAAGACTTAGGAGATTTCACCAAGCTGGGTTGCTACTTAGATGAAATAAATGACTTAATTGCAAAAATTTCCCAAACTTCAAAATTATTAAAGTCAGAAATAAACCCAAATTTAGGATTATTGAGTTTACAGCCTCAAGAAGCTATTGAGAAAGTAAAATTGATGACAACAGCCAGCAGAGATTGATACAACGGTGCAAAGCTCTTTAATGTATTCAATCAAAAGTTAGAGAGTCTAAATAGATCCTTCTTTACAGAAATATGCGGGGCATATCTAGATAAAAGTAATATGCAAAATACTCCTGAAATGCTGAATAAAAGTAAAGCCGCAAGTTTAGAGCCAGCAAACGTTTAATTAGTCTAAATTATTATTTTTTATTGATTTTTTTCTATTTTATTGGCATACGTTAAGGATTCGAATTTTTTGATAATAAATGAGAACTTTGAGATTTTAAAAAAATCTGAAAACGCAAACAAGCCAATAAGGTTGCTTAATTCTCACATAAGGGCTGTTTCTAATTATCTCAACAGTAAATCCAAGGAAACAGAAAGTGCTTTAAGTATCATAGATACCTTAAGAAATAAAACAGCTGAGATTTTGAGTAGACCGAATAATCGAGAATTAGAGATAGATCTCAGAACAACTTGCTCAGCAATTCAGGCCAATTCTAGTCTTTATGATCCACCACTAATGCAAGCCTACCAAGATTATCTCAAAGCTTATCAACTAAAAATATCTCTTTATAATATTATATGAGATAAAGGAAGCAAGAGAACTAATTTAATTATTTATAACACTGAAACTGAAACCCAAGAAGTCAAAACCTTGCAGACTCCAGAACCACTAGACGATTCTACTTGCATAACCCAACTTCCAAATGGCAAACTATTCTGTTTTGGTAATCATAACCTTTCTGGAATTACAGTGCTAATTGATGTGGATGATGGAGTCGAAGTGCTGCCATCAGGAACAGAAAAATGGTAATTATTTTTTATAATTTAGTACTCTCTCTTGCTTTAAATATCCTCTAAAATGTTTCCATTCTTAATTAAATTTTAGCTAGAGAACTCAATACAACGCCTCTTAAAATAAATCAGTAAGAAATAGCACCCATCTGGAACTCCTTACTATTGCTCATCATGTATACTACTTTTAAAGAATGATAGTTGCATATAGATAATCTTTGGAAACTGCATATTGATGGGATAAATGATATGGTATGTTCCCAAATATCAATTCATCTTTCTTGTATTGGCTTTTTACAAATAGATTGTACAACAGAGTGCATAAAAGACCCAAAAATCTATATAGTCCATTTTATCTTTTTCTCAAGCCCAACAGACTTTGTCAGAGCCTGCAATAAAATATCAAGTGATCTATATCTATTTCAAAAACAGCGTCTATTGCTTTGGAGGAATATATGAAGGTGATTATGATTGTGATTTGGTTCTGTCTAGTAGATTCGATTTGAATCAAAATCGATGAGTTAAATTAACTCCAATGCCAGAAGCTGATTACTCTTGCTCTAGTATAATATTTAATGGAAATATTTTGATTTCTGGATATAAGAGTAGAAATCTTTGGTTATACTCAATTGATATTGACTCTTTCTCGACAATTCCTTATGAGTTTGAAGAGTGGGGAAGAAAGATCCTGATAAATGCAGAGAGACTCTATTTGATTGAATGCCCTGGATCAATCTATGAAAGCGAAATTGGAAGTTACTCGAATTGGAGAAGAATAGCAGAATCAAAAGTCAATTACAATGATGATCAAGTGTTTTGTTCATATAATAAAGGAGGAATATACATCTCAAATAGTTCTGTATCGGCTGAAGAATATTATTTTTTTAGTTTAGATCAAAAAATCATTATTGATATTGCTTACTATGACACGCATGTCGCACTTAGAAGAGTAGGTAAAAAGATTGAAGTAATAAAATGCAATATCAATTTTAAGCTTGATTCTAATTGTCTGGATAAATGAAGTCTAAAAGGCAATACTCTAAAGACTTTAGGAGAAAAATTAAAACAAATTGAACGCTATAACGAAACAATCAAACTCGATCCAAAAAATGCTAGCTTTTACAATAATAAAGGATTCGCTTTGTTTGATTTAGAAAGATATCTAGAAGCAATCGAATGCTATGATGAAGCAATCAAACTTAATCCAAACAGTGATACTTTTTACAATTATAAAGGCAATGCTTTGTCTTATTCAGAAAGATATCTAGAAGCAATCGAATGCTACGATGAAGCAATCAAACTCAATCCAAAAGATACTAAATTTTACAATAATAAAGGCAACGCTTTGTCTGATTTAGAAAGATATCTAGAGGCAATCGAATGCTATGACGAAGCAATCAAACTCGATCCAAAAAATGCTACCTTTTACAATAATAAAGGCAAAGCTTTGTTTGATTTAGAAAGATATCTAGAAGCAATCGAATGCTATGATGAAGCAATCAAACTCGATCCAAAAGCTGCTAAATTTTACAATAATAAAGGCGACGCTTTTTATAATTTAGAAAGATATCTAGAAGCAATCGAATGCTCTGACGAAGCAATCAAACTCAATCCAAAAATTGCTACCTTTTACAATAACAAAGGCGACGCTTTTTATAATTTAGAAAGATATCTAGAAGCAATCGAATGCTATGATGAAGCTATCAAACTCAATCCAAAAAATGCTACCTTTTACAATAATAAAGGCATTGCTTTGTCTAATCTAAAAAGATATCTAGAAGCAATCGAATGCTATGACGAAGCAATCAAACTCAATCCAGACGATGCTGATATTTACTCTTGGAAAGGATATGCTTTAAATAAATTAGAAAGATACTCAGAAGCAGTAGAAAGCTATGAAAAAGCGATCCAAATCAAACCAAATAAGGCCAGGTTTTATAATCGTAAAGGCAATAATCTTTATGCTTTAGAGAGATATCAAGTAGCAATAGAATGCTATAATGAGGCAATCGAACTTGCACCCAATAATCCTTTGCATTTTTGCAGCCGAGCTAGAGTATTTAATAGTCTCAGACAAGAAGAAGCAGCTTTGCAGGACTTTAATAGGGCTTATAATTTGAAGCAAGAAAATCAAGTAAGTGGTGTTTTCACTGGGGATGAATGGAAACTTTCTAAGGAGGATATCAATTTTATTAACGACACATTAGACCGAGACCGTATTGAGCTACTCCAAAAAATGCATATTTAGAATAAAATTTGATTCTAATAAGTCATCATTATAATAATTATATAAATCATTTGAGATGTATTTCCTTCAGTATCTTGAATTTTTTGTTTCAAACTTTTAATGGAATCGTAATATTCTCCCCTCAAATTTTTCGGAATGTAGCTTTATGTTTCCAAACGAATGATTATCAGAGCGCCATCTATATATTAAACTGAGTTATTTGAAAAAAGTATTAGAATGCATATAGCTTTACAAAATTAGATATCTAATAATTGTTATATGATGGTGAAGAAATGTTTCGTGCCAGGGTGTAAGAACGAGGCTGGGCATTCATGCAAAATGCTCTTCTCCTGAAACTTTATTGTGCGAAGAGCATATTGGGCAGCATGTAAACTTACCTAATAGAGCTCATAATCTTGAATCAATGTTTATGCAGCCTTGTGAAGGGACAAAAGAAGCAATTCTTGAATTCCTTGCAAAAGAAAAATCAAAATTTAGCGAGTTGAGAAGAAAAATTATAGATTCCTTTCGCCAGCGTCTTCCTAATTCAGAGAAAGATTTAGGAGATTTCACCAAGTTGGATTGCTACTTAGATGAAATAAAGGACCTCATTGCAAAAATTTCCCAAGCTTCTAAATTATTAAAGTCAGAACAAGATCCAATTTTAGGGTTATTGAGTTTACAGCCTCAAGAAGCTATTGAGAAAGTAAAATTGATGACAACAGCCAGCAGAGATTGATACAACGGTGCAAAGCTCTTTAATGTATTCAATCAAAAGTTAGAGAGTCTAAATAGATCCTTCTTTACAGAAATATGCGGGTCATGTCTAGATAAAAGTAATATGCAAAATACTCCTGAAATGCTGAATAAAAGTAAAGCCGCAAGTTTAGAGCCAGCAAACGTTTAATTAGTCTAAATTATTATTTTTTATTGATTTCTATTGTATGCATAAAATGTATGATGATTTTGATCTAATGTGGCTGAGTTTCCATTATTTTCTTCAATGTTTCAAACCTAAATTTATAATTGGCAATTAATCACAGCGATTTAATGGTAATTAGTTAATAATGTTTTTTTCTCTTCTTTTTAAGAAACATCACTGACTTTTGTTTAAAATAAGCTTTGAAATGTCAAGCAATTTATTTTTTAATCCTTAAAGGTAAGAAAGAAAACTAATATGCCTGTACTTATTACAAATAAAGGTAATAGCAAAATAATGCTAGAAGCATAGGGACTTTGAGGTTAATTTTGCTAATATTATTGAGAGAAGTAAATAAATTATTAAAAATTGAAGAATCTGCAGCAAATTAATATCTCTTATTTTACATAAAAAAAATTATAATGATTGATTCAATAAATATTTTAAGCGGACAGCGCTTCAAAAATGGTTTTATATATATATATATATATATAAAACGGTTTCATAAATAAGCTCTACAGAAAATTTGAATCCAAGGACATTGCCTTATTTTCAAAAATCATTTTTCTAAGCACCAATTAAGCTAAATTCTAAAGGGCATCAATATCTCAAACTTTACTTTAACAGATTCGCACTTTATATCTATAAAATCTAAATTACGAATATTCAAAAATAATTTATCAAATTGCTACATTCTTCAATAATTAAAGACTAATATTTTATATAATTATTATGTTGCTATAGTAAAACTAAGCTTTTCTTTTTCCCTCAAAATATCTACGTGTATAATAATTCCTATTTTAAATCCTAAAACTTTGTTAAATCTTCAGCACTATTTAGTTCTCTTCCATCAGCCGCCACTATAATATCGCCAACTCTGATTCCTACTTTTTCAATTGGACAATCAGGCTGCACTTTTATAACTGTTAAGCCTGGAGAAGTCTGGGTGAAGCTTAATCCTATATATGGTCTTTCGACTTTCCCTGAGATTTCTAATTGCTTTATAATATTTTTTACAAAATTGATTGGGATTGATTTTCCTTCAATTTACATTTTTATAAACAAAAATATATATTTTTGGCCAATATGCCTATGGAAAGTCCTCAACAAATAGAGAGGAAAATCAGTGTTCTCACCCCAAATATTCCCTCTTCGTGCATTCCCTCAGCAGCCAGTTTACCCTTATAACACAGTTTTCCCTTCTCAGCAATTATCCCAGCCTAAGCCAATACCAATAATTTTGGACATCAATACCTATGAAATTGCTCAGAGCTCAAAAAAAACCGCTAGGAGCAGTGTTGTACCCAGTTGTGCTGATGAATTCGAACTGAAAGATTGCAGGAAATCACTTATATGCTTTTGAAAATAGATAATGAAGGACTTTTATCTTTATTAAATAACCCACATGAATTAAAGCTCAAAGTTGGAGAAGCTATTGATGCACTGAGAAGAGCTTGGGAAGGTGACACTGAAAAATCGGAGGTCATTGAAGCAATTAATAACTTAATTTCTAATTAGAAAGGATTAAATTGCGTTTTTATTATTACCAAGCTTATTGAAGTACACATTTGCATTGGTCTCTTTCAAAAGGATCTCTCATGCTTTCTTTATTTAACGTAAAAGTGCTTTCATTTTTTGAATTTTTTATTTCCAATTGAAGCTTGCTTATTTCTTCAATTTGAGACTTCAATTGGTCCCTTAGCAGCTTGTATGGGTCTCCCATTCTTGGTGTGATTGATAGCCTTTCTGATAGTCTGTTTGGCGTTTCCAAGGATTTTCTGATTTCTTCTTCAGTGTCTTCATTTTCTTGTAATTCTTGGATTTTATGAATTAATCTTGTATTCATTCTTTTTACTTCGTCTATTTCTTTTTTAGACCTTTCTATTCTTTGGTTTTTATCAGTTTCTTCTTTTTCTCTTTGAAGCTTTTCTCCATCTAGCTTTTCTTGAATCTTTTCAGCCTTTTTTATAGCTGAGTTCTTTTTTTGGTTATTATTTATTTCTTTTGAATTCAAATTTTTTATTTCCTCAATTTTTAACTGGTAGTTTTTTAAATCCTGGAGCCCTTCTTCTATTTGGCTTTGAATTGATTTTAACTCTCCATCTATATTTTCTTCATTTTTTAAAATTTCATCAATTTCTTCATTAAGTTTTTGGTTTTCATTTTCTATTTCCTCATTAGCTTTTTCAGATTCTTCAATTTTTTTGCTTAACTCATTTTCTGTTTCTTTATTCTTTTCCACAATTTTTGTTAATTCTCCTTTTATTTGCGTTTTTACAATTTTTTCAGATCTTGACGTTCTTTGTTCACTTTGCAGTTTTTCTTTAAGTTCTTTAATTTCGTTTTTTACATCCCCTAGGCTACTTTCAAATTCTTTACTGATTTTTGTTTGTATTGATTTATTATAGCACTGGTCACATATTCTCGTCATTTCATGCATATCAGGATGATAAGCCTGCTGCAAGGAGCATTTTCAGCAGACTCCACGATAGCAAAAATTACAATGATGCTTCTGAGTCAGCCCCAGAATACTGAAATTTGTATTACAAACTGCACAGGCTTTGTCTTTTTTATATGCTGACTTATCAGCGCTTTGGTCTACAAGATAAGAGGTGTTAGATCTGTGGCTGCTACGGGAAAATTCATGAGGAAGGGTGGAAAAATCAGAATTTCTTATTTCCATTTATTATGAGGAATTTTGAAGAGCGTTAATTATTGATAAGTTATAGTAAAATTAATTCATCACAGGTGAAGGGGTGTATGGAGGTGAAATTTTTGAGATTGATTCCAGTTTAGATAGGGCCTGATTCCTTAGTGTCATTGTATCAGAAAGCTTGAGTAGTAGGGCTGCTTCTAGCTCTTCCAGCTCTGTTAATTTCTTGACTGAGTCTTCTCTGAGCTCTTTTTCTATCTGGATTTTATTTTCGTATTTTTCTCTTATAGCGTTTTTATAATTTAACTGGCTCACACTCCTTTTTCTTTTTATCATATCATCTTCTATCTGTTTTATAGTATTTTCTTTAGATTTGTCCTTTGGAATTTTAAGTCAATTTTATAGTCAATTTAATGAGAAATTCTATATAAATTTGCTTCCTAATTTTTTCCTTAAGTCTAAATGTTTGTTTTCTTTAGCTTTTACTTCATTTAAGCTAGAAATCTTTTTAATTTCTTTTGCAGAGTATTTTTTATCAATGACGACCTCCTCTTTTATTTCTTTTAGCATGCTTTCTTGGACTTTTTTCCTTATTTGGGCTATTTCTTTCATTTTTTCAATCTCTTTTTCTTTCTTTACCTTTAGCTTGTGAGCAGCCATTACGTCATTAATGTATCGTTCTCTAGTTTTTAATAAATAATCAGCTTTTTTGTGGGCATTTTCAGCGGCTTTTTGGACACTGTTGTCTTTTCTTAGCAGCATTTTTATTCGATTATCTAGAAGCTGGACTTTGTTATCAGTTTCTTTTCGTGATCTAGCCACTGTATGCATTTCATAGCCTAAATCTGTGTGTCTGTATATAGAAGGTGTAGAGGATCTTGAGCTGGATTTAAGGAAATCATTTTCTAATGAAGTCCTATATGTTTTGCTAACCCCCCTATGTGAGCGAGCAAAACCATTAGAAAAATGGCTATTTTTTGGGTTTAAAACTCAAGAGAATAAAAAATTTTTTATAAATGTATAAGTGATAATTAATATATTAAAAATCTCTTGCTATTTTTTTGGATTTTAAATGCATTTTAAACTGAAATTTTATTTTCGCTTTCCAATTGGGATTATTTTTTAAATTTCAAAAAAAATCATGCATAAATTCACCCCTTCTTGGGTGTTCGTTCCAAGACGGGGGACTAAGATTTTTATCAATCATAATAATTTTAATAAAAAGTATATATTTTAAATTAAAAATTTCATTTTAAGGGCACCAAAATTTTAATTTGATGCAAACCCTTTGGAGAATTATATATTATTTTAACTGAATTTCTGTCGGTTGTGTAGAAGGCTCACCTAAAATTTGACTTTGGAGCTCAGGATCGTTTTCAACCTCTTCTAAAAATTCTCCAAAATCAGGCTCTTCTTCGACTTCAGCTATCCTCTCTATTTTTATTTTTGGTTTCTGTTTTTCTTCTTTTGATATGATTTTTTTGACTAAAACCACTTGTGGACAATCATCAAAACTTTCAGTCTCAAGCCCATGGCCTACCATGTTTTCTAGATTATACCCAAGTACTGTATAGAAGTTTCCTATGTTTGGCGCTGTAAGGCCGATAAATTCTGATCGGAATTTATCGGTTGGTTGCACCAAATCAATGCCTTGGTCGGACCAAAAAGCGATTTAGTCCGACGAACTTGGAAAGCTCCTGGGAAAATGTCTGCGCTTTCAGCGCTATATAGAGGAAACCTCTATATCACCAGCCCTTAAAATATTCCCCAGATGTGTTTTTACTCTATAAGTAGTCTCCCCAAATCTGGCATCATTAGATCTTGCTACTTCTACCTCAACAGTTTTTAATCGGTTAGGCTCGTCTTCATGCATTTCTGAGCGCTCGTCAATATCCAAAACAATGAATTCTTCAAGCCATTCTCTGCCTGCATAGACGTGGAAAGGCTGCTTCCAGTACCTATCTGATTTTATTTCTCCAGTCCTGAAGTTCCTTATGTCTAATACACGAATTAAGCTTGCAAGCTTATAGCACATGACAACACGGCCAAGGCCAGGAATTCTTTGTGACTTAGGCAGGACTAATAAATCGTCCCTACAAATAGGGATAATTTCAGCTAAAAATGTAAATTTGTAGTTATATGTGTTTGATTTTGGGTCAGAAGAAATCAATTCTTTAGACATCTTTACTTGGAGAGGGACTGCTGAGTGGATATAATCGATAAATTTTTGAGCGTGTGCTTTAGTTCCAAAATGAAAATCTATGCCATTTTTCTTACTTCCTACTCCATGAGCGAAAAAAAATTTGTTCATCATTGAGGGGTTAATTTATTTTTGAATTTTAATAGTAAATTTTTTTCAAAATAATCCCAATTCGAAATATTTTTAAAGCAAATATTAATTTAATTTGTAAAAATTTATTTTTTTTAAATGCAAGCTGCTTAAATTGAATAGAGTTTGCTTGAAATTTCATTATAATATATCAAAAAACGTTTTCATAAAAAAAAATTTATATTAAAAAGATTTATTACTTACTCACGGAGGGTGGATTTTGCCAAAAAAAATAGGGGATTTTCCAATTATTTTGTATACTTACGGAGGTGGGAGTTAGGTTTTACCCCTAAGCAGTCTTTTTGATAGTGATTTTTTAATATGATTTGTTCAAGATAGTAAATTGTCCTTTTATGACTCACTTTTTGTCTCAGCTGCACCTTTGCCATCCACTGATGTGGAGTAAACGATCTCTGGCAGTCTTCACATTGTGTATCATTAACTACAAAATTTACTATACATTGCTGCTCTAGCATTGTATTTTCTACCTCTTTTTGTATTGTAATCCTTACTTTAATTCTTCTTGAGTGCTCTTCAGTCCACACAAAAGCAGCATCAATGAGCTTTGCTTTAGATAATCCTTTTATACGTGATAAACAAATTTGTAAAAGCTCAGGACTTTCAAGTTTCGCTGATAGCCAAGGAGGACGATTATATCGATCACAATATCGGCAAATTTCCAGGGTTTGCTCTTTGTCTATTGTGTCTGTGATAGTTGCCCGGAGAGATAAGCAGTTCATACACATTTTGGCTTGGCTGTATGTCATTGGAAGTCCGCAAAGACAGCATAGGACTTGAACAGATTCCATTTATGAAGAAAATGGAGATTTTGAGTTTTGTATGTTGGAAGGATATTTTTTAGTATTTTTTTGAGGGAATTAACTCCCCCCTTTGTGAGAGAACAGAAAATCCCTATTTTGTGCCCAATAACCCACCTTCCGTGAGCGAACAAAATGTTTTTAATAGAAAAATTTTGTATGAAAAAAAACCTTGATATATAAGTGATAATTAGTATAATAATCTCTAACTAATTCTGCTTACTCCCCCCCCATCCTTGATCGAACGACTTGCCATCGTTCGATCAAGGATGGGGGTTAAAAAAAATTTTTTTGGGAAAAAAATTTTATATATAAAATAAAAAATATATTTATATATATTTTTTTTATTTACTTTTTATATAAGAGGGTTGCGAGTATTTAATAATTATTTTTACAGCAAAAAATTGAATTAATTTCATAAAAATACCAAATTTTAATATTTAGATTTATTAGTTACCCCTTTAAACTGTATAAATTTTAATTTGTTCTTATTAAATTAAAATTTTTTTTTAAAAAATTTTAGAGAATCTGTATTTTATTAGATTATTGAGTTTTTAAGCCTAGGTTGATGGCTAAATCACTTCAGATGGTTGATTCCGAAGCTTTCTGTCGTCTTAAAGTCTCTGAAAACAACTTCATTATGTACATCTTCCCAAACTTTTGATAACTAATATATTTTTATATATATAAAAAATTGTCATGATATGAAAATCGTTCGATCAAGGATGGGGGTTAATTTCCCCAATTTTTAGGAATTTCTACAGTCAATCGTTCGATCAAGGATGGGGGGGGAGTTATTTTAAACAGCTTGCATTTTAAATATAAATTTTACAAATTAAATTAGTTTGTTCTTAAATTATTTTAAATTTTGAAAAAATATGTTTATAAAATTTATATATAAATATTTTTAAAAAAAATATTAACCCCCTCCGTGAGCGAACAAAATTTTTTTGTTCGCTCACAAAGGGGTGGAGTAAGTATTAAATTTTGGAAATTTGGGAAGTAAACTAGGATGGTAGAGGCTAATTGGCGAATAAAAAAAAATTTTTAAAATTTTGGTATTGAGTAAATTAGAGAAATAAGAATTCCAAAACGTATTTTCTTTATAGAATGATTGTAATTTATAGAGGAAATTGTAAAAATAATAAAAATAGCTCAACTAAAAAGGTAGCCCTTCTTTTTTCTGATTGAAAGAAAGAGGGAATAATTAATAAAAATTAAAATTCTTATACCTATGATAACTATTTCTTTTCTCATATTATTTATTTCAAAATAAAAAAATATTAGTAATTACTAACTTATCCTGAAATCAATAAATAATTCATTAGAAAAAAGCCTACAAGCTAATGCTGAGCACCCTAACTTCATATAAGAATTATATAAATATCTATAAAAGCTACAGTTTTCCCTTTTGTCCCCGATTTTGGGATTAAATTTTCAATGGATAATAAATATATATTATGGAGCCAGCTTCAAGACAAAGAAGTGCTGCTTCTCAAGGCAGGCCAATCCAAATTGTCACCAACTTTTTCAGGCTGAACCGCACTCCAGCTGGGAATGTTGGGCTCTATTTCATAGAGTTCACCCCTGACGTCGAGGATAACAATCGAAGTCTTCGTGACACACTAATCAAAGGAGCCAAAGATGCCATCGAAGCACAGATAGGTGAATTTATGAAATTAGGGACCAACATCGCAGCTTTGAGGATAAAGCAAGAACCTTTTTCAGCATTTGCTAACTCCCCTCTCCGTAAGCGAACAAAATATTTTGTTCTCTAAGAGAGGGATTAATTTTTTTATTTTAAAAATTAGAAATAAATTTTATAATAATTTTTTTTCGAAATTAAAAAAATTTTAGTTTGTAAAATTTATATTCTTAAATGCAATTTGTTCAAATTAAGCAGAATTAGCTCGAGATTTGAATATACAAATATCATTTATATATCAATTTTTTTCATAAAAAATTTTTATATTAAATAAATATGGATTTTTCCAATGGCTTTGCTCGCTCAAAAGGGGGGAGTAAAAGGATTTGAAAACGAAGAATATACCTTAAATGTTCGTCTCGTTGGCACAATTGACAATTCAAAGCCAGAGCAATTTAAAATGTACTCGAATGTCATCCTTAAGAAAATGCTGAAAGAGCTTCATCATTTTTAAATAAAGTGGCATAGGACTAATTTATAATATATCTAGAGCTTTCACTTCTTTCAATAATAGGAAAAGAGAAGAAAGGATATTATTAGAACTCTTTATTTATAATTAAAATTATTTAGCTTCATCTACTACAAGTAACTCGTCTTCCGAAATACTATGACAGGACTCAAACATGTCAAGTGCCAGCCCATCAGCTTGAAGTATGGAGAGGCTACACTGCTGTATTTCAGCATCACTATGACCAAATGCTACTATACCACAACAGTTTAAGCTTGCAAAATTTATATTGCAACCTTCAAAAATGATGCTCTAACTTTATATAAAAATTAGTTATTTTTATTAAAAATAAAATAAGCAATTTTGATAATTTTTTTAGGCTAGAATAAATTTAGACTTTGCAAGCAAGATTATCCGTAACATGACTGCTTTAGACATGATTAGAGAAATTGAAGCAAGTGGCCCAAGAAATCTAGGCCAAGCGCTGGAGAAAAGTATGGAAGGACTTATAGTGATGGCGAGCTATGGGAACTATATGTGCTATAGAATTGAAGGCATTGACACACAAGAAAATCCCAATTCGACTTTCCAAGGCAGAGAAGGGCCAGTTTCTTATAAAAACTACTATAAAACTCATCATAATGTCAATATCAAGGATATGAGGCAGCCTTTAATTATTACGACTATTAACAGAGGACAGAAGACAATCAAGCTAATCCCTGAGCTTTGTAGGCTCACTGGGATTTCAGATGAAATGAGAAGCGATTTTAGGGTTATGAGCGATATAGCTGTATATACTAGGCTACAACCACAAGAGCGTCTGACAACAAGTCAAACAGTAGCAAACAGATTAGGAGGAAGAGAAATGTCTGCAATTACAAATAAATTCTCCTTACCCTATCTTTATGAGATGTATATTTATTTTATTTTTTAAAACTTTTTTTTTAAATTTTTTAAGCTAAGAGTTAGTTAGTTAGTATTATATGGCCATACGTGGGCGAAACCAGCGGACCACGACACCTCAGCTCGAAAGACGACTCCAGGTCGGGTTCTGATGTGACCATATTCCCAAGCCCGACGCCATCTTGATTTCTGGTCTGACCACCTGTCCAGAGGATCAGCTCCTTTGGACAGAACCACTCTTGAATGAGTGCTCCGATGGTCCCGATGAAGGAAGACCATGTGGTAGGAAAACCTGACTAGCCCATCTGGCAGGGGCAGGAAAACCTTCGGAGGAGAAATAAAACTTCCTTTTCGGCACGGCTTTCCCACCTCTGAAGGCCTACTTAAGACAGGGAGCGAGGCCCTATATTTCAGCTTCATCAGAAATGGGTCCTACCAGCTCTATAGGAGGTGCGCCTCGGAGTCCTATTTCCGTCAACGTCACCATTTTATTTCTGCTAACTCCCCCTCCCCCCCTCTCCGTGAGTGAACAAAAAAATTTTGTTCACTCACGGAGGGGGGTTAATTTTTTTTTTTCGAAATTCAAAAAAATCCTAATTTGCAAAAATTGGAAAGCAAATATTAATTTAATTTATAAAATTTATGTTTTAAAAAGCAATTCGTTTAAAATTAAACAGAATGAGCTCTAGATTTCATTATACTAATTATCATTTATATATCAAAATTTTTTCCATAAAAAATTTTTGTTTACTGACGGAGAGTGGGTTTTTGGGCAAAAAATAGCGATTTTTCTAATGGTTTTGTTCACTCACGGAGGGGGGGAGTAAGAGTTAGGAATTAACCCAGAGCCAATTACAGTTGATGCCATAAGACTTCCTATGGAAAAAATCAAAGTGGGTGGGAACCAGTCAATTGACTTAGACGATAAAGGTGGATTTAACCTCAAAGGAAGCATCCTAACACCTGTAAATATTGACACTTGGGCTGTGCTTTCTACACAAAGAGACCAGGAAGACAGAGACAAACTAGTGAAAACTCTTCAAAATAAAGCTAGACAAATAGGCGTCACTATGGGAGCTCCCTATCAGCTTGACTATAATCCTAAATCACTGCCAAACTTAGTTAGCGCCCTCAACAGACCTCCAGGAGGTCGTCCAGCTCCTCAAATCGGTGTTATTCTGCTGCCAGGCAACATGAGAGACAGATACCACGAAATAAAAGAAGCTTCTTGCTTGACATCAGGCATTCCGACACAAGTTGTAATGGGAAATAGCGTGAGAAACCCTAAAAGATTTGACTCAATCATGTCTAAGCTAGTACTTCAAATTGCTGCAAAAACTGGATCTCATCTATGGGCACTTGCACCTACCGAAAATCTGCTAATGAAAACAATGGTCATTGGAATTGATGTTTTCCACGACACCGTGAAAAAGTCACAAAGCGTTGTAGGATTTGTAGCATCTATCCATCCTGCATTTACTCAATACTATAACAGTGTAAAGCTGCAGCCTAGAAGCGGAGAAGAGATTGCATCCTCTGTGAGCGGCTGTCTAACTCTCCTGTCTGAAGATTAATATAAATTTTTTTTTTCTATAAATTAAGATTTAATAATTATTTTTTTTCTATATGATAAAGGACTAAGAGAAGCACTTGTTGCCTTCTTCGAAAATACCAAAAGAAGATTCATGCCTGAGCATGTCATTGTGTACAGAGATGGTGTTGCAGACTCCCAAATAGAAGCTGTTAGAATATTCGAGGTAGAAGGAATGAAAAAAGTTATAAACAGCTTTGAAGATTACCATCCGAACTTCACTTATATTATAGTGAATAAAAAGACTAATGCAAAGCTCTATGCTCCATCTAATAGAGGAATAGGTAATCCATTGCCAGGAACTGTTGTGAATTCTGTAGTAGTTCCAGACCCTAATTCTTTCTATTTAATTGCTCACTCAGTCACTCAAGGCATGGCATCTCCAACTCTATATAGAGTTATTGAAAACACCTGCCCTGTAAGGGAAACAGATGTTATGACTTATGCAAAACTTGCATTCAAGCTGTGCTACATGTACTACAACTGGAGTGGAGGAATTAAAGTCCCAGCACCTACAATGATGGCTCACAAGCTGGCTTTTATAGTCGGCCAAAGCGTCCATGAAGACTATCTACAATCTATCAAGCTACAACCATGGTTTTATTAAAAACCTAAATAAGGATAAATTATTCATTAAAAAATGACTAGAATTAATAAATATGTAAAGGATCCTCCCCTCATTTCTCCAATTTTCTAGTCTTTTTTTTATAAGATAAACAAAATTTTTAGGACCTCATTTGTCCCAAAATCTAGTCAAAAATGATTTTTCCCATTTTCTAGTTTTTTGGATTTTTTCGAATGTCCTAAATTTTAGTTTTTTACTTTAAAAAACTAAAAAATGAGAGAATTGAGGTTCTGAAAAATTTTTTTTTATCAAAATTTTGACTAGAAAATTTGACAATGAGGTCCTAGAAATATTTTTTTCCTATAAAAAAACTAGAAAAATGGATAAATGATAAAAGACTAGAAAATTGGATAAATGAGGGGGCGGATCCCTTACTTAGGTAAGCCGAGTTTAATTAAAGAAATATTAGTGAAATTTTGAATAACTTTCTAAAACAAATCTAGTAGTTATCCTTACGTGAATCTACAATAAGAATAATATTATTATCCTTTTGCTAATTATTCTTGCTCTGATTTGTTTCTAAATAAAATATAGCTAGAGATGTAGGCCAAATTCCTATTTCTTAGCTATTATATTTGGCTAAAGACAGTCAGAAGGTAAGATATTTTAAATCTACATGAATAGAGCCCTTGGATAGGCACAGATCAATAATAATTCCATCTATCGCACTTAAAATATTATTAGTTTTGAATATTATATTTTTTATTTTTAAGGCAAGTATGTATTTAATAGTATAATATAATTTTTAATGATTTAATATCAATAACTAAGAAATATATGACTAACTGCCTATTTATTTATTTTCCACTAAAAACTTTCTTTTTCTTAATTGTAGGCTGTTGCTGCTTCCTCACCGTCATTTCTTGGGTTGCTTGAGTTATAAACCCTTGGAACTCTTGCAATTTTTCATTGATTTCTTTGAGCTCTTTTGCTTTTTCTTTAATTTGTTCAGCTAGATATTCTGTTTCTTGTTGCTTATTGAAATGAAGAGTCAAGACTTCTCCTTCCCATCCTGCTTGCAATCCACAGTTAGAAATCGCATTGGTGATTATATTTCCTATAAAAATAACTATTTTCCTTTTTTTTATTATAAATCCTTCTCCTGATTCGAAAATCATTATAAAATTTTATAGTAGTCAAGCTAATAGTCCATTTAATCGGTATATTCACGATTTCGTCCTCAGATAAGTCAAACTTCTTTGACAGCTGAGTTTTGCTGAAAGACTCATAATTATCTCCATAAGTCAAAATATAAGTAATCAATGCGCTTTCTTTTACCCGTGAAAAAATTCTGCTTTTTACACTTTCATGATCCGGCATCCATTTCCAGCTGTCAAGCTTATTTAGCTGCTGAATTGATTCTTTCCACTTTCCTTTTCTCAACTCTAAAGCAGCTTCCAAAATATAATCTCTAAGTCCTTCAGCTGGCCCAGATAAAGCTTGCCTTTGATGATAATCTATACTTTTTAGCTTAAATGCCTTATAATAAATTTCCATTGTAAACATTTATAAGGAATTATTATAATAATTTTTTGAAATATTTACTAATGGTAAGCTGGTCTGCATCATATGGATTTTGAGCAATTTTAGGAATATCAATGATCATTGCACATATAAAATAAGCCGTTTCGACTAAATCTGTCCTTATATGCATGTGGTAAGGGACAAGTCTTTTTCTTTCATCACGCTCTTGTTGGGCTGTTTTTTCTTTGGCTGCTGAAATTGCTTGTGCGAGGAGGTCTTTAAGCCTGTGAGTTGATACGATTTCGTTGAGGATTGTAAAAGAAGCTTCAATAAGCCCACTATAGAATGCAGAAAGGCCGATTTGGACTAGTGCTCTGTTGTAGAGGACTTGGATGTTTGGTTCTGATAAGACTTTTTCATTGAAATCTGTTTTTAAGAATATTCCTATGGAGCTTTCTTAGCCATTAGAAGGAAAATTTGTCCCTTTTATCAAAATAATTATTTGTTCAGTTACTCAATTTTTATGTATTTAACTATATAAAATTGTATAGATTTTTAGCATCAGTGAAATTTGAATGTAAAGCCAACCTGTAAGCCTGCATTAAAGCAGCAGCTACTTTTTGCTTTGCGTCTCCATGAGTGATCACTAAGTCTGCCAACCTTGAAAATTCAGCTTCAGAGTCCTCACATTGGAAATATAGCTCTTTTTCAGCCCCTGTATATTTTTTCTTCATTTGTTCTAAAAGATTTTTATGGACATAGTAAAATTCCTCCATGAGGATTAAAGCCATTTTTACTACATTTTCAAAGTCTTCTAGCTTATCATAAAATTTGTATCCTTTTCCCTATAATTTATTAAAAATTCCCACTATCTATTATCTTATTATCTCTCAATATTCTCCTACACTTTATATTTTTTGCCTCTATTTATTTATTTTACTATAAATTCTTCTAACAACCTTATCCAAGGCCAGATGGTCTCCAAGTCTTTCAATATATTCCGTCGTCTGTGGGTCAGCCAATTTCAATGCTTTTTGCAACTCATCATGCAGCCTATCTGCACTATGTGCTAATCCCTGAATAATTGACTTTTTGATATCATCAAGGTCATCCTTTAAATCTTCTTTCACAGGGCTGAAAATATTTAGCAAGCTATTAAGGTGGTTTATCGTAGAAAGCCACAATTCCCTAGGCATAATCACCAAGACTGTATTTTTCGTCAAATCAAATTCATGTCTCACAATAAGCTGCAAAATCTGAATCCTTAAGTCAGTGTTTTCACAATGGCTCAGTAATGTCTTTAAATGTTCAATTTGTTCTTTAGGGTTAACGGCTTTTCTTCCTCTTATGTCCATCAGTTCTTTCAGCTTAGCTGATATCACATCTGAAGTGTATTCAATTTTTATTTCTTCTTTTTTTACTTCTTCGACTACTCTTGGTCTAGGCTTTTCTTGAGGTTTTTCTACTGGTTTTTCTTTTTTTTCTTCAGCGCCTTCTTTTGGCTGCTTGATAGTCCAGAATGCTCTGCGGCTGGTAGGGTCTGAGAGGTCTCTTTCCCCTTCTTCGCTTTCTTCGTCACTTCCAGAGCCCCATTCTTCGCTTTCTTCGCTGTCGCTTTCTTTGGCTTTTTCTTCTTCGCTTTCTTCAGACTCTTCGGATTCTTCAGACTCTTCAGATTCTTCAGGGTTGGCTCGGAATTTTGCGATGTCTTCTTCGTAGGTTTTGTTGTATTTTTTGAGGTTTAGCTTAAGCTTGGTGTAGGCTTTGGAGTTGGTCGTGCTCATTTTCTTTTGAGCTTCCTTTGTGACGTTTAAGATGGCATCTTCAAGACGCACTAAAGTTCGGACAAAGAAGATTGGAAGACGATTTTTTATGAAATTTTAGGAGAAAATAAATATTTTTTTTAAAAAAAAAATAGAAAATATTGGAAGACCAGCTGACTCAATAATATTTTGGGATTTTTGGATCTGCTTGCATAATTCTTCCCATTCAGAGAAAATCGATACGTAATCTTGGATCCTTAGCTTGTTTTTGATGGTTTTACAATGTGTGGCTAATGCTTCCCATCTTTTGTCCTTTTGAGATCGAACTACTCTTTTGTCTTCTTCCTCGTCTGAACTGTCCTCAAAGAACTGTCTACGGAAAACTGCTTTTTTGCGATCTTCTTCTTCATTAGAAGACTCTTGATCTGATTCTTCATCAGCAAATTTCCTGGCAGACATTTATTACAATTGATATTTAATAGTCATAGTATTCATCTGAAGATTAATGCATCTGTTTATGCTAATTAATAATAGTAAATTAAGCCAAATAATAAACCGGATTATTTTTTAGTAAATTTTGATTATTTTTGCTATATAAAGGCTTTCTTTATATTAAATAAGCACGCTTTGGAATAATATTTCATATAAAATTTAGCATTTTAAAATATTAACAGGAGAATAATAAAAAGCCTTTGTCATTCAAAGAAAATTTTAATATGCCTGTAGACTATATAAATGGAGGAAGAAAAGACAAATAAGCCTTCAGACTCAGATTTTAAACAGCAGCGGCTCAAAGCTTGGAAACTAAGCCCATCCTCATCTGTGCTTGGGATTATTTATCTTAGCATGGGTGTCTTTTTTGTTACTTTTGGAGCTGTAATTTTATATGAGTCTAATGAAGTAATCGAAGTTGCCAAGCGCTACGACAATCTCAATGAATGCAAAGCTAGCTGGAAGCACCCGTCAACCTGCATAATAGAAATGGACATTTCCGATCACATGGAATCTCCTATCTTTATATATTATGAAATCAAAAATATGTACCAAAATCACAGGAAATATAATAAATCTCGCGATATTAATCAACTGTTAGGTTACAACCAAACAAAAAGTGATATTTCTTCCTATTGTGAGCCTGTCGTGACTATGAAAGATTTAGGGCTTATCACCAATTTGTCTAAAGAAATTAAGATCGCCAACCCTTGTGGGCTAATTGCGAAGTCATATTTTAATGACACTTTTATATTAATGCCGCCAGCTGATAGTCCTAAAAATACTATTCTAAATAAAATAAATAAAACCTATTTTTTTATAATAAATAAATATTTTTTATATATAATAAATTGATATATTACACAGTTAAGCATGATGGAATTGCATGGGACGTCGACAAAGATGATAAATTCAAGCGAAATAAACATTGGGATTCTGTACAATGGACTGATGTAGAAGACGGTAATTTTTTATATAGAACATTTTATTGTATGGATGAGCACTGCAGGCCTCCCAACATTTAGAAAGCTCTGGGGAAAAATTGAGCATGACTTAGACAGTGGAAAATACCGCATGCAAATTACTAATAATTATGATGTCAGCTCTTTTAGCGGAGAAAAAAGCATCATAATTACCACTTCTTCAGCATTTGGTGGAAAACTGAACTTTTTAGGGATCCTTTATATTGTGGTAGGCTGCCTTTCTTTTGCAGGAGCAGGGCTTATTTTTGTGACGAACTATTATAAAGCAAAACTATCGTCAGCTAGATAATCATATAAAATAATTATGAAAAATAATTAGCAATTTTAAGAATAATACCTAAAGGATGAGTCTTTGAATTCGCCATAGGTCATGCCTGGTTTTCATCTTTCAGATAACGCAGGCACTCCTTCGTATTTTTCGAAGAGTTTGGAATGCTCAGCTGGGACTTCCATTAAAAATTCAGGACGTGGTTCACAGAAAACTGCTAATGTGTTTCGGGAGATTCCGTAGTGGAGACCAGTTGTCATTACACAGTGTGGGGTAGGCTTCAGTCAGCCGCCTGAGAGAATTTGTGAAATTTCTCCTACTTGGAAGTATTTTTTATTTATATAAAAGGCGCTTTTATTAGAAATTTAATAAAAATTATAGTTAAGCTTATTAAGGATATAAAATTTTTCCCAGTCAAATTTGCTTTCATGACTTCTCCTCTTCTATTTTTAATAAAAAGTCCAGTTCTTTCATCATTTATTTCATTATCCTCAATAATTTGCCCTGATTGCTCATCTAGATATAAAGCACAAGTAAGCCCAGTCACAATACTAAAATCACTATGTCAATCACACCAATGCTTATCGCTGTTTTCTTGTGGAAAATAGTGGATTAGTCTTGCTATGTGACTGTTATGAGTTTTTAAGACCTCTTCAAGGGTTCCTTTTTTATAGTCTGGGCATTTTTTTGATATATAAAGGTCTATGTGTTTTTATACTTTTCTAAGAAATTGCGCTTTTAATGAATGAAAATAGAGTTATAAATTATACAGAAATTATTATTAAAAGAAAAAATAAATAAATAATTTTTTTTTAATATAACTTTATACTAAATCTGTAGCTATTTTTACAATCAAAGTTCCAAAATCTTTAAAAATTGGCTTAAACCTGACTCCCCCCCCCTTTAAATTGGAACTAAAAATTTTGTTCCAATTCAAAAGGGGGTTAATTTTTTTTTTTAAAAAAAAAATATCAATATAAAATTTTTTATAAAAAAAAAATTCAAAAACTTATCGAGTTAGATTAATAAGTTTTATTTAATAAAATGCTATTTACTCTTTATCCTTTGAAACAAAGCAAGGTATAACTAAATTTTTATTATTAGTTAATACGCCACTATTAATTAGCATCAAAATTATTTGCACAAAAATTATTATTTTTATTGATAAAAAAAAAATTAAAAAAAAAAAAAATTTAGAAAATTTATCGATCAAAGTGCTAATTTTGTTTAAATAAGATGCTATTTACACTCTATTCTTTCAAATAAAGCAAGGAATAAGTAAATTTTGAAATTTTATAAAGAATTCCAATTGAATTTATATCAAAACTATTTAAATAAAAAAATACCATTTTTATCAAAAAAAATAATTAAAAATTTTAAAAAAAAAAAAATTAATTTTTTTTTAAAATTTAGCAATTAAGGATAATAAATTTATTTAAATAAGATGCTCTTTATACTTTCTTCTTTAAACAAGAGCAAAATATAACTAAATTTTTAATTTTAATTAGGAAGAAACACTTAACTTATATCAAAACTTTTTAGATAAAAATATATATAATTTTTTTTTATATAAATTAAATTTTGTTCCAATTTAAAGGGGGGTTAATTTACCAAAAAAGGAAATTTTACCTATATTTTGTTCCAATTTAAAGGGGGGGAGTGAGGCAAATTGTCAGGCCAGATGTTATCATTATATAAACTTGTCCCTAAAAATCCTTCATCTTGTAAAGGATTTGCATAAAAAGAAGCTTTATTAAGTTCTGGCTCCCCTTTAAAAGATTCAATCCCGTGACTTCATCCTACAGCCCTTGTATGAGGAAGAGTTATTTTTTGTTTTTCTTCTTGTGGAAGCAAAGCTAAATCCCTAGAAAATTTCAATAAATTTACCCTTTTTGAGTGATAATCAGGTATTTCTTCAATTTCTAATATCCCAAGCCCATCTTCACCATATGCTTCTTCTATTAAATTGATTATATTAGAGCTTTCTAATAGATTCTGATAGCTTATAGAAACTGGCTTAAAAGAGCTCATCCATCTTAGAATTGGTTTGGCTATCTTCATCAGAATATTTTATTTCCATATGTTATTTATCAATCTATTTATATAAATGGAGGGATTATTAGGGTCTGTATTGATTGGAAAAAGCGGGAACGTTGGTATGACACCACTAAATGAGGCAAAGTATGTTCTTTTGTATTTCTCTGCGCATTATTGTCCACCCTGCAGAGAATTTACACCTAAGCTAGCAATGTTTTATGATTCAGTCAATTTTGATGAAAGGAAGGTTGAAGTTGTTTTCGTCAGCCAAGATCGCACTATTGAGAAGTTCAACGAATATTATGACGAAATGCCATGACTCGCAATTCCTTATGAAGCAGTTGAAATTAGAACCGCTTTGATTGAAAGATATAGAGGGCAAACTATTCCTTCTCTGGTGCTCATAGATCTGCAAGGAAATATCAAAAAGAATGCCTGCAGGATGGATGTTGCAAATAAAGGACCTTTGTGTTTATCTGATTGGGATGCCGCCTTGAACTCTAATTAATATTAGTCGTTTTAATTAAATATCAATCTATTTATAAATAATACCAATAATTATTTAGCTAGAATTAAACCATTATTGAATATTCCAATATAGCATTAAAAATAATAAATTATTTATAAAAATATTTTCTAGTTGATTTTTCTGCCTTTACGATTTAGCCATTTCAAAAATTCTTCATAATGCTTAAGATTTGCTAATTTAAATGCAAGACCTTACCATATTTGGGGAAATTTGAATCTCCGATACTATAATTATGATTACTTTACTCCCCCCCCCCCCTCCGTGAGCGAACAAAAAAATTTTGTTCGCTCACGGAGGGGGTTTATTTTTTTTTTTTAAAAAAAATTTATATATAAATTTTATAAAAAATATTTTTTTCGAAATTTAAAAAAATCCTAATTTGCAAAAATTGGGAAGCAAATATTAATTTAATTTGCAAAATTTATGTTTTAAAACGCAATTTGTTTAAAAATAAACAGAATTAGCTCTAGATTTCATTATACTAATTATCACTTATATATCAAAATTTTTTTCCATTAAAATTTTTTCTATTAAAAAAATTTTTGTTCACTCACGGAGGGTGGGTTTTTGGTCAAAAAATGCCGATTTTTCTAATGGTTTTGTTCGCTCACGGAGGGGGGGGGGGAGTTAGCAATATTTAGCACATTTCTTCTAACATAAGACCTTTTTTTTTATAGAAAAATCGCTTTTTCATTTAAAAATTGTTTTATTCTTATATAAATTTGCATATAAAATGGGTACGAAATGTTCATGCTTAAAAGAAGAATCCAATGAAGCTCAGCAGGTAACTCTTGAAAGCGGCCCTCGTGAGCGAGATAAAAAGCTTAACTCTTCCAACAAATCCCAAGACATTTCTCTAATTAAATCCAAATTTCCTTCAAAAATCGACATAGACGACCTTATCAAGCTTCAAAGTTTCCTCCGAGGCTACATTGACAGAAAAAACCACAAAACTATCTACACCACTCTGCAAATAGAAATAAAACGGCCTGAACCCAAACCTCACCAGCAAGAAACCCAGCCGCAGCAAAAAACTTTTAATCGTCTCACTTCTTATAACAATTCTGAGCCTGACACCCCTATCATAAGAACCGATCTTAAGCAGCTTCCAGAATCCCTCGTCCCAGACTACTCCACAATTGCTACCCGTCAAGTCGAAAGCATTTTAGGCCCATTTGTGACTACAAACACCCCTAATGACTCGACCACAAAGATAAAGCGAGGTCCTTGTGAAATAGAAAATTGCTCAATTTATACTGGCGAGTGGAATACTAATAACCAACGCCATGGGTACGGAATTCAAATTTGGAGTGACGGCAGTAAATATGAAGGATACTGAAAAAATGATAAAGCCAATGGAAAAGGACGGCTTATTCATGCGGATGGAGATGTTTATGACGGAGAATGAAAAGACGATAAAGCCCATGGTTTTGGGATATAAAAATTTCCCTTAATTATGTATATTAAAACTATAAACTATGTTTTTTTTAATATTTATAAGAAAAAAGTATATATATTCATTCTGATGGAGCCAGATATGAAGGAATGTGGGCTGAAGACAAACAATGTGGCCAAGGCAAAGAAACATGGCCTGATGGCGCTGTTTATATAGGAGACTACTCAGATGGCAAAAAGCATGGAAAAGGGAAATTCGAATGGGCAGATGGAAGTAAATATGAAGGAGATTTTAATGAAAATAATATAGAAGGGATAGGCACCCATACCTGGAATGACAAAAGAATGTACCATGGGGAGTGGAAAAACAATAAAATGAACGGAAAAGGCCTTTTCACATGGAGTGATGGCAGGAAGTATGAAGGGGAGTATGTTGATGATAAAAAAGAAGGCTTTGGAATTTTTGTATGACCTGATGGGAGGAAGTATGAAGGACAATGGTTTAATGGAAAACAGCATGGGAGAGGTCTTTATTATGCAGCGAATGGGAGTAAAAGAGAAGGGGAATGGAAAGAAGGGAAAAGGACGAAGTGGAATAATGATAACGATAGTTAAAATATTGCATTAAAAAGTTAAGCTTAATAGTAAAATAGAGCAGAAAATAAGGAGGGAAGAGAAATCAGAGACGTCAAGAGATTTCATAAGGGTAAATGTGACATTTAGCACAGATGCTGAGAGGTCTGGATACCTTTGAATTGTATTTGCAGCTGAAAAGTAGATTTGGTAAACCCCACTTCTAAGGTTTGATAGTGTAACACTTGCTCCAGATGATGAGCAGATAAATGAAGAATTCATTAAGCATGCCTCATTTTTTGCATTTAAGCCGTGATAAACTTGCCAAGATGATGGCTTTGCAGTACTGCTTGCGACTAAACAATAATAAGTATTTGACATTTCTTTAGTTTTGATTTGACTTATAGTCACACTTGAGCTATTCATGTGTGCTATTATTGGTTTTCCTGTGAATTCAGGAAGATTACCAATCGATAATTATATTTATAAGAAAATCCAATGTCAGGTGTCTGAAAGCCTGATACCCTTCGATAATTCTATACTGTCACCAGACTGTATCTGTGATACTCTTTCTGACGAGATTCTGTACTCGCGACCTCAGAATCGCCACTCGCCTGCCTAGTAAAATCTAGCAAATACACATATCTGGCGCCTCCTCCCTTCCTTAATATCCCTGACCACGTCGTCTCTGCCGATTTGTTATGCAATTTTAATGTTTATGCAAATTTCCAATCAACTCCATAGCATAGAACCCATAGCTGGTATCCAAAGCTGGAAAAGAGCTTAATAAAGTGTTTTCTTGGCCTTTAAAAGAATTAGCGTACATTAATGGGGAATTCTGATAATAAACTTCTGGGTAGGGGAAAATTAAAATATCAATGACTGTATAAGAATTCAATGAGCGCCCATCTGAGCTGGTGGTAGAAATAGGTAAATCTGCCTCAGAGTTAGCTTTATTATTGTAAGAGTATGAGGCTGGGGTATAGTCTGTCCTATAATCTAATAGTTTTTGAGGAATTTTCAAAATTGTGCTGATTTCCTGAAGCAAAACCCCTTTTTCTGACTCTGAAAGAGCCTCTACCCCAAACTTCAACGAAAATTGTGCAATATTAAATCTCTGGCTACTCGTAAAATTTATCATTTTAACAGAATCCGGATGATTCCCACCAAGATCTTCATAATAAATAAACAAGCTATACGGAGTCTGTGCAGTAAGCCCATTCGTATTTCAATTATAACTGTATTTATTTGTCTCATTTATATAACTATAATAGGTCCCATATATAGGTGGCGTGTAATAATACCCTGCATTTTGATATTTAATCTCATTGAAGCTTGGCGTAACTGTCCCTTGTAGCGCGACCATCCAATAAATCACTACAGGCTCACTAAAACTTGCTGAAAAATTGGCAGAATTCATGTCAATATGATAAATTGAGCTTTCATATAGCAAAGGTACAGTATTATCTATAGATCCTACTATAAATTTCAATATATCATTAGACAGCGTATATGTATTTTTATTTGCCCCTGATATATATACAAAAATTGACCCTTGGTCTCCTTCAGAATTTCCATTAACTGTGACTTGGAAGGTTTCTTGTGTGTCGTTGACTGAAAAATCGAGAATTTTAGGCAAAATTGTGATGTTTGTAGGAGAACTGCCCAGCTGGATAAGGTGGATTTCTAGGCTGGAGCTAGGAGGTTGGCTAACTCCCCCCCCCCCCTCCGTGAGCGAACAAAAAAATTTTGTTCGCTCACGGAGGGGGGTTAATTTTTTTTTTTAAAAAAAATTTATATATAAATTTTATAAAAAATATTTTTTTCGAAATTTAAAAAAATCCTAATTTGCAAAAATTGGGAAGCAAATATTAATTTAATTTGCAAAATTTATGTTTTAAAAAAACGCAATTTGTTTTAAAATTAAACAGAATTAGCTCTAGATTTCATTATACTAATTATCACTTATATATCAAAATTTTTTTTCCATTAAAATTTTTTCTATTAAAAAAATTTTTGTTCACTCACGGAGGGTGGGTTTTTTGGTCAAAAAATGGCGATTTTTCTAATGGTTTTGTTCGCTCACGGAGGGGGGGGGAGTAAAGATAATTTTTAATGGCAAAGTGGTGCCTCCTAGTGGGATTATTCCTAGAGAATCTATTTCAATGGTCTCAGAATTTGTAGAGATCACTGAGAATTCGCTTTTTCTTATAGGAGAATAGGTAGATTTTGCAAGCTTCCCTGATATTGTCCATCCAATTATATAATTTCCAGCTGATAAGCTAGGCTCACAAGAAATTCTAAATGGTTTTTCAGCCTCCCCCAGTACAAAATGTATAGGATCTGGGCTTAATTTAATTAAATTTGTAAAATTCCCTGATATAAAAACTTCAGCAGGCGCCCCATTTTCAATACTTGCGTACATTATATCTGTCGCAGTCCCTGCTCCTACAGTCCACCCGAGTCCATAATTAATGTTTATTTCAAAATTTCCTTCTTCATACGACAAAGAATGCACCCTATTTAAATTCGGCATTGTCCTAGCTATAACTTTATCAGTCCCACTATTATAAATCGCCAAAGAAATATATGGGGTAATTCCTATATTTTCAGGATTTTCTATATTTTTTGCACCAATTGTAAATGATTTTTTTTGGGAATTGTCAATAGAATTGTCATAAGCGGCCACAGATAAACGGTTGTTTAGGGAACTGCAGGAGACTAGAGAACTCATAGAGGAATTGCAATTAAGCTGGGAGTTATTTATGTCGTAATCTATAGGAAAATCAATAAAAATTAGGTCTGATGGAGAGCCTACTTGGTTTATAGTGGTGGATATGGTAAAAATTAGGGAGGAATTGTAGCGAGTATAGAGAGAATCTGAAGAGAGAGAAGAAATATACATGCTTTGTGGGGAATCAGATATATAAGTGCCTAGGCTTAGAGTGCCGTAGTCTAGGATTTTTAGGCCGCACTTTGTGAAGGCGTTAAAAGTTCCTATAATAGTTTGGATATTTGGGTTTGTAATGTAGGTTACGTTCAAAATAAATGCGGAGGGGGAGTTGTCTTTAGTTCCTTGGATAATTAAGGTGTTTTTATTAGCCCAGCAGCTTATAAGTCCTAGTTTGTCACTTGTGCATTTCAGATTATTTCCTAACTCTCCAATGATAGAGAAAAATACTAAGAATTTTTTATTTAGTATCTATTTTATATAATTATAATGAAATTTAAGCTAATTCTATTCAATTTTAAATAGCTTGCATTTAAATAAGTTTTAATATACATAAAATGGCGTATGACGTCCGACCCGTCCTCTCGTGTGTGACGGTAACCCATGTATATCCGGGCATGGCTTTCAGGAGGAGTGATATAGCCCAGCAACATCAGGAGTCCAGAGGCGATGGGCACGCACACAGACCCGCTGATTTGTGGCCTGATCCTTCGGCAGTTAATCGCAAATCCTTTTTCCAGCAGCGCCCTAGCCAGTGGGTGCCCGAAATGGAGCAGGGTGATTTCCCTGCTCAAGCTGCTCTCGATGGCTTTGCCCCGAATCACGGAAGTGGTTGAGTTTTTATTCAGGGATGACCTGTAAAAGGGGAGGCAGGCTAGACTCACAATCAAGGCGGTCCCTCCGGTTAAAGGGTCCCGTTAGGTGGACGATACCGGCCAGGGTAGGTATAGTTGGCTTCGAAGGGCGAAGGGACTGAGTTGGAAATGGTGGTGCCCGGCAGATGTCTGTGGACACAAAAAGGGCAACCCACTACCGAGAACCAGGGGTTTCGGCCTGGGCTCAGAGTTACCAGAGGTGAAGTCCACCCAATTCACTTGTGCCAGCACGCCACTGGAAGTAGAGACTTTAAATATTCAGCTTTAACATTAACATTAACATAAATAAGTTTTAAAAAATTAGCCAACATGAATGAGCAATTTGCTTGCACAAGGTGGGGGTGTAAATTTCTCGGAAAACTATCAGGGAATTCTATATTTAAAGTGCAATTTTTATACCACATATGTGTTGTAGTAATCCCAAAGCTATAAAGAGCAGCTTCAGCCGCTGTTTTTGGAGAAAAATAAACTGAACTTATATCAAGACTAGTCATTTCCGCTTCTGTAGTAGTTTGTCTATTTGAACCTCCATCAGGGCTTTCCATATAAATGACACCAGAATAAGAAACTGATACAGAAATTGCATCAGAAGTAAGTCCAGCCGCAAAACTATTGACATTATATATAGTGATATTTAATGGGATATTTTCTGCCAATAGAGTTTCATCTGTAGTAATTGTGATGATTGATGACGAAGTTTTGACGCAGGAAGCAAAAGTGGTTAAAGCCCCTGAAAGTGCACAAATAGGGCTTGTGGGTAGCGATGGGAAATTTGATGATGGAAAAGCTATGTCAAGTGTGCTACCGGCAGGGGCAGATCGGGGTAAAATTATTGATATTAAATAACTACTGATGGTGTTACCATTAGATGGGTCTCCATAAAAATCAAGATGCTGGATAGCTTGGATAGGGTTTTGCTGGGTAATTAAAATGCCTGTAACTTCTTGGTTAGTGTCTATTAAATGTCCATCATTTGAATATGTAGATATACTTTTATACCTAGAATAGCGCTTTTTTGGTTTTTATGTGATTATACAGGCTATTTTAAGTATTTTGGTATATAGTAAAATAATCAGTAAGACCAGAGGTCAAAGGATTCAAAATATGATTAATTTTTACATAAATAGGATTCCCACCTTCATAGTCCTGGAAATTCGATATTGTTATAGTAGCTGAGCTTACTGTATAAGTAAACCCGCCTGTACCTGGTAAAAGGCTGCCATAAATACTGAATTCTAATGATGGAGATGTAAGCAGCACATACCAGTTTCTTGGAAAAACTAAAACTATTGTTGATCCAGCCGATAAATCATGCTCTGGAGTGAATAGCCAGGTATAAGAAGTATCAATATTGCTGGCTGAATAAGAATCTGGGGTCACAGATACTAAAATACTCCCTGGGTCTAGCTCAGAAAAATCTGAATAATTATTATTTTTTTAAAAAAATTCGACATAAAAATATTACTGTTAATAATAAAAATCGGCAAAAAAGTGGCACATACCGAAATAATTATTTTAAAAAATATTAAGTATGAGTATAATATATTCTAATTCTTTATTAGAATGGATCGTTACTGTTTTGATTCCTGATAAAATAATTTTTTTGCCAGGATTTTGCAGACCACTTATGCTAAAAGTATAATCAGTTTGTGAAGAAAGCGCCATTGTAAATCCTTGGACAACAATTCAGGAATTTACAGGATATGAGTAGCAAGGCTGGGCTGTATTAATATTTATATAGCATAAAATTCCCGTGTCAGTTAATATAAGCTGAGAAGGTAATTTTATTATCATAGTATCCTAGATTTCAATAATCATATAATTATCAATTCACTGAATTTTTTTATAGAAAATAGACCTTAAATAGCTAGAAAATTCAATAAAATCAAAAATATCTCCTACTGCAACAGCATTTTCAAGCCACATAGGGAAACTTAACTCTGTCATCTCTCCTATTGTAGCAGGATTTAAATTCGCCACATTAGTCCCATCCCCGCCTTCAGAAATCGGCCCTTTCCCATTAAGTGGTGGTATATTTGGGTCATTTGAATAGTAAAACGTAGGTGTCACAAAAAAATCTGAATTTAATTTTTTTTCCAATTTTTGGGTAATTGAATAAGTATTTATAGTAATTTTTGCTGTAATCTGGTCTGTCGCAATATTTGTTATCCCTGCGATTTGGAGCCTTATTGTGATTCCTGATGCTTACACTCACGCTTAGTTAGATTATAGAAAAGTTGCCTGTCTGGATCTGATGACCATTATTCCTTTATATAGCACTCCATTAGTCTGGAAATCATTTCACGACCTTCAAAGTCTTGCTCCTAACAAACATGGGCCTGTACATGTTCCCTGATAGTTGGAAGTTTTGGGTCACCCAGCCATGCACCAACGAATTTGGCTTCTATAAAATTCGAAAAAACAAATTTTCCGGTCACCTGTCGGCCGAGTAGTCCAGGACTCAACACCTGGCATCTCGTTTGAGAACGTTCTCGATCGACCAGGAGGAACTTCGGTGGTATTGCTGGGAGATCCGTTTCCACCAAACGAAGCAAAACCTGGCCAGATATACATATCGAACACCAAACTCTCTTCCAGAAGGTCCCAGGCCTCCCAGCTGTAGGTATTATGAGGTTGATTTGGCTCGCTACCATTTTTTTATATGTCATTCCTGAAGCAATTTCTTCAAAATTTGTAATTCTTATCTTACTCCCCCCCCTCCGTGAGTGAACAAAACCATTAGAAAAATCGGCATTTTTTACCCAAAAACCCACCCTCCGTGAGTGAACAAAAATGTTTTTAATAGAAAAAAATTTTTTATGGGAAAAAATTTTGATATATAAGTGATAATTAGCATAATTAAATCTAGAGCTAATTCTGTTTAATTTTAAACAAATTGCGTTTTGAAACATAAATTTTATAAATTAAATTAATATTTGCTTTCCAATTTTTGCGAATTAGGATTTTTTTAAATTTCGAAAAAACAAAATTTTTATAAAATTTATATATAAATTTTTTTAAAAAAAAAAAATTTAACCCCCTCCGTGAGTGAACAAAATTTTTTTGTTCACTCACGGAGGGGGGGGGAGTTAGCATAATCTGTAGTAGTTGTACCAGAAGCTAATGTAAGAGTACAAGTAATTTCAGTCCCCGTAGCAGGAACAATCCCCGATAAACTTTTACAAGAGATTAAGCTTCCTGTAGATAGCCCTGTTCCTAAATCAGTTGACCATAAGTTATTTCCCGAGTCTAGCATAGGAAATTGCAGCTCAATAGTGCCTCAAGTGGTCATAAGTGAAGAAGGGACAACACTTTTTGGTATTTTTAGGGTAGGAACAAAAGAAAAATCATAGACTGTCTGCTTATTTATGTCAAGAGAAAATATAGATAACGAAATTGAGCTCATAGTTGGTGACAAAATTGTGTCTGGGTATAAATAATCATAGAGATCTGATGAAGAACTCTTTAAAATTGTTTCTATGTATAACTGTATCAGTAATGTATAAGATAATAATTTGTAAAAATAGCTTAAAAATGATAAAAAATAAGGATTCATAGCAAATTTAATGGGCAAAAAATTATTTTATAGGATAATAAGTCCCAGGAGTTGTTGGCTTACTTCTTTAAACTGGAACAAAACATCGTACTTTAATGGTTGAGGTTAAATAAAGCACACAGGACTTTTTCAACCCCTCCAAAAAACCTATAAAAATGACCATAATCTTCAAAAATGGTTTTTTGGTATGAAAAAAATACAAACGACACTTTTTGAATTTTTCCAAGCAGAGACCTTTTAAATTTAACGGATTTTTGTTCCAATTTAAGCGGAGGAGTTAGAAATTCCTAATGAAGACGTGATTTCTAACCGATTATTTTGTCCTGTAGGGATTGATAAAGAATTTGGAATCGATATAAGCAGGCTGTTGCTTGTTGTGGTAAACGTAGGCGTCTGAAGTGATCCTCCTCCAGGTGTAAAATTCACAGTCACAGTCCCTCCTATTATATACTCATCTGGAAAAATAATCTTAAAAGCATGATTATTTGTAGGCGAAATTGCAGTCGTCGGCTTAAAAGTGATCCTAAACCCATTATTCCCCGCCCCATCAACAAACCACATAATATCCCAATAGGTAGCAGGACTAACCTCATCAATAAAAATACTTGAAGAAGTAATTTGATCAATTAAAACAGTCATAGCACTAGTCGTATATGTAGAAATTGTAAAAGTTCCTATAGAAGCTGGAGAAACTGGGGTCTGGGCACGTGCTTGTAAAGAAAAAGTCCCTTGAGGAAAAGCTCTGAAATTGTTAATTTTTAAAGAATTTGATGATATTATACAAGTTACTTGTTGGGATTCTAATTTTCCTATATTAGTTAGCCCAGACAATACTTGACAAGTATCAGAAATCAAAGATAAAGCTGAAGGAAAAGAAATAGTAATGACTCCACCTGATGGGATGTTATTAGTAGTTGTAGCTTGGATAGTAAAAATATAAGAATTTAGGTATGCAGCTGTAGAATAAGCAATATTTTCGTAAGGTTTAGTGCATAGAGGATTTCCATTATCAGGACAAATTTTAGAAGTTATGGGTCCAGCAGTTAAAACTGGCCCAGAAACAGCTCCAGATGTAGCAATTAAAGAATTCACAGCACTGTCTAAAATGTCAATAAAAAAACTCCCAACAGCTCCTGATACTGATGGGTTTTGTATAGAGGTAAATGTGATACTGACACTCCCATTGATATCACTGCTTAAATTTTGGATGGTAGCAAGGCTAGTTCCAGATAAATAGCACTCGACATTTCCTAACTCCCCCCCCCCCCTCCGTGAGCGAACAAAACCATTAGAAAAATCGCCATTTTTTGACCAAAAACCCACCCTCCGTGAGTGAACAAAAATTTTTTTTAATAGAAAAAATTTTAATGGAAAAAAATTTTGATATATAAGTGATAATTAGTATAATGAAATCTAGAGCTAATTCTGTTTAATTTTAAACAAATTGCGTTTTAAACATAAATTTTGCAAATTAAATTAATATTTGCTTCCCAATTTTTGCAAATTAGGATTTTTTTAAATTTCGAAAAAAATATTTTTTATAAAATTTATATATAAATTTTTTTTTAAAAAAAAAATTAACCCCCCTCCGTGAGCGAACAAAATTTTTTTGTTCGCTCACGGAGGGGGGGGGGGGGAGTAAGCTGGAAGTACAAGGTATATAGCTTAATAAAGTTAAGGTGCTAGGAAAATAAATATTTATTCGGCTGTATGAAGGGATTTTTAAGCCAGCTGAAAAATAAACTATACTAATTAAAATAAATGAATTTTTTATTTTAAAAAATATGGACTTATTTTTAAGAGATATAGGGCAATTTTTATTTAATAAAAAAAATTATGATGCTTTATGGCTTACATAAGTGCCAGAACTTCCAGCTGCACAGCCTGATGTACAAGTTACAGAACTTGACACAAAATAAGGCGCCTGACTATCAATTCCAATATATCCAAAAATGTCATTATAGTCTAAAAGGTTGTTGTTTATATAAGTTTCTAGCTTAAAATACCCTGTTGAGCCTTGACTAGAAGGGTTTCTTACTGATTTTAATGTGATTGTATTGGTGTTATCAGATGGAGTATTAGAAAGTTCGCCAATAGTAATTATTGCAGTGGTTTGAGAAATTGTGCAGGATAAAGAATTTTTTGAGCTGTCTAAGGCTTGGCAATTTGTGATACCAAGACCAGAGGGGTAAGCATAAGGAGGAAAAGTTATTTTTAAGACTGAGCTTGGGGGTAATAATGTTTCTATTTGAAAAGAAAAAGTATAGTCTGCATAGGAGTAAGCATTATTATATGATAATTGAATAGGGTTAGGCGTTTTTGGAGTGATTAAACCTGCATTTGTAAAGAAAAGTATCCTTGAACAGCTGATTTGTGTATTTTTATATATTTTTTATTTTAATATATGCTCAATAAGTAATCATTGAATAAGAAATAGAAAAAGAAAAATCAATCAATTTGGCCTTTTCATTTTAAAATCTAATGGAAAAAGTGATCAAGGTCCAATTTTATATTTTTTAATTCAGAAAATACAGTTATTTGTTCTGTCCAATTTTATTATGAGTTCAAATAGTAAGAAGAAAGCTTAGTAACAAAGAGAAATAAGCTATGCAGAATAAAGAAATTTTATGTACATTAATATAGCAGAGGCAATCACTTAACACGATTTACACAACACTTAGGTGAAGGAACCAAGTCAAGAAAAAGGCTGGGTGCCCTTATGAATGCAGGAAAAGGTTTCTTAGTGCCTCAGGGTATAATACCTAGGACATAGAGTTTTTCCTCCTGATATGAAGATTAGTTTTCATCCTTCGAGCAGGGACCCTGAAGATAGCAGGTGCCTAGCACGATAATGGGTACGGCTTCCTGGATTATAGCCCATAGAGGCCAGATGCCTTGCAATCGAGCCAAGTTGACTGAGCCGGAAGCGAGGCAGTCGAGTGTTAGTCGGATCCCTGGCAGGTAAACTTGTAGAGGTGAAAATCCTCAGCCGACTTTAAACAAGGTTTTTTAATTTAATTTATAGATTAATTTTAATTATGTGCTGAATAAGCTTGTTTAATTTTAATTTACTCGCCAGTCTTATATAAATTAAAATAGCGACATGTATCGGCCAGCCCTCTTGGCACAGCAATCCAGACCTTAAGGCACAGCGAACTGGAGCATACTCCAAGCCAAGAAGCAAGTGCAGCCTCAGTAAATGTGTATCCGGATAAGTTTTGACTGCTTTCTTGTGGTTGGAAATGGAGGTGCTCAGCAATTTCATTCAAACCCTTGTGCATTCTCTGTCGGGGAAACCGGGCTTTTGCCAGGACATAGGGAACAGTCTTTGTTCTGTATCTGCCAAAGAAAGGCTCTTTGGTATCTGATAGACTCCAAGGTGCTACTCTGGAATCAAGCTACTCCAAATCTTCCGCTATAAGGCTGCAGAAATCCATAAGCATTTCATTTAGGATTGAAGCCTCAAGACAAGAGGAGACATCTCTACCTGTTACGACTATACCTACTGGGTAGCTTATCGTAAGTGGATAAACCTCTTGTACGAGAATTCTTTGAAGACTTTGTCACCAATAAGGCTAGTGCCTTTAATAATCCTAATCCTATTAACCAGTCTTCTCTTAGTTATCATTTAAATTAATATATTAAATTGAATTAAAAAATCACTATCATTTCTCTCTTAAATAAACATTTATTTTGATAAAAATATTTCTATACTTATTATTAAACTAATTTTAATTTTATTTAATATAGCATATTAAATTATTATATAAAATTATGAAGCAGTAAACCATATTCAGGCAAAAAATTAGGCTTCTCATTATAGGAAGTTCGCAATCTGGGAAAACCTCATTTTTAAACAGATTTTCAAATAATTCTTTTATTGAATCTTATAATCCTACAATAGGAGCTTATTGTGTATATTTTACATAGAAAAAGAAAAACGTAGTAAAATCTGAAACCGCACATTTGGAATTAAATATATGAGATTCTGGAGGCGATTTTATTTGAAAAAGATATAGTTTAGTTTATTGTAAATTTCCTATTGGCATTTTTATTTTTTTTAGTGTGGCTGACAGAGCCTCTTTCCAAAGTGCTATACATTAAGCAATTTTTTTTCATTATTTTTAATGAGAAAGCTATTTTTCTTTGATTTTATTATAAATATGGACGATAAAAATGCTAAAAATATAAAAAGAGCATAGAGCATATTGAGAATATGTTGAAAATTCAGGAATAAAAAGTCATGCTGCAATTTTGATAGGCAGCAAGTGTGACTTAGAAGATAAAAGGCAAGTTTCATATGAAGAAGGAAAACAATTTGCTGATGAATGTGGGATTCTTTATATATACCTGCTTATCAAGAATAGGCCGCTAAATCACCCGATAGTAAGCAAATTCTTGCTTATTGGTTGGGGCTTTAGAAAAAAAAATTTTAAATAATAAATTTTATATGAATAGTTGGTAAATGCTAAAATTAGCATTTTTACGGAAAATCATCCTTTGTGCTCTTGGCATAAATATACTGGGATTAATCAGCATTTTTGCTCACCATTTTTGCATTTGGTTAGACGAAAAATATGGCTTGCCTACAAATTTGGCAAATCAGGTATTGTCTGGCTAACCAAAAATACTCCTTAGTAGACTATTCCTAATAAAAAAGTATAGAGAGCTCTTCTAAAACTGGATATAATGTAAATTTGGCTACTCAGTTGCTATATGAAGGAATTTATGAATTTTTACTTTAAGATGAGATAAATATTTTGTAAAATTAGGTATATTATAATACTACAAAAACAGAAACTCTATTTATCATTATGAAAATGATCCGGACTTCTCCATTTTTCTTCATTTTCTAAAACTCTCTTTGCAAAAATTTATTCAAAAGATAAGCTGGCAAAGTGAATTAATAAAGAGCCTATTTTGATATTTATAATAAAATATTGGTCAGCTATATGTAGAAAAGCTCACCCTTATTAAAATAATGAAATCTTGTAAGAAAGAATTTAATTTCGTTTATTTTTCACCAAATTCGAATATATCTATTTATTCCATTGTAAAATCAATTTTTCTTCAAAAATCCTAAAAATTATCTCAGTCTTTTCCTGCAATATTAAACTCATCATTTTCTTCAAATTTTTTCTCTAACAGCGAAATTAAATACTTCTTCTCTTATTTGAAGCAAATTTTTCAAAATGGTACTAAACAATTTCCATGGAAACTGACTTTGACACAAATAAAGACGGCTTTCAAAATACATTACAAGAAGGTGATGATTTCTGAGCAATGTTTCGACCGAAGGTAGAAGGGAGGTCTCTGCTTTATCGATTTGAATGAGATGGAATTATCGTTTATGATTCTCGAGCCCGTATTTCTGATCAAGAGGCCGAAACTCATGATCATAACTTGTCGCCTCCTCGAATAATTTCTTCATTTATTCAAAAAGAAATACAGACAGCAAAAGAATACGGTATTTACTAATCAGACCGATTACAGTATCTGAATATGAAGAATTACACTCCTTTTAGGCAGTGACCTGTTGAATACACTTTGGTGATTCCAACAGAATGTACACTTAGATTTAACTCGAAATTCGAATCTGGGAATTTAAGGAAAGCTATAAAAGTAAGCGATGACGAATATAATTTATGGTGACAAAAAAATTATAATTAAATGTGTGCTCGAGGCTGCAGCCTCGAGCATATTTAATTATATCTGGCAAGGTTGGCAAGCCCAGAAATGGACAGTTGTGATGGGTAAGCAATTCCAGTAGTGTTTGGTGGCTAAACTTAGTCCGCTTTCAGAACTAAAGCTGTCAAGGCAAGGAGGAGACGTGCAGCAAGTGGCGCTTCGGGCATTCGTGGTTTCAGGCCCGAAGGAGGAAGGAGAACTCGTTCGATCTAACTTGCCGGCGAGACAACTCAACCGTTCAAGCCCTCAGCAGCACTTCTCAAAGTGGTTAATCCCCTGGTGAGAACTGTGCACACACCTCTGACCTTTAATAATTTAAGTTAAGATAACAAAAAATTTTAAAATAATATTTAAAAACTATGATTTTTTTTTTAAAAAAAATTTTTTTTTCAATTTATTATTGGATTATGATGTTGAAACTCAAGGATATACTCAATGGTTTTATTTCTCTGTAGAAAACTACAAAGCCAACCATAAAGTGAGGTTTAACATCATAAACCTCATGAAATACGACTCCCTCTACAATAATGGGATGAAGCCTCTTATCTACTCTTTAAAAGAAGAAAATTCTACAGGGATAAATTGATACAGAGATGGGACTTGTATAAGCTATTTTCAAAATAACATCCCAAGAACCCACAACTTGCCAGACTCAAAGGTGCCGAATTACTATTACACCCTAACATTTACCTATACTTTTAAGCACTCAGACGATTTAGTCTACTTTGCCCATTGTTTTCCTTATACATATACAGATTTAATGAAATATTTAAAAAATTATACAGATGATGCACGATTTTTGCATATTTTGAGAGTTGACACTTTATGCAAAACTTTGGCAGGAAACCCATGCCCTGTTTTAACGATTACTGAAAATGTAGGAAGCTATACCCCATGGATCGAGGAGTTATCAAAATTGCAGAAAAGTACAGCAGGAAGAAAAATGATGAGACAACGAGAATTAAGGGTTGAGTCAAAGCTGAGGATTCTTGAACAAGTAAAACATATAAAAATTGTTGAAGGTTAGTTTTAAACTATAGTGAATTGAAAGAAATTTTTTTTTTTAAAAAAAATTAAATAAATAAATTATATTATAGAAGAATAATTTAGATAGAGAAGCAGCATTGCAGGAAAAAAGGAGTCATATTAACTGCAAGAGTCCATCCAGGCGAAACAAATTCCTCTTACATGATGAAAGGTGCTATCGATTTCTTATTAAGTGACAGCAAAGAAGCTAAAACACTACGAAGCAAATTTATATTTAAAGTAATCCCTATGCTAAACCCAGACGGTGTAATATACGGAAATTACCGCTGTGGACTTTTAGGTGTCGACCTAAACCGAAGGTGAAAAAAACCTAATAAATATTTACACCCAACAGTTTTTTATACAAAAAAACTAGCCCAAGTTTTCAGTGAAGAACACGAAGTCATCATGTATTGTGATATGCATGGGCATTCTATGAAAAAAAATGTATTTATGTACGCTTGTAAATCCAAAGGAAACTATGATGACGCCAAAACCAATGTTTTTATTCGTCTATTTCCTTATCTCCTATCTAAACGTAACCCGATTTTTTCATATAGAGATTCACATTTTCGGCTAGAAAAATGTAAAGAAAGCACGGCAAGAATCGTGATTTATAAAGAATGCGGAATTTTGAACAGTTTTACATTGGAAGCTTCATTTTATGGGCCGAGCAGTTACACTGCTCTTGATAGGTCTAGCCCTGATATTCTGGATAGTCCTACCGATTCTCATATGGGGATTTTTCATTTAGAAAGCTTAGGCAGAGACTTGTGTAAACAATTATCTATTTTTTTAAGCCCAGTAGCGTTTAGAAAAAAATTAGACGAAGTTGGGAGGTCAATGGGGTGTTCTTATATAAACAGAAGATCTAGGCCTCTTATTTCTTCTCCTTCAAAAAGTGCTAAATTATCTGAAGAAAGTGAAGAATTCGCCCAATCCACTGTTGATTTAATAGAAAAAGGAATAATCGACCATTTAAATGTATATAGAAATAATTGATTTTCCCCATATAATAAATCTATAAAATAATTACTTTTTAAAATAAATTAGCATAATTAAAGAAGAGGACGAAATCGAAGAATTCGACATTGGAGACGTCTTAAAAGAAGTCGACGAAGATTTATTAGAACCTTTAACAATCCAATGCGAAACTGACCTAAGTGACACTGAAACAGACTCCAGTGCGTCTGACAATGATGACAAAAGAATCGAATATTTAATCAAGCGCAAAAAAGTAAAAAAACCTAAATCTGAAGAAAATAAGTCCAAAGAGCCTGAAAACCCTTTCAAAATTGCAAGCTCAGAAATAAAAGTCCGCCCACCTTCTGCACAACTAAAGCGGTGCTCGTTATCACCTAATGGCAAGCTAAAAAAAGAGCACCGGCACCAGCGCTACAGCACTAAGTCGTCCCATTCTACCTTAACCCGCAAAGGTTCTTTACATTTAGCAAGTTTTTTAAGGGCGCCTTTAGCCCCAGACCAAATAAATATAATATCGCCTTATAAGCTTGAAGATTCCAATAGTGAGCTGCAAGCTGAAATGAAGCCAAACCCAATAGCAAGGGTAACACAAGCTTCAGGCGGCTTCAGGAAATTGACAATAACCAAAGACAGAGATGCCAGGATCCCAAAAGACAGAGGATTTATCATTACAGCGCTAGGAGAAAGCCCAAATAAAGAAGTCAATGGAAAAGTTATATATAAAAGCATTATTGAAAAAACGAGAGAGCAGACCAGCTTATTGATGAAATCTAATAAATCGAGACGAAATCGCCGCCAGACGAGCTCTACAGACCAAAGCAGCTTGACTTTTGAAGTGTCGAATAGGCATTATGACCCTAAAAATTTAGCTTATAATATAATTCATTAATTATCTTTGGAGTTCTTCAAATTTCTTTTGGTAAAATTTAATGTTGTCAGCAAGATTATTCAAACAGTGGTCAATCCTAGGGTGCAGCCACAAGTTTAAGCATTCCCATAGTGGTTTTACTATAATAGTTATGCTGAATATAAACTGAATTATATATTTTTCTATATATATTTTATATATATTTATATAAAAAATATCATAAAAACCCTATCTCGTTTTTATAATAAAGCTTTGGCTCGTCTAGCCCTTTCATAAACTCAGTCGCCGGCAGGTCAAGTTTTATTTCTTCTTCATATTGTCGAGAAAATTCCTCACAAACCAAATGTGACCATTTTGAGAATAATGATAATTCCTTGGCTGGGTGTGCTAAATCAGCAGAATGTATAAGAAAAGCGGCTAATTTTTCACAGTCGTCTTCTATAGTCCCTAATGGGTGCTCATAAGCATCTTTCATACGGGTATTCATATAAGAAATCATCCCAAAATGCCGCGCCATATCAGTCCCTAATATACACTCAATTATGAGTTTTCTTACGATTTTTTGTAAATCTTGAGGGACGTTTTCTAGGATATTTGAAGAAGGGTTTTGCAATATTTGGAAAGTCCTGGCTGAATGGTGGTTTTCTAAGACAGATTTGTCGTTATAAAGGATTGATAAGGAGCTTGACTGATTTATTTCAAATGAGTTATTATGGCCAGTATGGCCAATATCATGGCATAACGAAGCAATTAAATGAGATATCCTCAATGATAATTTTTTTCCATGTAAATTTTGATAATAATTTTTATATTATTTATAAATCATAGCAGCTACCCTATATTTAAGCATTTTTCTTATAAAATAATATAAAATTTCATGCGCATTAAACACTTCTCCAGCATTTGTACTCACAAGCAGGACATAAGTAGAATGCATTACTGAAAACCCATGATAAAAATTATGAAAAGGGTTCTTGTATGTCTGGTACCCTTCTTTCACTTTTTCACTAAAATCACGCAGTTTTGCTGATGAAATTCCAAACTGCAGCAATAAATCAAAGTCCTGCAGCATGTTTTTTATATAAGTAAAATGATCGTCAATTTCAAAAGCATTTAAGTTCCAATTTCGTAAATTTTCTAGCTCGATTCCTCCGTTTTGGTCAATTCTTTCGCCTGAAGGGATTTTTGGGATTTGGTAAGTTTTGGCTTCTTCTATAGTATTGCATTCTATGTATTCTTTTAGCCGGGAATGGAGCTCGTTTTCCATATGATTTAGCTCGCTTGGGATTCTTAGCTCAGCGTGGTTTAAATTTCCATGCTTTAAGGTGTGGATGATGTCTTTTATAGAAAATTCTAGAGAATAGCTCAATTAGGGATTTATTGGTAAATTTATAATAATCTTATAAATAAGGTATAATTGTATATGCATATCTGAAGCAGAATCAATTTCTGTAGCTATGCAGGACAGCTTATTAATGCACTTTTGTAGTGAAGTTTCTGTCATAATTGGGTTTGCGAGGGCTAAAAACTGGCTTTGCATTGACTTAAATTTTGCGTTTAATTCTTCAATAGCAGATGCATCCTCAAGCACAATGATAACCCCAGCTGCTTCTTTTGTAGACAAATTTCTAAGTGCAGCCAATGAGTAATTAAAGACATTTGACTTATTTTCTCCAAAGCTAAGCCCTCCTACAGCTGGCATAGTCCTGCTTCTAATTCGAGGCATCACAGAAATTCTTTTAGAGTTTCTCCTAATTCGTTTATAAGGATTATTAAAAATTGTGGTAATATCAATGACAAGTTCTCGGTTACATTTTAGTCATTGTGAATAGTGCATTGAGGTCGCTGTTACTTCGTTTACTCCTATAATGTCTTCAAATGATTTATTCTGTTTAGGATTAACAAAATCTTAATTTTATATAAAAAATTATATATTTTTTTAAAAAATACAGAAAAAAATTGTAGAGAAAATCGAAATTTTTACTTTGAAAAAAAGGATATTATAGTAACTTAAAACCCCTTGACTGTTCAGAACAAGAATATAATTCCCAATACTATTCAAAATATTCAATAAATCCGTTCTTTCTTCAATTGCTTTCTGGAAAGCTGACCAGCTCTGCAGCTGTGTCGACACTATTTTGCAGAACAGTTCTAATGTATCCTCATCATTTTTATCAAAAATTCCTTTATTTTTATTTATCATTTGCAAAGCTGCAATCACATCTCCCTGTAGCGAAAAAATAGGCATGCATAGCATAGAAGTTGTCCTATACCCTGTAAGCTCATCAATTTCTTTATTAAACCGAGAATCCTCATATACATCTTTAATATTTTCTGTCTGCCCTGTCTGCGCTACATTCCCAATAATCCCTTTTCCTAATGGAAAAGTAAAATCCACTGGAATTTCCTGTTCAATTCCTTGGGCTTTTGCTGTTAAATTTTTGCCTTCTTTTAAAAATAAAGTAGCTCTGTCACAATCTAAAAGCTTTTGGGCAGCACAGCGTATAGTCGATAATAAGGAGTGATTGTTAAGGTTAGAAATGTGGCTGTTAATAAGTTGCCTTAAGTTTAGCATTGTTTCGGGGTTTTCGTCTATAAGAACTCTGAGCATAACTTTGGAGATTTCTTTGATGATGATTTCGTCTTCTTTTGTATAGGTGGAATAGTAGGCTAAAGTTTCGTGTTTTTTGTTCCACATCTCGATAACAATGGATTTATCAGACTTAGAGTAAGGGAAATAAATATGATTTTATAAATAAGGCGGATTTGTAGATTAGGGATAAAATTTTGGGAGAATTAAAAAATAAATGATATATAAATAGACAGTTTATTTATATGAGGATATAATATTTATAATGAATATTATTTTATTTAAAAAATAAATCATTAATGTGTATTTAATATGAAAATTATAGTATTTTCTCTATCTTCATATTTAGATAAAGACAATGGTCTATCTTTCTTTATGATTTTCATGTATTTTTCTTTATCAGAATCCTGTAAATAATGAGAAATTACTCCTCTTGAGTTATAAACAGTGAATTCTCCTCCAGACACAAAAATCCCTCTTGAGTCTTCAGAATTTGTCAATGAGCACATAATTTCTAATATAGACTGTAACAAAATCCCAACCTCAGTAACATCAGTCAATTTTTCAATAATATTTTTAGCTAAAATTTGTTTATATTGAGCATGATTTCCTACTGTAAAAATTTGCTTGCACCATTGTAGCAGCATTTTATGTTTCCTGCTTTCCTTCAAAATATTTTGCCAGCTTTCTATATTAATATCCTTAGTCTGCAAAATTTCTCTCGGAATCAATGATAAAAACCTAGCTAAAGTGACGGTTTCTGGAGGGAAATTATCAGGTGAGTTTACAAAGCACAAAACTCCGTCTACATTGTTACAGAAATTATAAATAGGGACGCATAATATGCTTTCTACATTTTCATTGATTCCAAGGCTATCTACATGCCCATCAAACTGCATAGCTTTATAGGCTTCATTTCTATATAAAATTAATTTTCCGTTCTGTAAGCAATAATTTATTAGTCCTGAAGGCTTAACTAGCGTTTCTGAAGGCAAACTAAATAAATGCTCTTCAGTCAGATCTTTTAGCAATAAAGACGCTGCCCTGCACTCTACAACTTTCATTAGATTATTTGCAAAAGTATGAAGCGGCCTCTCATCATTGTCAATAATTTGCCGAAAATCAGTGATTTTTTCAAGCTGGTCTGGAGAAAGGGTGCCTATGTGGAACAATAAATCAATGATGATATTGTTTTTTCATAGTGTCGCTATATCTTGAGATTCATAAGAGCTACGCCTTCTGATGATTTCGTCTCCTCGGATTTTTTCAGTGTGCATACGTTTTAGATAGGCTGTAGGACTTTCATGCTCAATTTCTGTGGTTTGATGGACAAGTTTTAAAGTATGCACATGAATTTCTTCTAAGGTGCGGGTAATATTGGAAAGAAAACAGCTTATGTAATCAGTTTCTTCATAGTCAAATATGTGTGAGGATCGTGATATTAGGGTTTATTTTAATTTTTTATATTAATTAATTATATAAAAAATAATGTTTTGAAAAATAAATTCCTATATGATATTATGGCCACGCCAATTATTTTGGAACATAAAATCTTGCTTATAAGCGGAATTCCTAATACAAATTTTCCTGAATAATGGTGATGGTCAGAAATCAAAATATCATCGTCTGGAAGAGTTATTATTTTTTTTGATTCATATACAAGCCCAGCTAAATTTTCTTTATTTATAGGCAACGTAAATCCTTCATCCTTATCACTTTTGTGTGTCCAAAATAGCTCCCTTGATGTATCTACTATATATATCACTATAGCGTCATAAGAAATAATTCTTTTTAAGCTTTTTTGTGCCTGCTCAAATAAATTTGTATAATCATAAAATATATCAAAATTAGCATAAAATGAATAAAGAGACATAACAAGCCTATTCAGTTCAGCTTCTTGGGCTAATTGGGAGGTATTTTTTTCTTTTTCTCATATTAATGCCCATTTTCCGTGTGAAATTTTTCCTAGTGCACTAATTAAAAACTTAGCAATTTTTTCATCAAGCGTAGTATATTTATTTTGTTTGGAATGCCCATGATTAAAATTAAAAAAAATTATGTTTTGTAAAAAAATAAGGCTTTTAGCATCTGCTAAATAAGCAGAATTAAGTATAAATTTATCTTGCCTGAAAAATTCAATGACACCTAACACATAGTCATTTTTATTAATAATAGGGCATGATAATAAGCTCCTAAATAATTTTGGCTTGTCTTCTTCTCATAATGGCTCACTGGCTAGATCCTGTATATTTATCATCTTTTTTGTTGTAAATGCAGAATAAAAGCTGGTTTGTGTTTTAAAGCTGTGGACATCCTGAGAAAAATTTTCAAAGCCTTGAATAAATCTCATTTTTAAATCATTGTTGATATTAATGTGTAGAATTACACCATGAGCTTGCATACAGTCTTTTATCAGTGTAACCATATTCTCATTGACAATTTTATCTTTTTTTATTAATTCTCGGCATCTTTTCACTAGTTTCATCCTTTTGAAAATCTGGGTTGACACTTCATTTATAAGCCATTTACTATTAATTTGTATTAAATTATAGCATATTTATTAGGAAATTAATTTATTATAAATAGAATATTAATTAATTCTTCTCTCAATGAAGCTGAAACATTTAATTTTCTATGAATTTCAGAAAAATGGCTTTGGGTAACTATAATCTGTGTCATTACAATTCCAATTGATTGCACAATGTGCACATCATTCATAGTGAAATAGCTTAAAGCTTTATTTTGGTCAAGTTTATCAAAAAGCATTATAACACCTTTGACTTCATGTGACCCGCTTGTAAAAGGTACTGCACATAGCGATGTAGGCTCTATTAATGCGTTATCAATAATAGAAAAAGGCAAAATTTTTTCTGTAAAAGTTGAGTAAAAAGTGGATGTGTGTGGGTTATTAATTATCTGACTTAAATTATGCTCTGCAACAAAGCCTGGGAGTGAGCTTGGATTTATTTCTAAAAAATCATGGATTTGTTTGCTTCCTAATACTTGCAGTTTGTCATTTTGTTTTATCAAAATTTCTACTCAAGAAGCGCCAGTTAGATTTTTGCATAGGTTTATTATCTTTTTTTCAATTTCAACAAAAGATTTATGATGCTCTGTGAATAATTCATTTAATTGCGTGATTATTGTAAGCACAATTTCGCCAGCACCTGCAGTTATGAGTGTGCTTTTATGGTTTTTATCAGGAGGCGGCATAGCTCTGATGTCATTTGAATGAGCCAAAGGGTTTAAAGTTTCTGTCATATTATATTATTAGACAAGATTATAACTACTAGATTATTGTGAAATTTTTGAATTTATGGGCTTAGCAAAGTGGTGGATTTAAAAGTATCTGGTAATGGATATATAAAAATAATTAAATAATCAATAGAATTAAACCTAAACTCTGTTTAATAGAAATTTATTTAATATATTGGACTAGTTAATAAATAAATAGCTAAAAAATTTAAAATAAAATATAATTAATTATAAATAGTCGATGAAATAATAATTTATTTATTTTAGTAATAAATTCATAACAATTCTAAATTCAAACAAAAATGTAAATGTTTGTTAATTATTTATCTCACCTTGATGATTCAGTTGAACTCAATAAGCACAAAAATATTCAATCTAGCAGAATTCCATTGAAAGTTATCAAAGAGCATTTACGACAGCCATTTAGATACAGCTTGTCAATATCTCCTCATAATGCTACATGTAGACTTCCACAGATATCAAGCCACAGACTGAAAATTTCAGTCGATATAAATGATTTTTCAAATGATTTAAGCATAAATATTGAAAAAGAAAAAAAATTGCCTTCTATTACACCTATATCAATGCATAGTAAGCGTAAATCAAGAATTAAAATTTTTAAACAGCTTGAAAATATAGAAAAAGAAGACGCTGAAAATGAAAGCCCTATTCATCAAAGACTTCGCCCAAGACTAAACAAAGAATTTTTGTAAATTTATAGTAAAGTCCTTGATTTTTTACATTTTTTCCCATTAAGAAATATTAAAATATTTATTTTTCATCATGAATACTTACAATTTCTTTTTCAAAACTGCGAGCACGATCTGTGATTAATTTCGCTTCTTCTTCAAAAAAGTTATTATTTGCCAAACTTTCAGTTAAATTTTTTACAAATTCTTCAAAATCATTTGAAGAAATGTTCAAGCCTTTATGGCTTCTTTTTAGTTTGTTTCGAAGTCCTATTTCGTATCCTGGCTTTAGGCAGCTGTAAAATCCTTTGTGAATTCTTTCCATTTCGTGGTTGGTGCGACTTTCAAAGTAAGGGCAAAGCGTTTCGCTTTGTTTGCATTTTTCATAAGATTCTTGAATAGATTTTTCAATTAATTTTTCATGGCTGTTTAAAAAATTCACAAGCCCAGTGATTGTATTTGCGTCTTTTCTGCCTTCTTGGGCTGCTTTTAGTTTTTTATCAAAACTTTTTGTGATTTCGTCAAGCTGCTTTGATGCTAAATCTATTCTTTTGTTTTCTAGGCCTACTAAATATAAGTGCTTAAATCGTTCTCTGTGTTTTAGAGGCTTTATTGGCACTTCTTTGTGGTTATCTATAAAGCTGGTAATAGGATTATCTAATTTGTGTGGCATAATTCCTATCATATTACAAGGAATCCTTCCTAAATGGTCTGATTTTTTTTGCTCTAAGTATGATTTTGTGGTTGATTCCTGGATTTCTTTAACTACCCCTCTGTGAGCGAACAAAACCATTGAAAAAATTCTTATTTTTGGGTAAAAATCAACCATTGTGAGTGAACAAAAATTTTTTTAATATAAAATTTTTTTATGAGGGAACAAAATTTGCTATATAAGTGATAATTATTATAATGAAATCTTTAAAATTCAGTTTAATTTTCAACAGCTTGCATTTTAAAAATAATTTTACAAGTTAACTTAATTTTTACTTCTCAACACAGATTGGAATTTTTTAACAAAATTTATAATAAAAAAATAAATTAACCCCACTTACGGAGGGGGAGTAAGGTGAATATTTCCAATAGGAGAATTATCCAGCTTCGAAGCTTGCTCTTCAAAAGAATGAGCCAAAATCTCTATATTTTTATCATAAATTATAGTATCGTTTCCTATTTTCCTTTCAGGGATGATCAAATCATCAATTTTCGATACGTTAATTTCATAATCTCTAGCAAAAGGCTTCTTTATATGGGTTTTTGACCTAATATTTTCAAGCTTCGGCAGAAATTTCGGCTTGAGTACACGTGAAAGCTCGTCGCCAATTATTTTATACCCTTTACATGAAAGTAAAACCCATTTTTCATTACTTCCTCTCTCGTCAGCGAACAAAAAAATTTGTAAAAGGGGTTAATTTTTTTTTGTAACTTAAAAATTCGCAAAATTTTATTGGATTAATTTATTTATAAAATTTATAATAGAATTATCATTTATATATCAATTATTTTTTTTAAAAATTTAATTGGAATCTCCAATTGTTTTACTTACTCGCTTATAGGGGAGGAAGTTAGAATCTTTAATAAAATCCACAAATAGTTCTTGCAACTGATTATTTTTTCTCAAAAATAATTGATTTATAACAGCCACCAACGCATTAACCGCTTTAACTAGCTCAGGAATCGGCTGATGTGTAAAAATAATTTTTAATTTCGGCAATCCTGAAAACTTTACTATAAATTTTTCAATATCTGCATTTTCCTCAGCTGAACTCCTCTGATTATTGCTGCTTAAAAAGGAGTCCTCATCAGGGTGGATTTCTTCAGTCATCAATGTTTCAGAGCCTGGCTTTATCTGCAGAGATTCAGCCTCACAAGGCTCAGTCACCATAATATGAGTTTTAAACGGATTTTTTGGCTTATTTAGCTTCTCTTTTAAAGACCGTTTTTGATGGAGCGGCTTGAATGGCATTGACATAGAGAAAGAGGTAGGCAGAATTTTGCTAGAAAAGCTATAAGAAATTGTCTGTTTTAGGTTATTCATGACTGGCTGAAAGCTGAGGTTGCCTTTTCTTTCTAGCTTGCCTAGAGAAATATTATTAGAAATACTACAAACTGCTTCAATTCGAGATCCTGATCAATGGATTCGGATTTTTGAGGCTAAATTTGTGGTAGGAGGAATATATCTTTGTAGCCTGTGCATATAATGAGGGCAATTCTCAAAAACTTCGCGAGCTTCAAATGCTGAGTAGCATAGGGTGATTTTATCATTCATAGCAATGTGTATGTATTTAGGGACTTTATATCGCGATTTTACTTCAATTTGTTCTGCTTTTAGGATAGGTTAAAGATCAGGATCTCCTTGTTTAATGATACATCCAAAGTAGCTTTTGGGGATGACTTGTTCAATTTTGCTGGATTTGTCCGCATTCTATCAAAGATAACTATGCTTCGACTTTCGGCATGGCTCTTAATTCTGCCTTGGAACCTTGGAGTGCACATATTAGGCACCCACAGCTATAGCTTCAGTAACTGAGTTCCAGCAGGATAAAGTTTTTAGCTAATATCGGGATGTATTTACCGTCGGAATTAGTAGTCTCTAGAGATAAAAAACTATTTTCTCAATTGCCAGGCGAGGGAGACAAAACCTAACAAAACACAAATGCCCAGTACCAGTATTCTCCTTTACTGATCTCTTTCGCTTCAGGCGCAGCAATGTGCCAATCTCTGAACGGATCCGAAGATGACAGGTTGGCGACGTCGCGCCCATTTTATTTGTGTTTCAATTTATTCTACAGTATCAAAAAATTTATCAATTGCTTGATCATTGATATAGGAAGCAATATTTCCAAAGGAATTATTCCACAAAAAAACTGGGCAGGATTGGGATGGGACGTATAAAAGAGTTTCAGGGATTTTTATATCCAAAATAAACTCTATAAAGGCAAAGGATTTAATAATTTTTATATGAAAATCGAGGACCTTGGCGAAATCTCCATTTTTACCTATTATAAATGGTATATTAATTCTTGATGACTGTGAGCATTGTGAAAACAGTGCATAAATATCTGGACCTTTGCGGCACGAATTTAGATAAATTTGGAGATTTTCAGCTTGCTGAAGAGTTTTTCGCTCATTGAGCTGGTTAGGTTTTTCACTGGTGTTTTTCAAAATTAAGTCTAAAGGAGAGTTTGAGGATTTAATGAGGACCTTTTTTAATAACTCTATTTCTCTTCTGATTTCGACTGTCCTTGTAGAAATCTATATATAAAATACATTTTCTTCGTCATCTGATTTACTCATTTTTAGAAATTAATTATTCTGGATTTGTTTTTAATATTACGACAAATTTGTAATAATACAAATAAAGAATGAATAATGCCATTAGTGATAAGCAAGAAATTTATGTAAAATAAGACTATATTTGGCCATATAATTTTATTATAAATTAACCCATTAGGATTTTTTTACTATTTAATTTTGCGAATTAATTTCAAAAAATTATTATTATTCATAATTAGATTAGATTAGATTAACGCTAGGTATTTAAGGTCCCCACTACGTCCGAGGAAGCATTCTACGGTTTCCCGTATGGTGGCAGAGCGTTCACCAAGCCCGGGCCGAAACCCCCGTTTCTCGGTAGAGGAATTGTCAAGGCCGTCTCATACCGGCTTTGCTGACCGCCTCCATTTCCAAATTGGATCGTCGCCTAAGTTTACGCCAACACTGCCGCGTCGTCCGCCAGATCTGCCCATTGAAGGGCACCTTTTAAACTGGAGAGACCCCCGTTTAGTTGTCTAACTCGCCTTCCCCTCTTTTCGGGTCACCCCGAGAAAGAACTCAACAGCTTTCGCCATTCGGGGCGAGCCGCAAAAGCAGCTTAGGCAGGTAAGTCGCCCTGCCTCATTTCGGGCACCACTGGGCTGAGCGCTGCTGGCAAAAATAAGTCACGAGTAACTGCCCATGGGTTCGGTCACAAAAACAGCGGCTTTTGCGCTTAGGCCTCTCGCTTCGAGGCCCCAGGCGTTGTTGGGCTAACTCTGGCTCCAAAAACCATGCCCGGATATACATGGGTAATCACCACTGAGAGGGTGGGCCGGTCGCCGTCCGCCATTTTATGTAAATTATTATTATTCATAATTAATAAAATTTTCAGCCTGAATTAGTGCATTTGATAAAGATTATAAAAAATGATTAGAAACTGCATAAATTTTCTAAGTTATTAAAAATGTCTTTTAAATCCGTTTTACAATGAAATTGATATATATTTGCTTAGTTGCATTAACTTTCGCTCAAGATTCAGACCAAATTACAATAGAGGAGCCAACTACAATTACTTTAGATGAAACTTTTGATGGAGATGCAGTAAAAGTAGCTACAGACTCTGATTTTGATGACCAACCGACAAGAATTGACAATGGTTATTCATAAACTTAAAGAAATCTCGACGCGTAGCGTCCTGCTTAACATTCACTGCAAGGGTAGCCGCACCAAGAACTTTCACCATTTTTAGACTTATCGGCCAAAGGCGTCTGGGCTGGCCTGCTTTGATGAGCCAGGGCACGCTTGAAACAGTGTTGCCGACTTCGAAAGCTCAAGAGTGAGAGATTACTGTCTTCCTTGAGGCTGTGTAAAGACTAAAGACTCCTTTGCTGTCGCAGGATGGAAGTGGATAACTATAGGCTTTTTCAAATTCCTGAGGGGCAGGCCAAAGGGTAACTCTCCATTTGAGTTGCTTAACTGTCTTGTGAGGGATAGACTTTCCATATAAAAGCAAGCCTCATAATCATAAAATCCCGAATGAGCGGTGCCGATATCTTACAAATGTCGCCATTTTATGATTATGATATTTATTCAGATTCTCAAATATATACAGTCGAATATCAAGGACGGCAGTATGAGATTTCTGTAGATGGGTCAATTTCCTTAATAAAAGCAGGCCAAACAACCTCATTTTTGCAAACACCAACTGAATTTATCGAGACTAAAAATTTCATAAGAGACGATTTACCTACTGGATTTGTATATTTATTAGTTACTAGTTTTACAGAAGAATCTGCCTCTGGAAAGGTCACAGTTTATTTCAGAGGAAGCACTAGTGAGCCTTATGATATCGTTGTAGGCTTAAATAAGCCAACAGGGATTTGTGCAGATGAAGATAACCAATTTTTATATGTTGCAGATTCAGGGAGCGGAAAAGTTTATACTAAAAGTGACAGAAAAAAAGGATGGCGGGAATTAGGAAAAATTTTATTATAGGGATATAGGGAATTTTATAGAAAAAAATAATAAAATAGTTGTTATTTGAGGAATATCAATTTGAATATAAACAAACTTATAGTGGTTTGGAGCTGAAATCAGATAATTTTGTAGTGGTTTATAATGGTGATGAACCTTATGAGTGCTCTGTTGACGATTATGGAAATGTGTATGTAGCTGATAAAGCTAAAAATGAAATTTATCTGCTTTATGCTTCTGATTTGTATTTGGGGACTTCTGATTCTGGATATACAGCGTTTTCTGGACTGTATTTAACTTCAGTGAGCTCACCAGCAGCTTTAGAAGTTAACGACAATTTTATATAGCCCGAGTCTCCTTTTGGCTGGCTATACCGATATCTCTAGATTTCGAAAGGGGGTTGGCTTTTTCAGCATTTATTGGTTAAATTAACCCCTCCAACGTCGAGAACGTCAGTATAGCCACAGCCAAAAGGAGGCTCGGGCCATAATTTATCATATTCCCTTCAAATTTATATTATCCTTACCAAATTTTCATATTTTTAAGGATTAATGCAGGAAAAATGCCATTATATATAAATATGTTGCCCCATTTAATTCAAAATAGCATATTAAATATTGATATTTTAGAATAATATAAATATTCCTATTTTTAAGGATAAATTGCTATATTTAGTAATATATTGGGTTAACAGTGAAAATGGGCAAAAATCAGGGACTCTTATAAAGTCAAATTTAGATGAAAAATCTAGCTCAACACAAACTATTGATTCAAATTATGATTCTGCTTGGGGAGTAACTGCTAACAGCTATGGAATTTATTATAGTACTGATAAAGAGGTGCTAATTTATAGAGAAAAATCAAATGAGTCAGTATCTATGATGAGTGGGCTGAACCAAGCCAGGGGATTATGCATAGGAGAAAACGAGTTATATGTAGTTGATAATGGGGATGGAAAAGTCTACCTTATTTCACAGTATGGAGAAGTAGATAAATATATATCAACCTTTGCAATTCTTCAAGGCGCTTATAATATCTTTTGTGCAAATAATGCTTTGGGATTGGCTATGGGAATTTTGGCGTTGATATTCAATTAGAAAAATGATTAACCCTTAAGTTATAGGGCTTTTTTTCAAATTTTATTAACAACTCAAATTTAAATTTGGAAGTATTTAATGAAAAATCTAATTTAATTTGCATAATTTATGCTTTAAAAATCCAAGCTGCCTAAAATTCAATATGATTGCAAAAGATCTTATCGGGATATTCATTAATTATATACAAAAATATTTTTTTACATAAAACTCATATAAAAAGTTTTTTGTTCCAAATAAGCGAAGTAATTTCGATGGTTTTGCTCTCTAATCATCAATAGGGAGTAAGTTAAGTTAATAATTTTATGCATACCATTTTGCAATTTTATATTTAAAATATTTATCACCATAATAAAGTAAATAATAATTATGTCAAACCCATTTGGAAATTTTGCAAATCCAGCTCAATCTTCAAAAACACCTCTAAATTTAAGCACAACTCAATCTAATACTTCTCCATTCTTTATGAACCCTAAGACTGAGTCTACAAACAAGCCTATCACAAATCCCCCTCAAGAAAGCTCATCTTCATTCTTTTTGAATCAAAAATCTTCCCTCCCTGACAATTCAAAGCCTTTATCAGCATTTTCAGCTCAAATTTCAACTGAGCCTAAAAAAATAGACTTTGGTATCGCAACTGGGTATAAGGCTAAAATTATGGAAATGTTTACCAATTGAAAATCGAAATTTGATGCGCTTTATGCTGCTTTTAAGAAAAATTCAGAGAAATTGTCTTTATATTAGATTATAAAGAGCTTTTTGTCAGGGTCAAAGACCTATATTTCTCTTTAAAAGTAAACTAAAATAACAAATCTTCTTTTATGGTTTTAAGATGCTAATCAGACTTAGACTGTATAAGGCAATTGCCCTGGACCATATTTTTTCTGGTCAGTATTCTGCTCGAGGTATGCCAATCTATATGATGCATAAATTATTAGTCTTGCATCTGTTTACTCCATCGGGCTGTACTTGCTCCCAGGAAGTCCTTTGTCGCCTCTGCAATAGCATAGTTTGCCTTCTTGAGAAAAAAGTTCATTTTTGTGTCGCTGCCATTTTAAAATGAAAGCTCATATTCCAGGACGCAATGTCTGGCATCGTGCTGGGTAAGCTTTCTAATTAGCTTAGAAGTATAACTAGAAGGTACTGTGAGAATTCTTCCAATTCGATGCCCCAAATCCTCATACGAAAAAATCATTCTTAGGACTAGCTTTGACTAATCAGCTCAGCACTATTATATCACTGCATCAGTCAAACCAAATTTTGGATCATGCATCGACTCTTTCCTCTAAATCATATACCTTATCAGGTCACCTGCTATAGTGGTAAGAGATCGGGTCAATTCACGTCACCATTTTTATATATATTTCGAAAAATTGTCCAAAAACGAAGTTAATTTCTATGAAAACCAAGAAGAAATCATTGCAATGCAAGAACTTATACAGAAAATAGGGTCCGCAAGCCAAGGGATTAATGATAATTTAGATATGATTTTGGAAGAGCAGAAAGAGATTAATGCTTCTCTTGAAGAAATTGAAGAAGGATTAGACGAAATTTTAAGCAAGTTTGAGGTACATTCAAGTAAATCGGGGTCTGACGAGCGAAAGCTTATATATGCTAAAGCTAATATAGTTAACAAAAACTTAGAAGAGATTAAAAAGGTGCTGGATGAAGTAGATGGCTGCATGCATTATGAAAATGGAGATTCTGATGGCTTAAATGCTAATTTAATTTAAGCTTTAATGTGTTTTTTTTTCTCTTGTAGGGGCGTAATAGCAGACTACCATTTTAAATCCAAACTGATGGCGGAAAGGGTATTCTACCCTAACCTTTTTATTAGCTCACCAGGACAGCTCTGCTTGCTAGAAAGTTTAAGGACATCTTGCCTCGCTTTTCATTTGATTCCTGTGCGTGTTCTACCTAAGGTCTCCTTCCTTGAGAGTATCAGAAGGAAAACCCTATGCCTCCTAAATTTCAAAGGTCAAGCATCAGACACTATGCTGTGGCTTTCCTGGCATAGCTGGTTAGATGATCGCTGGGAAAAACTGAATCCCTATAAATTGCCTACAGATGGAATATTTTTTGTAGAGAACAAATTCCGATGATTCCACTTTATTATTATGATGGCTCATTATGCACTTTATTAGAAAATATCAATACGATAGAAGCAAATTCCTACTTTTTGGACTCAAACATAAATTCAATTGAAAATCAATACAAAATGAAAAAAAAAAGTAAATAAATTTAACTGTGATTTTCATTATATATTTTCTAATAATTTTGGATATTTATATGCTTATTAAACAATTTTTCCCTAAACATATCAAATCAATTTTTTTCAGAAAATTCACAACAACTGATACTCCAAAGAATTATTATGCAGTTCTTAATATACCAGAGAAATCCACAGAATTAGAAATTCGCCAAGCATATTTGAGGTTAGTTAAAAAGCATCACCCTGATTGCCCTGCAGGTAATTCTGAAAAATTCAAGCAAGTAAATGAAGCATATAAAATCCTTACTCTCCTTTAAGATCGTACGAAATTTTATACTCGCTCTTAAAGGGGCTAAATATATTATTATCATAAAATTATGTATTAAATCGGAATTTAAAAGAATTTTAATATATTTGATAAGAAAATCTTTATTTAATTTATAATATTTTTTTTAGAATGCAGACAATCTATAATTTAATAGAACTAGCTAGCAAATCTCATTATATCAATTATATATATTTTATAAAAAAATATATTTAATAAAATAATTTTTTGCTCACTCTTAAAGGGTTAAATTCCCAAAATTTTTTTGTTTATTCTGAAAGGAGGAATGTTAGCGATAAGTCACTTCGCTCTCTATATGACTCTGGCAACTTTTATCCAAAAGGAATTAAAACAAATAATCGAGACCCTTACAAGAATTCCCAAGACCAAAAAAATCTGCATGAAGAATGACTCAGACAAAAAGAAAAACGATCTAAAAAATCTGAAGAAAGGCAGAATATTTATTATAATGGTAAAAGCATCGATGAGATTTTTAAACAAGAAAAAGAAAGGCAAAGAAAATATCAAATGCTTATAAGAGATCACAATAAAGAAGAAAAACATACTTGGCTTAGCGATACTTTTGCTGTTATTTATACAATTGTAGTTACAGGGTTAATTTTTTACACAGTTTATCTTATAGTAAACAATGTAAGACAACGAAAAAAAATTGAGGAAAATTTGCACAGCATTAAAATGTGGAAATTACAAAAAGAAATAGAGAGACTCAAAGAAATTAACCAGTCTCAAAGTGAGACTATAGATAAACCATCATAAATTTAAAAATAGCAAAATATTGCTTTATTAATAATTTCGAGTGAAATATCAATAAGGCCAGTATAATAAGATTTAAAATTTGATGAAACAATAAAATTTAATTCGATTAAATTATAAAACAATTCTTACGAAAGCTTAGGCACCTGTCATGCCCAATATAGCATACATTTAATATAAATAAAAGATGAATAATTAATAAAATAGCATCTCTGGATTACTTAAATATAACTATCATAATGAAATTTATGTTAATTCTGTTGAGTTTAAAACAAATTATATTCTAAAACATAAGTTTTACAAATTAAATTATTTTGACTTTCTAATTTTGCGAATTAGGATTTAAATTTTGTAAAAAAATTTTTACTATAAAATTTATTTATATAATTTCTGCATTTTAATATCAAATCTGAGATACAAAGATGGCCACCAGTATGGGTTTTTAAAATTAAATAGATTATCTCACGATTTTGCAATAAAATTCCACCTATATTAAAATAATTTTATAAAAAATATTTTACTCATTCACAAAGATATATTTTGCCCAAAAAAGAGACTTTTCCATTCTTTTGCTTGCTCATGTAGCGGGGGAGTAAGTTAATCAAAGATTCTAGAGAAGCCATAAAATAAATGATATTTTATCTAGTACTAAACAATAAAGCAAATCAAAAGCTGCTATATTTTATAAGCCATACATCCGATACTTTTAACCATATACATTATAGTATTTATACATGGCAAATAAAAACTATTCCCCTGTCAAAGTTCCTCACAATCCTTTCAAAATACAATTTCAAACATTTGCAGGGCTAAAGCATTTTATTAAACATGAAAAGTCATCTTCTCATGAAATCTATTTGGCTCAAAAGCTTCTTAACGACGCGAAGAATTGAATAACTGTTTTATCTGTTAAAAATTCATATTTCAACGTCATAAATTTTGCTGACCATTGAAATATCACAAGGCATCTTCAAAAATTCGCATCAAAAGACCACCTGCAACTTTTTTACAAAATTATTCTTCTATCAAGAGATTCAGAAGAAATTTCACAAGCATCTAGCAATGCAGCCACAATTCTGAATAAACTAGGATTTATTTTTGACAATAAAGATTTCTCAAATATTAAAATCCCTTATGCAGATTTATCAAAAAATTCTTTCTTAAAAGCAAATTTTTCAAATAGTGATTTAACTTTTGCTGACTTTACATCGTCAGTAGTTGCGCACTGTGATTTTTCGAATTGTAAAATGAGGGATTCCAAGCTCTCAAAATTAATTTTTGATGGAAATTCTGTTTGGAAGCTTGCTATCTCGAAATGCGAAAAATATGTGGCAGTAGTTAATGAGAAGGATGATTCCATATTTTTAATTTCCACTGATTTAGAAAAAATCATCTGTACAGTAGAGATATCAAATTATTTCTGAAAAGACATCAAAGACTTGAAATTTTCATTGGATTCTTCTAGTCTTTATATTTTATATAAGAATTCTGCAAAACTTGCTATATGGAATTTCGCTGGAGACTCAAAGGTGATCGAGTTCGAAGATAAGGACGCATTAGACTCAATAATCAGCGATACTATGCTAGCTTATATTATGCCAAATTTTATTATGATTAAAGAAATAGCGACTTTTAAAACTCTCTATCAAATTGACTTTGGTGAAAATCCACAAAATTGTAGCTTGGTAAACCTTTCACAAAAATTTCTTGTATGAAGAAAACTAAGACGAAAAAACATAGAAATCTGGTACTTTGAGTCTGGCGAAAAATATAAAAAATATTCAAATAACCATGGTTTCCAAAATGATATTTATTTTGATCACTGGGGCAATTATCTTGAATTATGAAAAATAAAGGGAGATGAGCCGATATGAAAAATAAAATACGACACTGTAAAAATGTATTTTAATTCAAGTAATAAATTTATTGAAGAGGTGAATTATAAAAAATTGTGGATCATTGATATTGAAAAACAAAAATTTTTAAAAACATCAAAAAGTGAGAAAATATGAGAGATATATAATGATATCAAGCTTTATGGTTTATGTAATTATGATTATTTTGGATTAAAATGTGCATCGAAAACTTTAAAATCTTATTATTTCACTGAGAGAGAGTTAGTTAGAGGGGTTTAAACGGGGTTTATTTCAGCCCCTAGCCAGTCGAGCTTCACGCTTCATGTCGCGCTAAGCACTAAAGCCACCTTCTTCTGGGCCAAAAAAAAATGGTGATGTCGTCAGTCTTACGGGGAGACTCACCCGAGCCTGCTTGCACCAAAAAATTGCAGCACAGCACTCTCTTAACCCCCTGTAGTGCTCAAGCTATGAGGAAGCGTCCAGTGCTTTCTTCTGGAACTATCTTTGCCATTTGCAGGCAGCATAATGCCCCTCCAGAAGTGCCCGATTGGTATTGTGCCATCGGTCTTATTGTCTGTGGGTCGAGGGGAGCCCGAAACTGCCACCTGGACCCCGTGGTCCTTCGAGGCAATTTTGTTGTTTTTTGGCCTTGAACTCTAGGATTTTTTTTTTGTGCCATTAGCTATTACCAAGATAGCAATTATTTTATTTCACTGAAGAACCTAATTTAAAGACAAATAATTTTTATATCTCATCAATGATTTTCTCTGAAAACATCATTCTTAATTTTCTATCAGGATTTACAAAAATATTTGATATTGAAACCAGAAAACTTATAAAATCTACTAAATTACCCATCAATGTGAAATCGAATTATTTAGCAAGCTCCGGCGATTTATATGCCTTTGGAAATGATGATTTTATTGAAATTTGGAACATTAAATATCAAAAATTGGTCACATCAATTAAAATTGGCTACCAATTTTATGAATTACAAATATCATGAGAATATAATCAATTTTCTTTGTACTCTTGCCAGGATGACTCATATTTGATTTATAGCATTGATTCAGGTGCAATTATAAAATCAATAAATAATATTGGTTTTTGTGAAATCTGCAAATTTACAGGTGACTATCTTATATATTATGTGCCTCCTGATTCTGTGAGAATATGAAGGCAAAACAGTATCAAAATTGAGCACATATTTCTTGGAGCAGAAATAGGCAGTATTACTTGTTCTCCTTGCAAAAAATGAGCTGCATTACATAATTCCCGTAATAAAAGCATAATTTTAATACTCAATATTGATACAAAATTATTTTCATCAGTCAGCCATGAATCAAGCGAAATATATGAACCTTGTGAGTCATGCTTTTCACCTTGTGGACAATATTTCATTACAGCTAGATGCTCTGATATTATTCTATGGGATACAACAAATTGTGCAAAAATCGCTAAAATGAATGTTAGCTTCTCAGTTAGTTAAATTGTTAGTTAAATTGTTTAAAACTGGCCATAAGTGTTTGCACACTAGCCTTTGCCCCGTCGGCTCCAAGCGGGAAATTCCTCTTCCCATTGCTTACTTGGTTTTCCGGTCTGAACCACTCGAATCCAAGGGTTAGCCCACCTGGGTTCTTCGCCCGCGTCTGAGCGCTCCGCTAGTCCCGACAGAGAAGGACTAGGTGGTAGGACAAAACCCAGCCTGGGCTGCGCAAACCTACGGAGGAGAAATAAAACTTCACCCGAGGAGGGAAAGAGACTCCTTCTCCATGCCCTACTAGACCCCAGCCCGGTCATACTTCGGTCGAATGGATTTGTGGAGCCCTGCCTTGCTCAAAATGGGTGAGACGCCTCGGAGCTCAACTCCGTCATACGTAACCATTTTATTTCTTTTAGCTTCTCAGGAATTTGAAAAATTTCATTCTCTGAATGTGGTAGATATATAGCATCAACGCTATATAATCTGATAATATTAATTTGGGATGCTGAAGAATGTATAAAAAATCACCAAAAAAGAATAGGGACAGACTCAGATACGATTTTGGATATAGATAGAGTTATAGTTTCAGATAAAACTGTGTTTGTTGAGAATAATTTGAGTGGAGTTGTTTATGTGGGTAAGCTTTAAACAACTAATAAAAATCATTAAATAAAAATAGGTTACTATCAAAATTATTAAAAGATATATTATATAGATCTTTTTTCACAATGCCAAGGCATTATTGCTGAGAGCAATATTCCGCATTTTAAAAATAAAATGACACGCTCAGTGTTAGGAGCAATTATGCCAGCGTATGGTATAATTTATTTCTAGTAAGAAATGCTTACTTTAAATTATTAAATATTTTAATGTAATTGTCAGCTTAAGTGACTATCATGATAGCTTTAAGTTTATATCGCATCAAAAAAGCCTAAAAACTGGTCCGTTAGTAAACTAAATAACAGAATTCATAGAGCTAAGCCTCCTTTAGCTAGGAAGAAAGCATATAGATCAGTGATGATCTAATTATTTACAAAAATATGCTCATTTGACCTAGGCACTTTCAAATATAGAGTCCAATCAAAATCCCCTCAGTCAATAACCCTACTATGATCAATATAAATATTTATCTCAACTTACTTCGTCTGGCTTTAGGGTCTCCTTAAGAATAGCGCTCTTTTGTCTAGTGCTCCCGCTGGAATAAGAGCTTAATGGTCACCATGCAAGAATAAAAATAATTTTTTATTAAATAAATTTTTAAATCTGATGCTATCTAAATGTGAGAGTTCTAGTCCAAGATCTAGAAGGTATCAGTCCATTATAACCGTTATGGCGATCTATAAATATGCATGAGTATATTTGCAGAATTAAAATTTGAAAAATTATAAAATTGATATATAAAGATCCTATAAATTATGAATAATTATCTAGTACCATATCTGCTAGGCCAAGTTCTTCATTTTGTTCTTCAGTCCTCGGATAATCTGTAATTATTATTTGTGGGTCATTCTCTATAGGACTTGATATAAAGCTATTAGCTAATGGGTCATCTAAAATAAAAGTAAATGGCTCATTTACGTGCTTGCAGTTCTTTAGTTTATTCAAAAACACTGCCATCTTATTAGAGTCTTCAGGTGTGTCGCTATCTCCCATTCCAAAGCCTACATTTCTGCATAATTCGTGGTGGATTTTTACAAGAGCTCCTTCTAAAGTAGTAATTAATCCACCTAGAGTTCCTGGTTGTAAGGTTAAGCCAAGTTCAGGGATGTCTAAGCTGCATGTCTCTGACTTAATAATATATTATTTTGTACTGAATTATTAAAAATAAAAAAATCTTTTTCAAATATACTAAAATATTTATAATAAGTCTGATAATATAAAATACCCACCAATTATAATAATTAAATTCTAAAAGTATCATTAAAGCATTAATTGTTATACAATATATATTAAAATCTATATAAATGCATATCTCTTTTCATGTCCTCTACAGACTGCACTCTCAGCTCAATTCTTCTTGCTAAAGGTGAAATTTCTCCTCCGCCTTTAACTTCATTGGATTTTGCCCCACAATAATCGCATTGAAAAGCCATCACAACAGTTTCTTTAAAATGTGGGATATTTGTGACACACATTTTTACGGTACCAGGCTGATGGCAAGCATAGCATTCTGTTGGCATTTCTACAGGCTCTTCAGTAATTTTGCTTTCGTCAAGAGGTTTGGCGAAGTCATGGTTTTGTGCTGAAATTTTGTCTTCTAGGTTTGTGTTGTCTAGTTTGTCAGTTAAAACGTCAACATCGTCTGCCATGTATCCCATTGAGACCATTTGTTCTTTGGTTCTTGTGTAGTGCTCATTTCTTAGGGAGCATATATATTAAAACGACGTGGCAAATCGGCATGTACTGCTAGCAGTTATCTCTTCTTTGTTCAAGATTGGTTTCTCCATAAGGGGAGGCTCAGCCATTCATTAAGCTAATCGGGCATCTCCCTAAAGCAATGCCAAGCGTTATGTCCTTGTGGGCTAGGATCTCTAACTTCTGCAGGTTTTTTGAAGGATCAATACAAGGCCTCACGGACTGATATTAATGAAAGCGATCAGTGGGATACAGGTCTCAGGAGACTTCTTTATAAGTAATAAATATAATACTCAATTCTTAAAGCAGGATCATTTTCAGCAATATTGTATCTTGATGCATCAAATGATATAAAGCTGTTTCCTGAAGGGTCGTCTAAGATGAGCGTAAAAGGAATTCTTCCATGAATAAGATTATTTAGATTTTCTAAGAAAGCGTCAAGTTTTGTGGCTAATTCAGGGTCAACTTGCCTTCTTTCTTCTTGAAGAGCTGATAAATCATCTCTGGATTTTTTCAAAATTCCTTCAATTGTGTTTAAGCTACCTTTTTGTGTGGATGCTGGGATTTCGAGTTGGATTTCAGGGATTGTTATGGTTGCGTACTCTGATTTTACGACTTCACGATTTAACGTTTGTTTGTTGGAGACTGCTAGCTCCCTAGTAAAACATTTTTAAAATAATAGACATTTTTGCTATAAAATAATTAAATATTATGCTAGATCATAAAGGGGATAAGAAAATTCTGCAGCCTTTTTCAGCTAATGTGGAAGCATTTTGGACGTCGTTGTTACGATAGCCACAGGTTTCACAAGTGAAAGAGGACACTACTATATCTTTGAAAAATGGAATACTGCAAAGAAGTAAACGAGTAATACCCTGCCCTTCACAATTTGGACAAAAGCTTTCTATCTGTGTAACTGGCTCGTTTGGGTCTATTGTAAAGTTCAAAGTCTCTATGTTCTGTGTTTCTTCCATATTCTTATCTGATATGTATTTTTGTGTAAATGTCGATGATGCAAAAATTAAAAAATTTCACAGTTAATGATATTATGGCTATAAGAAATTTTATAAATTAATTCGGGCAAAGCCTAATGTTCTGGAATTTTTAACCAAAATATTAGTCTTTATTTCGGACTGGTGATGCATTTCACAGCATAGTTGATTTCTAAGCAAGATACATAGGTATCGGAATTAATTATGATAAAGAATAACAGTTATTTTTTACTATATTTAATATTAATAAAATTAATTATCATGATGCCTACTTCCCTATGTGAGAGAGAAAAAAAAATTTTGTTCACGGTTAATTTTTTTTATAATTTTTTGAAATTTAAAAAAAAAACAATTGGAAAAATTTGAAAGCAAATATTTATTTAATTAGTTAAATTTATTATTAAAATGCAGTTTGATCAAAATTAAAACAGAATTAGCTAGAGATTTCATTATACTGATTATCACTTATATCAAAATTTTTTATTAAAAAATTTTTTGTTCACTCACAGAGGGATAGTTTTGGCTAAAAAATAGGGATTTTTTCAATGGTTTTGTTCACTCACATGGGGGGAGTTAATAATCAAATGTTTATTTAAATTTTTACATTAATTCTCCTTTGCTCATAGCAAAATCATTACTTGCTCTAAGATCAATTTTTGACTTTTGTTTTATTGGAGACGTTATTTTAAAAATATTCACTGCATTTTTCCTTCTCACAAACGGTGATTCTCTGTTCAACTCCTCAAGATCAGGTATTATAAGCTTAAAAGTATCTTGGCCGTATGGGTTTTTATCATAAATAAAATGGCATTCGGTTCGAGAGAAATTGGCTCTGCCAATTTTCTCTCCCTCATGGAATTTTATTTATGGGGTTGGGTTTTCTCTCGAGAACTTCTGCACAGCAATAGTCGTTTAACTTTGGGGATAACCAAAGGCACGACTCCTCAGTGCACTCAAGATTTCGGAGTTTTACCTCTCAGCACGTCCCCACGGGAGGATGACCCTTAGGCGGAACACGCGCAGGAGCTGAGTCTGGACGAGCGACGGCAACGCGCCGGTGAGATGTGCGGCGATTTATCTGGCGACTAGCCTCATAGAAGGCTTGGGTGTGGGCTGACCACATATTCCAAGATGGCTTGGTGACGTCACTAGTTGTCGCTTTGACCCTTTTTAATTAAGGGGTGTGGGCACTAGACACCTTAAAAACTATGTAACTAAGTAACTAAGTAAGTATGGGTTTTTATCCATAAATCTATACGGTGAGAATTCTGGGATTCTATTTTTAGTCACAAGCATTTGTGGAGAAACATGCTCTGATCTCGATTTTTTAAATCTCATAATTTCTTGTGTTTTCGTTTTTACATCATTTTGCAGACCTTTAACCATCTCTTTAAGCATTTTTATTTGCGATTCATAAGCCTCAATCCTCCTATTCTGCGCACCAATTTTCTCTTCAAAATTTTTATTTGAATTTCCATGCTGAATGCTTGTCCTTTTTTTAAAAATATTAATTTGCTTATTTGCAGCTGAAATTAATTGGTCTTTTGAAGCTAAAATTGTGCTTTGTTCTGAAATTTTTGCTTCTAAGCTATTTATTTTTGTTGAAAGCTGTTTAATAACAGCTTCATTTTTTTTGAAATCTTCTCTATATTTATTTTCATTTTTTTTATTTATTGTTTCCAGCTTTGCTTTTTCTTCACTTAATTGCGAAATTATTTCATTCATATTTCTGCAATCTTCTTCATTTGTTTTATTTTTCCTTTTCATTTGTTTTAATTTTTCTTTATTTTTTTCTAATTTTTTCTTATTATTTTCAAGGGAAAATTCTATTTTATTGATATATTCTGTTAAGCTTAATGTCTGCAGCTGATTTGCTTTATAATCTTCATCTAATTTCGCGATTTTTGTTTGGAGAAATAGCATTTCTTTTTTATGGTCTGATTTTTCATCTTGAAAATATTTTTCTAAGCTGTCTGCTCTTTCTTTATGAATTATTCTTTCTTTTCAGGATTTTTCAAGCTGGGATTCTTTATTTTCAATTTCTGCTTGTAGAAGCATAATTTTCATTTTTAGTTGATAAATTTCGTCTGAGTTTTGGGTTTTCGATGATCTTTCCATATCTTCAGTCAGCTTTGAGTTTATTTGTTTTAATTCGTCAATAGTCTGAGATTTCGTAGAAAGTTCTAATAAGAGCTTATCATTATCAGCTGAGAGGGTGGAATTTCTATGTAAAATTGAATTTTTTTCTTCCTCTGAATGGGTGATCTCAAGGATTTGCTTTTGATAGTTTGTGCATAATTCTTTATAAGAATTTAGGGATAAGGTAAGCTCATTTATTTTAGAACTTTGCTGCTCCAAAAGAGTATTTTTTTGATTCAGTTCTTTTTCGGCCTCTAAAATTTTTTCTTTAAGCTCTTTTATTATTTCTTTTTGCTTCGCAATTTCATTTAAAATTTCTTCGAGATTTGGCCTATTTTCTATTTCTGTGACCTCTTCAATTTTTGGCTTCTCTGTTTCTGATTCAATTTCTTCATTTTTGTTTTGATGTTCGCTAATCATATGCATTAAAATAGCGTGGTGAACCAGTGCTTTTAACATTTGTAGCAGGGAAGTTCATTGAAAAAGCCGGGGACCTTGTGGAAGGAGGAAAGCGTTCGGAAATATGCATCTGGCCAGGTTTTATTTGTTTTGGTAGAGCGCAATGTCGGGTTTAGCTGACCAAATGCTTACATTCAGGTCAAGGTTTTACCTTGTGGAAGATGGCTCAGGAGATAGAAAGGGGAGGCCCAGCAAGGCCAGAGGCCGTCGCTTTGCCAATTGGGCAAATCCCTTGCACGAACCAGGAGTTTCATCCTGGGCTAAAGATTTCATTTTGGTCGACAGCTCTACTAGAGAATTCGATTTTTCTTTAGGAAAGATCAACTCCGTTGACATAACACATTGTAAACCAGCGTCTCTATTTCTCAGCTAGCGATTGCAAGCCCTCTTCCATGAGGAGAAACACAGTGTAAGGTACACCGGACTAGGAGGAAGTGGTGGAGCACTATGTGGGGCGAGGAGTGCCCCTTTGTGTCTGCCTAGGACTTTCTATAAGTAATTTAGGTTTAAGATTTTGCTAATCTCATCTTCCAATTCTTTCGAAACTTTATTTACCTTTTCCAGCTCTCTTTGAATCGCACTATTTTCTTCAATTAAAGCTTTAATTTTTTTCTCAAGCTCAACTTTTTCTTTTTCTATCCTTGCCAAGCCTATTAATTTCCCTTCTAAATATATTATTTCTTTTCTAATAAATACCATTTTTACTATAAAATTTTTATTATAAATCTAATTTCTCTAAAATAGTATATCCTTTTTTCTTTATTATTTAATGCTTGATGGTGTTCTGATTTCAATTCTTCTAATTCTTTTTCTTTTTGTGAAATCTGGAGCTGAATTTCTCTATATTGTTCTTTTATAGTGTTCATTTCTGGATCGATAAGGCTTGAATTAACATCAGCGACACTGGATTTTGTAAGTTTCGATTGGAGAGTTTCTATTTGAGATTTTAGCCCATTTATTTGTAAAGTTTTTCCATATGACTCATCTTGAACTTTTGATAGTTGAATTCTTAGCCTTTCATTTTCCCCAACAATAGAAATTAACTGATTTTGTTCATCACTAAGTGATCTTTCTTCAGATTTCGCAATTTTGTCCATTATACACAATATTTTTATTAAAAATTTTTAGATGCTAAATAATTATAGTTAAATTTTCTAGCAAATTTTTCAGAATTAAATATAAAAACCTTTAAAACTCAATCCACAATATTTTCTGTTGCATTATTGATATTTCTCATATGGCTGATCTTGGATTATCACAATTAAAATGGGTACTTATCTCTCTACTCCCAATATACAAAAAAATACTATTGTAGGCCATCATCAGTCAATAAGGTAACTTTTATCCAGCTATGCCGCTTCAGATATGCAAGGTTGGCGTACTTCAATGGAAGACTCCAAAATTATAGAATTATCCTTAGGTGGAGATGGGATGCTATTTGGAGTTTATGACGGTCATGGCGGCAAAGAAGTCGCAATCTTTGTCTCACGTCATTTTTGTGATGTATTACTACAAAATGAAAACTATAAGAAAGGCTCATATGAGCTTGCATTGCAGGAAACCTATTTGAATATGGACGAGCTTTTATTTTCTACAGAATCCAAAATAGAATTAGCAAGAATAGTTGCTGATTTGCCTGAAGACGAAAAAGAAGACAATGGAGAGCAAGAGGCAGATTTGGTTGGATGTACAGCTGTAACTGCACTTATAAAAAATAATCGGATTATTGTGGCAAATGCTGGGGATTCGAGGTGCATTTTAGCGAAAAACGGGGAAGCAATTGCAATGTCTCATGATCATAAGCCGGATAATGAAATAGAATTTAATCGGATTACAAATGCAAAAGGATGGGTGCAAGGCGGGAGAGTTATGGGGAATTTGAATTTAAGTATATTTTTAAGAAAAACCTCTGACAGTCTTTATAAGCTAGAAATTATTTTTAAAAATAAATTATGATATAGGTTTTATAAAGATTATTATTGTTTATTATAGTAAATTATAGATGTATTGGAGATTTGGAATATAAGAAAAATGATGGACTCCCACCATGTGGCCAAATGTTAACATCTTTTCCAGATATAGCTGTTTATGAAATTACACCAGACTGCGATTTTTTGGTTTTAGCTTGTGATGGAATTTGGGACATGCTAACAAATCAAAATTGTGTAAACTTGATATATGAAGGGATGAGAAACAATAAAACAATTAACGTGATTGCTGAAGAAATTTTAGACCAATGCTTAGCTGAGGAAGCAGGAGGCCCAGGATGTGACAATATGACTCTTATTATAGTAAAACTCCATGAATAATTAGCAAACAATTGATTATAAAAATAGCTAATTTATTTTCTATAAAATCTCATGATTTTTACCTTTATTTTACTTATAAATTATAATCCTTGCTATTTCACCAATTATTTTTTAATTTTTTATCTTTTTGTTATCTCCCTCTCTTTTATCTATTTTCAAAAAGATTTTGAATTTTTCAAATAATACAAAATGGACACTCTAGACGCTGACAAAGAATTTTCTAAGATAGGATCTTGGATTTCAATTCGCTCTTTAAAAGATGCTACAAATATACAAGCAGTTTACCGCCAACACAGCCGAAGTTCAAGCGCAGATTCCACATCTCCAACTCCTTCAGCAGACACAAGTATTACGATGGAATGGAAGCCAAATACAGTTATAGTCCTTAAAATATTTTAGATCATTATTGACCATCAGCTTTTTTTTTTCAAAATTAATTTGTCCTTGTCGGTTTTTTTGAAAAGTAAAAAAAAAATTGACTAATCTCCATTTATGGCTTTAAGACGCCTAATCAGACTTAGATTGTATAAGGCAGGTGCTCTGGATATATTTTTTCTGGCCAGCATTATGCTAGGGTATAGCGGTCTATTATGGTGCATAAATTATATAAACCAATCAGCTTGCTTTACTTTTATTCATGGGAATTATAATCCAGACTTTGCGAGCCCTTATAAGCCAACTATCACTGAAATCAGTGAAAGTCCATCAGGGAAGCAAGACTTGGAATCCATAAAATATTTTCTTCAAAATAGAGAAGCCAAGCTTAGAAAATTACAAAAAAGATATAAAATTGATACAGCAAAACTTAAAGAAGAGCTTAATGCTGCTAATGAAAATATTGCAAAAATAACTAAAGAGGCAAATTTTTATAAAGAACAAAATTTAAAAATGAAAGAAGAGCACGCTCTACAAATACAGTTACTGCAGGCTCGGCATGAGCAGAGAATGCAAAGGTCTAAACAAGAATTAAATATTTTATTAGGCGAATTTAATGAAAAAACTGCAGAACTGGTGACTGAAAAATTAAACATGGCCCATCAGCAAGAAATCGACAAAATCCACGGATTTTACCATGAGCAAATTGAACAAATTCGAGAAGAGTATGAAAATGAGTTATTAATAAAAGATGAAGAAAATGACGAGCTTAGAGACCAGCTTGACAGAAACAGCATGCTTCATGAATATGCTACAAATAATGATACAAATAAAATAAATAACGAAAAAAACCATATCATTATTAGAGCCCTAGAAGACCAAGTTGAAGAGCAGCGGTCCATCATCGAATCTCAACAAAGAGTCATAGAGCACCTCACCAAAGAGCTTAAATCTAGGTACAATCGGACCCCAAGCCGAGGAAAATCATTTGATATTCACGGCAGAAAAAACTCAGAAAAAAGTTTACAAACCATTCTTGACCAATTATCGTAAATTTTATATAGAAGCTTTATAGACACAGCTGACCCAAATTCTCCAAGAGATTTTGAAAACACACTCAGAAGTCTTCAAAGTAAAATTGATGAAAAAAATGGTTCATGTAAATTAAGTTTTTAATTAATTTATTTTTTAGCAATTTAAAATATCTCACAGTTGTTGCAGCGACAGTTTTTGGATTTTGTGTCTTGGGATTGGTAGGATGTACTTGGGGTTTTTCCATCAACGGAGGAAGAAAAAGCAGCTGTCTCGAGGCGAGAAACAGGGGAGGCTGAGCCTTTGCCAAAGTCGCTTAGAGAAGCGTCTATAGTTTCGCTTGTAATTCGGGAGTCTAGTAAAGCGAATTGTTTCTGGATGTCTTGAATTGATAAATTGCAGTTTTTAGGAGAAATTAATGGGGTTGAAAAGCTACTGATTTTGCTGCGCTTTATTTTGGGGGAGTTATGGATAATTTCTACGACTTCTACTGGGTAATATTCCAGGTCTAAAGATTCAGTATAATCGATAATTGATTTTCGATTTGTCTGTTCTAGAGAAAGCTGCTGAGCATTGGAAGATTCACTAACTCCCCCCCCCCCCTCCGTGAGCGAACAAAAAAATTTTGTTCGCTCACGGAGGGGGGTTAATTTTTTTTTTTTAAAAAAAATTTATATATAAATTTTATAAAAAATATTTTTTTCGAAATTTAAAAAAATCCTAATTTGCAAAAATTGGGAAGCAAATATTAATTTAATTTGCAAAATTTATGCTTTAAAAACGCAATTTGTTTAAAATTAAACAGAATTAGCTCTAGATTTCATTATACTAATTATCACTTATATATCAAAATTTTTTTCCATTAAAATTTTTTCTATTAAAAAAATTTTTGTTCACTCACGGAGGGTGGGTTTTTGGTCAAAAAATGGCGATTTTTCTAATGGTTTTGTTCGCTCACGGAGGGGGGGGGGGTAAGTGTTAAAGAATCAGAAAAAACTTTAGGAAATCTATCAACAATTGACAAATTAAATGGGGTTATGGCTTCACTTAATTTTTGTGTAGAATTGGACATATCTTCTGAGTGGGAATATTCTAAATCAGAACTTCAAGTTAATAAATGATCTTTATTAGGCTCAAAAGTAAATAAATGAGTTCTTTCAAATTCCAAAGGGGTATCTGATTTGTAAGCAGATTTTTTATCCAATTCTTCTTCGAATAAATCTGGATTTAATTGTAAATTAATTTGATAGTCTTTTGGTCTGCTGAAATATTTACGTCTCCTATTTAAATAGAGCAGAAAAAACTTATTTGCTCTTAAGGGGTTTAATTTTTCTTGGATTTTAAAAATTATAAAATTTAATAGAATTAACTAAAGATTATTATAAAATTATTTATTTAAATAAGCTTTATACTAACTCCACCCTTTGTGAGCAAACAAAAAATTTGTTCGCTCGTGGAGAGGGGTTATTTTTTTTTAAAAAAATTATATATGAATTTTATAGTAAATTTTTTTTTCGAAATTTAAAAAAAATTCCCAATTCACAAAAATTGAAAAGCAAATATTTATTTGATTTGAAAATTTATGTTTTAAATGAATTTGTTTAAAAATTAAACAGAATTAGCTAGAAATTTCATTAACTAATAATCATTTATATATCAACCAAATTTTTTGCTCGCTGACAAAGAGCGTACTTTTGGGAAAAAATAGGGATTTTCTAATGGTTTTGTTCGCTCATGAAAAGGGGGTAAATAATTTTTTCTTGCTCTAACTCCCCCCCCCCCGAAGTTCGACCAAGATTTTTTTGGTCGAACTTCGAGGGGGGTTAAGAAAAATTTTTTTTAAAAAAAAAAAAATATTTATCATATTTCTGTGTATGGTTGAGAGGGTGTAAGGGTTAGAAAAAATAGTGCAAGATGGTTTTGTAACGCTTTTTTAGAACTTGAATACAAAAATCGCAAGCTCACCCCACATAGTTTAAAATTTTTGAAAAATTGCTTATTTTCCTAGTAAATTTATATAGGTCTTGGTCGAACTTTGAGGGGGGTTTAATTTTTCCAAAAAAATAGGAATTTTCCCTATATCTTGGTCGAACTTCGAGGGGGGGGGAGTAAGAGGGTTAACTTTGTTAAACATATGACTTTTTCAATGGCTTTGCTCACTGTTAAAGAGAAAGGAATTAGCTTTTTTAGATTCAATTGAGAGAAGATCAAATAACGGTTTTTCTAGGATTTTGTAAGTAACTTTTTCAGGGATTTTTTGATTAGAATTTAGCCATTGTGTGATAGGATTTATTGTTTTTTCATGCAGCTTTTCAGATTTATTTTTAAAAATAATTCCAGCTTCTTGAAGCAAAGAAGACAATTTTTTTTGGGAAATTTGTGAGGAAGATAAAATATAATTTTTAATTTCTTCTATTATCATGAGTATCCCTTCTTCTGTTACCTTTATTTCATTTCCAATCCTTTGTCCATTTAAAATTCATTTTGCCGCTAAGACGATACTGTAAGACTTTGGATATTCTCCACTTAAAATCACTTTTTGGACTTCAATTTTAGCTCTATAAGGAATAGAATCTTCTATTTAATTTAAACTAAATATTTCTTTTTTTTTAAAAATAATATATAAAATAACTAATTTTTTTATAAAACTTCCCCATCATAATATGCATATTTTTAAAATTTCTTCAGTGAAATTATCTTTAAAGCCTACGCAAATAACTTTAATAATTGTTAATTCCTTTTTCAATAAAAAGAATTTTCAATCACCTGTTAAAACTAAAAAATTGTAATTTTCCCACAAATTTAAATCAACTGGGATGTTTGATAGCAAAATTATTTCTCTTGAGGCAATAAATCTATATAAAAAATACCTGATGTAATGTTGAATGAATTGGTAAGTAGCCTCAATTTTGTATTCAACTCGTAGCAGGTCAGTAAGATGAATATTTTCTGAGATGTATAAATCTAGACCGGCCTTTTTTATCATTTCTTCATTATAATTGCTCCTTGAGCTGCTTTCATTATTCTTATGCTTATATACTATTTTCTGTGCATATTTAAAAAAGTCAAATCAGCTAAAAAATCATGCTTATTTTTTCCTTTTTCTATCAGTTTCGTTAGAAAGGTATAATTCATTTTATACCATTTTATTAATCGAAATAAAATTATAAATTGTTAATTTTATTAATACAACTTATTATTAAAAATTACTTGAGCAGCCTTGATTATTAAAAATTAAGCAATATTAATTTATTAGCCACTGCACGAAATGCACACTTCTTCTTCAGCATTTAAGCTTTTTTCTTGCAAAACATTCCCTTCTGGTGGAGAATTTTCGTCGTTTTCCTCTACAAATGAAGCTGCTGACTTTGTATTGAAGCCTGAGGAAATTAGTAATTTTTCTACATCTACTGTGAATTTAATAGCATCAGCGGCTGGTCTGGATCTTAAATAATACATTCCAGTTTTCAAGCCTTTTTTCCAGGTATAGAAATGCAGTGATGTTAATTTTCCAAAGCTTGGCTCTGCTATATCCTATAAATACCGAATTTAAGCTAATTTTAATAATAAAATAAGTCAAAATTCATAAGTAAATTCAATGAATTCTACAATATAAACATTTAGACTTTGGCTTTGGTCAATAAATGGAGCTCTGGATACAGCCATATCAATTAGCGTCCTCTGAGGTATTTCCCACACAGTCTTATACAATTTTTTCATTTTTTCTGGGACTTCATGCAAATCTTGTATCGACCCTCCATTAGCAATAATTCTATTCTTTATATCATGAGTCCAAATACCTAACTCAATGCAGTCTTTTACCAAATGTGGGTTTACACACACAAATTCTCCTGCTAGCACTCTCCTTGTGTATATATTTGATGTATATGGCTCAAAGCTTTCGTTACTTCCTAAAATTTGTGAGGTGGAAGCTGTCGGCATTGGGGCGATTAATAAAGAATTTCTTACTCCAAATTGAAAAATTTTTTCTCTGAGGCCAGGCCAGTCATGATGTGTGGAGGCTTCGACACCTCTCATATCAAATTGCAAAAATCCTTGAGAGATAGGAGACCCTGTATATGAAGAATAAGTTCCTTCTCTTTCTGCAAGCTCACAGGATGCAGTTAGTGCTGAGAAATAAATGCACTCGAAAACTCTTCGGTTGAATTCTAAAGCTTCTTTGCTTTCAAATGGATATCTTAACATTAATAAGGCATCAGCAAATCCTTGGACACCAATTCCAATTGGCCTATGTCTTAAATTGGAATTTCTGCATTCAGGTAATGGGTAGAAATTTCTGTCAATAATTTTATTGAGGTTATAAGTCACAACCTTAGTAACTTCATAGAGTTTTTCAAAGTCAAAAGTCCTATTACTAGTAACAAACCTTGATAAACTTATAGAGGCAAGGTTACAGACCGCTACCTCATCTTTTGACGTATATTCCATAATCTCTGTACACAGATTGCTGCATTTAATAGTCCCAAGGTGTTTATGATTTGAATATCTATTTGCGGTATCTTTATAAAGCATATAAGGTGTCCCGGTCTCTGTCTGGCTTTCAATTATAGCTGCCCACAATGCTTGTGCTTTAACTACTTTTTTACCTCTTCCTTGGGCTTCGTAGCTATTATAAAGCCTTTCGAACTCTTCTCCCCATACCTCACTAAGCCCAGGGCACTCATTAGGGCACATAAGTGTCCAATTTTCGTTCATTTCTACTCTTTTCATAAATAAATCTGGTATCCACAGTGCATAAAACAAGTCTCTAGCTCTTTGTTCTTCTTTTCCATGATTTTTTTTCAGTGTCAAAAACTCAAAAACGTCAGCATGCCACGGCTCAAGGTAAACGGCGAAGGCACCTTTACGTTTCCCGCCTCCTTGGTCTACATATCTGGCTGTATCATTGAAAACTCTTAGCATAGGTACCAGGCCATTAGAATTTCCATTAGTTCCTCTAATATAAGAAGACGTAGCCCTTATATTATGGACGCTTAGCCCGATTCCTCCAGCACATTTGCTTATTAATGCACATTGCTTTAAAGTATCATAAATTCCTTCTATACTATCCTCTTGCATTTGTAGCAAAAAGCATGAAGACATTTGATTATTGACTGTGCCTGCGTTAAATAGTGTCGGAGAAGCATGGGTGAACCATTTTTCACTCATTAAATTGTAAGTCCTAATGCAAGCTTCAATGTCGCCATAGTGAATTCCTGCAGAAACCCTCATAAGCATATGCTGGGGCCTTTCTGCGATTTTTCCTTTAATTTTCAGCAAGTAGCTGCGCTCTAAAGTTTTGAAGCCGAAAAAGTCGTAATTGTAGTCTCGTGTATGGTCAATTGCAGATTCAAGGGCTTCTCTGTTTTCGCTGATAAAGCTGTAGACGTCTGCTCCGATAAGTGGTGCAGGACGACCTAAGTTGTCAGTCATGGTGTGAAGATCGTGGATTACTTCGAAAAAGCTAGGCTTAGTCATCTTGTGGAGATTTGTAATGGCAACTCTGGCTGCGAGCTTGGAGTAGTCGGGGTGAGCTATATTCATATATGCACAGGTTTCTGCTGCGAGGTTGTCAAGTTGGGAAGTAGGAACTTCGTTATAGATGCCTTCGCTTACTTTTTTTACTATGACGTCAAGCTTGATGTACTCCCTATCAAGACCGTCCATGAGGTTTTCTAAACGAATTCTGATTTTTTCAGTGTCTATTTCTTGCCGCGAACCATCTCGCTTGATCACGAATCTAGGTGTTCCCTCCATTTTTAATATGCCGCCAAACAGAAATTTGATCAAATTATCGATATTTGGCAATGGTGTTTCGCGGATTTCATTTATGTTCTTAATAAATTACTTTATTTTGGGTTTAGTTTTGAGAATTCTTTATTTTACAATAAAATCGTAGAGAAAATGAACTATTTTTCTAAAAATAGATTTTTATTTACCCCATTGAGTATTCGCAACATTAGGAATTACTAACAATTTTATAAAAAATATTTTTATTTAATTATTTTTAATACTTAAAGGAATCGTTCGGATTTTTAAGACAATTATTTGTATATTAAAGAAATTATAAAATTTTTCCGAAAATAAGTTTTAAGAGTTAGCTAATTTAGCTCTAAAATACTCTCAATTTTCTTTACTTTTTTATATAATAAATATTATCGATTTTTCATATAAATTTTTGACGATATTTCTGCTTTTTATTTTAAGGCAGCCTAAATTCTCAAAGAAATAAATCTCTCCACCAAAATTAATCCGATAAGCAAATATAATTTTAATAAGTCTTTTCATCAATTTATATTCTTAAATTTCGCTTTTTATGCATCTTATCCTTTCCTTTCCCTCTACATTTTACTTCATTTTTCATTATCTCCATTTTCAAATATTTTTTCAAATAATTAATATGAACAAATTTTCTTACCAAGACGAAAATACTTCTTACATTCGTCCAAAGCCAGCTCGGTCTTTATCATCAAGCACATATCGACAGCCTCTCCGAGCTTTAACGCCAACTTTATCGATTTCTCTTCAGAACCAAGACAACAATTCTAACGAAAACAATGATTCTCATCATCAATTAGGAAACTATGCATTAGAAATTTACGATAATTTATTTCAATCAGAAACGGAAGCAGTTGTTAATTACAACTACTTGGATCTCCATATAGAGATAAACAGCAAAATGCGCGCCATTCTTATTGATTGAATAATTAGCGCTCATCTGAAATTCAAATTATTACCAGAAACATTATTTATCGCTGTAAATCTAGTAGATCGATACCTAGAGAAAAAAGCTGTATATAAGCAGCATTTACAACTAGTAGGTCTAGCTTCTTTGCTCATTGCCAGCAAATACGAAGAAATTTATCCCCCAGAAACTCTTAATTTGGTAAAAATCGCTGATAATGCATACTCAAAAGAGCAAATTTTATTAATGGAAAGCGATATTTTATCCTGTTTACTATAAATAAATAATTTAAATAATTATTAAATATATACCAAAATTCATTAAAAATTATTATAAGGACGCTTGACTTCAAAATCACAGTCCCTTCTTCTTGAAGATTTTTAGAAAGGCTTTCAAAAATCACAGAAATGAGCCCAATGGAATTTGCATTTGCCAGGTATTTATTAGAGCTGTCCTTGATAGAGTATCATATGCTAAGATATAAACTTTCACTTATATCTGCGAGTGTAGTTTATTTAGCAAGAAAAATCTTTAGGATAGAGCCACATTGGAGTAAAGCATTAGGAAGACAAGCAAGGGTGGACGAAAGCGAATTAAAAGAATGTGCAAGGGATCTGTATGTGCTTTTACAAGGTGCAACATTGAACCCACTTGAAGGAATTAAGGAGAAGTTTTCGAGAAAAGATTTCATGGAAGTAGCTAAGATACGAATAAATGTAAATTAAGCTATTTTACGGTGAATTAATGGATTTATTAGGATTGTTTATTTAATAAGGGGCTTTATAAAAGAAATTAGGAAATTATTTCTTACTCCCCCCCCCCCCTCCGTGAGCGAACAAAACCATTAGAAAAATCGCCATTTTTTGACCAAAAACCCACCCTCCGTGAGTGAACAAAAATTTTTTTAATAGAAAAAATTTTAATGGAAAAAAAATTTTGATATATAAGTGATAATTAGTATAATGAAATCTAGAGCTAATTCTGTTTAATTTTAAACAAATTGCGTTTTAAAACATAAATTTTGCAAATTAAATTAATATTTGCTTCCCAATTTTTGCAAATTTAGGATTTTTTTAAATTTCGAAAAAAAATATTTTTTTTTAAAAATTATATATAATTTTTTTTTAAAAAAAAAAAATTAACCCCCCTCCGTGAGAGCGAACAAAATTTTTTTGTTCGCTCACGGAGGGGGGGGGGGGAGTTAATATTTTTAAAAAAAATTTAAAAAATAGTATCTTCGTCGTATTTTCTCATATAAATTTTATTTATGTTAAATAGCATAATAAGCTTATCAAAAATATGAACACTCCAATTTCTGAAAGACCAAGCTCATCACGAAAAACCCCTATAACCCCCGGCGACGCCCCTTGCATTGTATCTCTCATTGAAAATCGTGCTCGAGAAGTCGGTCTTGCCTGCATCAACATGAAAAATTTCCAAATAATTATCACCCAATTTGTCGATAACCAAACCTATATAAACACCTTATCCACCCTCTACGCCTGAGATCCAATTGAGCTAATTATGTGCAAAACAGCCCAAGAAAGTGCCTTAAAAAGCCGAATTTCTGAACAAATGAAAGAAATTACTATAACTTTAGTACCCAGAAAATGTTTTGACGAAACAAAAGGGGGCGAAATTTATTCCCACTCAGCTTCAAAAATCAATGAAGTGGATATAGAAATCAAATACGTGAGCATGGCTGCGCTTTCTGCGTTAATTGACTATATAGAATCCTCACAAAATATTATGATATATAGAGAGACGTTAAAAGTTACCTTCAGCCATCTGGATTCTTTATTAGTAATTGATTTTTCGACTGCAAAAAGCTTAGAATTGGTAGTTACCCTAGAAGGGTCCACAAAAGAGTCATTAGCAGGGCTTTTCGAATGTAAAACACAGCCAGGACTTAGGATGCTGAGAGCTAATTTATTGCAGCCGAGTAGAGATATTGGAGTTATTAATGGAAGATTAGACGCAGTCGAAGAAATTATTCGGTCAACACCACTGAGAATTGAAATAAAAAATATTTTAGCGTTAATTCCGAATACAGAATTAGTGACTTCTAGACTGGTGCAGAAACCTCAGCAGACAAGTTCACAATATATGAAAGCTCAGGCAGGGAATATTATTATAATTAGGCAAATCCTTATGCAATCTAAAGTGCTGTTAGACACACTTATGAAGCATGCTGTACAAGCTTCTATATTTAGAGGTATTATTGATAATTTGTATGATAGCAGAATTGAGGATTTGCTTAATGATATTGACCAAATTATGGATCCTGATGCTATATGCCATTAATCCTGCATTTTTTGACAATTTTTGATACTTGCCCTTTTAAAAATTTAAAAAAAATTCAAATAGTTTCAAAAAGTGCAAAAATCATGAACCGATCCTGATATAGCTGCATTGAAAAACCCAAAAATCAATAAAGCTCATTGCATTTCGCTTGTAAGAGATGGAATTGATTCTTTATTAGACATTGCGAGGCTTATATATTCAAATAATTTAGATGAAATACATAAGCTTTCAAGCAATTTTAAATACAAGCTGAATGAGCCGTCTATAAAATTAATGCAAAATGAAAGTCGAGGGTATTTCTTATCATTTGACCAAGAAGTATTGAAAAAAAATATTCTTGCTGCAATAGGTGAACATTTTGTTTAAATTTTAAGAAAAATAAAATGGGCATTACTAGGCGCTATAATAGTTTATAGCTCATTTAACGTTATGGATCGTCATTTTAAAAAATTTAATGGCTATATTTTGTTTGATATTTTCTGCATCTTAGACTAGAACCATCATCATTTAGATAAACATTCAGAGTTAAAAATTTTCTGATTTTATTCTAATTTAAATTTATTTATAATAAATGATTCTTCTCTCGCTTTATATAAAAGTAGCGATTTTTCGGCCAAATGGCTTAAGCCAAATTTGGATAAATTTGCTCTAGCAGTATTAAAAATGGCCATTTATCTTCCAAAAATTTATTTCTATTGTGTGTTTTTAGGCTTCGGCTACATTTTAAGAAAGCAGCACCAAATATAAAAGCACTCAAGCGCGGAACATCCGTATGCGGATCTAGATTTCACACATGATAAAATGTCCCTCCGTGTGAATCCCATCCCATAAAAATGCAAAACATTAATCATAGTTCAAATTTCAAAGAAAGGGAAAAAATGCCTGGCTTCAACTCCATCTTTAATCAGCCTAAACGAAAGCTTAAAATCCACTCAAAATGAAATTGTGAATTTAACATTTAATCACAATATACATAAAATGGCGTATGGCGACCGACCCACCCTCTCAGTGGTGGTTGCCCATGTATATCCGGGCATGGTTTTTGGAGCCAGGAGTTGGCCCAGCAATGCTTGGGACCTCGAAGCGAGAAGTCTAAGCACAAAGACCGCTGTTTTTGTGACCGAACCTATGGGCAGTTACTCGTGACTTCTTTTTGCCAGCAGCGCTCAGCCCAGTGAGTGCCCGAAATGAGGCAGGGCGACTTACCTGCCTAAGCTGCTTTTGTGGCTCGCCCCGAATGGCGAAAGCTGTTGAGTTCTTTCTTGGGATGACCGGAAAAGAGGGGAAGGCGAGTTAGACATCTAAACGGGAGTCTCTCCAGTTAAAAGGTGCCCTTCAATGGGCAGATCTGGCGGACGACGCGGCAGTGTTGGCGTAAACTTAGGCGACGATCCATTTTGGAAATGGAGGCGGTCAGCAAAGACGGTATGACACGTCCCTTGACCTTCATCTCTACCGAGAAACCGGGGGTTTCGGCCCGGGCTTGGTGAATGCTCTGCCACCATACGGGAAACCGTAGAATGCTTCCTCGGACGAAGCAGGGACTTAAAATAACCAGCGTAATCTTAATCTTAATCTTAACATTTAATCACATCGAAGAGCTCATCTGCAAAGCCCGCTCAAAAATCTTATGCCTCTACAACGTCTCTCACGCCATCGCTACTCTTGATTTATTAATCGCTTTTGCTGAGTTTTCTTCTGTTTTTAACGCAAAGCGGCCTCAATTTCAGCCTGGCGTTCTACTATTAAAACAAGTAAAAAATCCTTTCATAGAGCTAAAAACCAAAAAATTCCATCCTTTAGATTGCAAATTTACAGAAGTCACATCACTCCAAATTTTAACTGGTACAAATTCTAGTGGAAAAACTACCTTCCTCAAAACCTCTGCTTTAACTGCAATTTTAGCTCATGCTGGGTGTTTTATCCCAGCGCAAGAATCAATTTTTCCTATTTTTGACTATATTTTGACCAGAATTGGTGAGAGAGAATCACTTGAGCACAAATCGTCAGGATTTTTAGCAGAAATGAAAGACTGCTCATATATTTTGCAGACTGCATCAAGAAATAGCTTTATATTGATAGATGAAGTGGGAAAAGGCAGTTCTCATGAAGATGGCTTAGCAATGGCATGGGCTATTTGTGAGAATTTGCTTCAAATAGGCTGCTTAGCCATTGTATCGACCCATTTCAGCCAGCTTACTTCTCTGGAAGATTTTTATCCAGGGATCAATAATATTCATACATCTTCATTTAAACTAGAATCTGGGCGTTGTGAACAAGAATATGGCTATGGGATCTCTTTAGCTGCCAGCTCTGCTTTACCAAAAAGTCTTATAGAAAACGCTCAAACATTCAGCTCAGAAATTTGTATGAAATTTTCATTTTTATCAAATAAAAATGCATTTCTTGCTAACACAAATAGAAAATCATTAGAAATTGCAAATGAAATTTTATTGCTTAAAGAAAGTCCTGAAAATTTAGAAAAAGCTTTACGCAATTTAAAACAAAAATTAGTGTAACTAAAAATTGTATTACATCTTCATAAAGTCTGCAAGGCTGATTTTTCCTCTTCTGAATTTATTTTCTTCTTGCTTTGTATCAGTTTTTTTCTTTTCTGGGTTATTTACAGTGATATTTACATCGTCATACTCATTAGTGAAATTAAAAACGTTAAAAGTTTTCTGTTGAGCTTCTTTTCTGAAGTTTGCCTTAAAAAGTTTGATTGCGTCTTTTAGTTTTTCTCTTGTGATTTGGAAGATTTTTAAGGCTTCTTTGTATTGCTCGATTTTTTTATTCAGCATCTCTATTTTCAAGTCATGGAATTGGATTTTTGAGTCTTTTAAATTTTCTTCTAAAATGGATAAAGTTCCGATAATAACTTTGATTTTATCGTCTGATTCTTTTAAGTGGTTTTTGTACTGCTCAATTAATTTTCTTTTTTCAGGTTCTTTGAGCTCGTTATGGATTTTTGCTTTCATTACAATACTGATTAGTCTTCTGAAAATAGGCTTCAAATCTAACAAAAAATTGGATTTTTTGCTTTCAGGCTCTTTTCAGCTGTGCAGATCTTCTTCCTCTTTGGTTATAATATTGGCCATTGCCTGTCGCAGCTTATTAAGCTCATAAGCTTGAGTATCTAATTTCTGATCTTTAATTCCTGGGTTTTCATTATGAAAAATTGGATTTTCAATATCCATTGGTGATATTAAAAATAATGGCATTGAGCTCTGTTTTCTATGCAAATTTTCATTAAACCCAAAATTTCTTCTATTAATCATGGACATAGAAATATTATAAATGCTGCTCACATTTGAATTTTGGTCTTTTGTTTTACTTTTATTCTGCCTTAGCCTTATAATTTCGTCTTTAATGTGCTCATCTTGATAGTTCATACCGTTGTAACTATTTGATCTTTGATGCCTTTTTTCCATTTCTTGATCATAAAGCTTCTTAGTGATATATTTTATTTTATTAGCTTTTTTTAATTCCTTTTTAGAGTGCATTGGTTTCTTTTTCTGTCTTATGAAAGATTTATTAGATGAAATAGGAGGAAGAGAGCTGTAATAGCTTGGCATTGGACTTAATTCATTTTTCTCAGAATTCAGGGTCAAATCTGGAGGATTGTCTTCGTCAAAAGAAATGATAAAATTTTTTCTTTGGCCATAGACATACGAAGTTTGCATTTAATTTTTGTTCAATTTATTCATTTATAAAAATACTAAATAAAAAAGCCACATATAATTCACAAAAATGCTGAATTTAAATTAATCTGCCAATCAATAAGAAACTCTAATAAACCCATATTCAAAATGTTTGCAAATATGTCCTTATTGAACCCAAGCACTCCTGCATTTGAGCCTTTATCATTTAAATTCATCCCTCCTCAGCAAAGCGAATCAATGATAAAAAACGTATGAAAGCACAATCTTAAGTCCGAAATTCTTGCAATTTCAAGGCTGCTTGAAAATTATCCTTTGGTAGCCATGGACACAGAATTTCCCGGAATTATTGTCAAAGCTCAAGGGGAGTTAAAAGATATTCAATATCAAAACATCCGCCACAACGTAGACCGTCTCAAACTTATCCAAGTAGGCATTACTTTATCAGATGGGCAAGGAAATTTTCCACCTGGTGTCTGCACGTGGCAATTCAATTTTGAGTTTGATTTAAATTTAGACGCGTACTCAGAAGACTCAATCCAGCTACTCCGTCAATCTGGAATAGATTTTGACATGCATGCGACGAATGGTATTTCTCATTTCGATTTTTCAGAACTTTTTACGGTCTCTGGGCTATGTCTAAATGAAGACATATACTTTTTGAAAAAATTATAATATATGGGTTTTTAATAATTTTTAGTGGGTCATTTTTTGTCTGAGGGAATAACATACATTACTTTTCATAGCGGCTATGATTTTGCTTACTTACTTAAAGCAGCTACAAACCTAAAATTGCCTGAAACCCAAGATGAATTTTATAAGCAGCTTTCAGTGTATTTTCCGATTTTTTATGATATTAAATTCATGGTGCAAATTAAACTTAAACGGCTAAATTGGCTACAAGCGAGTCTTGCCAAATCTAACTCCAAAATAGCAGCTTCATCGCCGATAAGATAAAAGAGTAAAATGGAAGGTCGCCATTTTGGATTTCAGATTTGAGCCACATGTCCAAGGGATCAACTCTCTAGTTCAGATCCACCGCCGTAGAGTGTCCGATGATCATGATAATGGAAAGACCATGCTGTAGGCAGCACCTGTATATAGAATTTTTCCATAGATGGCGCAGTTTGCCCTTGATTTGCCCACTGAAAAAATTTTTTGGTTTGACCAAACCATATGGTACTGATCTAACCAAAAAATTTTCCCAGTGGGCAAATCAAGGGCAAACTGCGCCATCTATGGAAAAAATTCTATAGCCCACTCTGGCAGGAACAGGAAAACCATCAGAAGATAACAAAATTTCCCTCTTCAGCAAGGCATCCCAGGCCTAAAGACCTATTCCAAAAGAGACAGAGGCCCTATTTTCAGCTTTATCAGGATGGGTCCTGCCTGCTTCATAGGAGTGCGCCTCGTCCTCCAATTTCCATCAGCATCACCATTTTATTTCCCATGGTGCAAGGAATTGATAAATTCAGAGGAGGACTAAATAGAATTGCAGAAGAGGTAGGAGTGAAGCGATACGGAAGAATGCACCAAGCTGGGAGTGATAGCTTGGTAACGCTTGAAACTTTTATCACAATTAAGAACGAAGAATTTTCTGGATTTGAGCTTGAAAAATATGCAAATACAATCTGTGGGTTGACGCAGACTGATTAGGGTCAAGATTATTTGGCTAGTTTTACTAGTTAATACATTTTTTTAGTTAATTAGGCTTTTTTCGTGGTTTTTTTGGAGGCAAAATTGTAGGGGGAAGTCTTGATAAGGGTAGAGAAGTCTCAGGAGGAGCAAGATTTAGATGAATTTTGGTAAGAGTTGAGCTTCTATGAGGAACTTGATATTTTGGCTTAGAAATAAGCCCAGAAGCTTGCTTGAGGCTTGGAAACAAGGATAGGTTCGATTTTGATGAGCATTTTAACTGCTCTCGGTAGACTTTTTTAATTGGAGATCTCATAGAAAATGATCGCACAGAAGCCGTTCTAGGATAAGAAGTTTTATATTTTGTCCCTGATGGAAGATGAGATCCAAAAGGAGATGAAGCAGGATCTCTTTCGGTTAATGAAATTCTATTTATTATAAAAATTAGCTTAAAAAATATTTTTTGAAAATTTTGCTTAAATAAATGGCACTTCTTCTGTTGCAGGTTGCAGGATCAATTTTAGTGTCATGAAAATATCCTGAGCCGTATATGGATGAAATTTTTCACATAAAGCAATTAGGCACATATTTAAACTGAGATTTCGCAACTTGGGATGATAAAATTACAACCCTGCCAGGTCTTTATATTGCTTCATGGATAATACTCCAAGTTTTTCCAATCCATAAATTCCTTGGCTTAGTTTTTGCATCAAGACTGATAAATGCCTTATTTGGAAGCTTGTGCTGGTATTTATTAAGATCTTTAAAAGACCCAAAAACATCAGAAATCATTATGCTTTACCCACCTTTATTCTTATCAGGATGCTTATATTACACTGACAATGCTGCTTTATTATCAATTCTCCTCTCTTATTTATTCTTAAAAAATAAGAAAAATAAACTATCAGCACTTATTGGGCTTTTTTCAATAATTTGCAGACAGACGAATATTATATGAATTGGGTATTTTGTACTAATTGAGATTTCTGCTGGATTAGGACCTTCATTATATCAAAATATTAAAACAATTTGGAAGCAAAAATATGCAATAATTCAAACTTATTTTCCTTTTATTATATTGCTGATTTTATTTATTGCTTTTCTTATTGTAAATAAAGGAATAGCTGTAGGAGATAGGGAAAATCATATCCCTGTTTTCCATTTTACACAAATATGCTATTTAGCTTTAATAATGGCTTTATACACAGATTATGACCAAAATTTGTGAATAAAAGCATTAAAGCAATTAAAAAATGTGTTTTTATTTTTATGGCTGGTTTTAATAAGCCTTGGTGTTACATATTTTACATATGAGCATCCTTTTATTATTGCAGATAACACTCATTATACTTTTTATATTTGGAAAAATATTTTGAAGCCTTATCTTTATATATTTCCGATTTTGTTTGAGATTTCGTTTATTTATTTGTTTTTTAGAGCTGAAAACTCGCTGCGCTATTTTATTTGAATTTTTTGCAGTTGCGTAGTTTTAATCCCTGCTCCGCTTCTGGAATTAAGATACTTTATTATTCCAATCGTTACATTTTTGATGCAAACAAAAACGAAATTCTCAAAAATTAGAATTCTGGCACTTTATGCCATAAATATCGTCACGCTTGGCATTTTTGTATTTAAACCTTATAAGAATATTGGATTTCTATGGTAGGGTTAGTCAATTTAAGTAGATTATAAGTTTTAATGAATAAAAAAAAAATATTTAAGAAACTGCTTGTTTTTTAATTTGTTTCGAGATTTAAATAAATAAAATATTTTTTTAACTGCAAATACTGAAATTATTACTTAAATATTTTGTATATTTGAGTGTGGATGCTTTTTGGTTTTCTGGAAAATTCAATTCTGAGCTATTTAAAATAATTCTAAAATTAAAAGAAAAGTTAAAATATAAGCAATTTTTAATTTATTTACTGATTGAACAATTGACTTCCGAATATAGCTGCTGGGAGAGTACAAAACCCTTGTGGCTCAGATATAGGAGGCAGCATAAAGCTATACTCCTCAGAAGTTTGCAAAACCGGCAAAACTTGTTCTAGCTTGTAGAAGTTTGATTTATCTATCCACTCAGTCAGCTTGATATATGTTTCCTTCACTTTATTGGTCTCTGCTTTATGCGTATAAGCTTTAATTGCTACATGGACTCTTTTATGCGACGATAATTGGCTTCCTTGGCGGAATTTCATTCCGCATCCAGGTTCTTTACATACATAAGGCTTTTCTCCAGAGTGAGTAAAAGTATGTTCTTTTAAATTTTGTTTCGAAGACAAAATTTTCATGCAAAAATTGCATTGGAATTTTTTGCTTTCAGTATGGTAGGCTTCTATGTGGCGCTTGAGGTTCGTTTCACTTGCATAAGTGCTTGAGCAGCCTGGAGCTTTGCATTCGTAGATAATGTCTTTCATATTAATATTTAATAAACTAAAATTACTTCACTTGCATTACTGAATAATAAAATGGAAGAAAAAAAACACTTAGGATCAGAAACTGATTTATGTGTGTAACTGATGAATCGGATTTTTGCAAAAAACTTTTATTATAGCTATAAAATTGATTTGTTTTCGATTTCCGAAAGTAAAAAATTTTTATTATTAATTATTATATTTAAATTAACTAAATAGATTTTTTTAATACTTCAAAAACCATTATCAAAATATTTGCCTTTCATAATCAGTTGCACTTAGTTAAAAATTTCATAAAATCTATATAGTTCAAATTTATATGGCAATTTAAAATGAATTGAAAATTTTAGTTTAGGCAGTAAAACTTTATGTTTTAAATTTTAGAATAGCTCTTAAAATTTTAAAATCTTTTTCCTGATCAATACTTGTCTAATAAATATCATAAATAAAAATATCTTATACATATCTATTGAAAAATTTTAAAAATTTATTATAAATAATGGTAATTGTATTTTCTTTTTATTCGTATCAGGCTATTTATATCAAAAGTCTTCATAATTTTTCTATGAATCTATTTTTATTATTAAGAACCTTAAATTACCCAAAGATAGATTGATAAATTCTCTGGATCTTAGAAGACTTTGACAAATCCAATATTTGATATTTTGGAAATATCTCTTTCATAACTTCGTCACAGACCCCAAGTTTATCGATTAATCCATGCTTTATGGATTCATCTGCAGTAAAAACGTCTCCGTTATACAAAATTTCTTCTTTCTTACTCCCCCCCCTCCGTGAGTGAACAAAACATTAGAAAAATCGCTATTTTTTGCCCAAAAACCCACCCTCCGTGAGTGAACAAAAATTTTTTTAATACAAAAATTTTTATGGAAAAAAGTTATAATATATAAATGATAATTAGTATAATGAAATATAGAGCTAATTCTGTTTTATTTTAAACAAATTGCTTTTTAAAACATAAATTTTGCAAATTGAATTAATATTTGCTTTACAATTTTTGCGAATTAGGATTTTTTTAAATTTCGAAAAAAATATTTTTTATAAAATTTATATATAAATTTTTTTTAAAAAAAAAAAATTAACCCCCCTCCGTGAGTGAACAAAATTTTTTTGTTTCACTCACGGAGGGGGCGGGGAGTTAGCATTTTCTACCTTTATTCTTTCTTTTCTAGCTTCATCCACAACAGCTGTAAATTCGTTTTTAGTTTCTTTTACTAAACCTTCAAGCCATTTCAGGGTATCTGGCTTCAGCTCTTTTAATGGGTCAATTCTTTCATCTAGATCTAAAGGTGAAGTAGCCCAGCTTCTACGCTCAATCCCGTATTTTGCTGCTAGTCCTTTAATCCCAAATAAATTGAATATAGCTCCTATGCTTCCTATTATGGACCCAGGTGTTGCATATAGTTCATTTCCAGCTGACATTACATAATATCCTCCTGATGCAGCAAGGTCTTCAGCAAAAGCATAAATTGGGATATGGTGGTGCTTTACTTGCGATTAAATTGTGACAAACTAATCAGTAAAATTCTCATTTTTTGGTAAATAAATAAATTTTGATACTCTATTTACTGTCACCAAAATCAAAAATTCACCCCTAATATTATTTATTTTATTAGGTCAAATAGTATTAGAAAAATTAGCATAGATTTAAATAAAAACATGTCACTCCTTTAACTTTGATTTTTGTTCTAAATAAAAGTGGGCTGGGAGTTAGAAAACGCTAATAGACGTTGACGAATTAAAGAACTCTGTGCTGCACTACCTCCTGGAGAATTCACTACTACAGCCAAGGCTACTGGAGATCTCCAACTTTGAGTTTGCAACTCTTTATTTAGCTTGTCAAGAGTTTTACCTGTTATAGCACCTGAAATGCGGATTTTAAATACAGCTTTTCGGAGATCTGTAATTTTCTTGATGGCTTCCATTTATTAGCTTTAAAATAAGTAATAAATTAAAGAACTCAGTAACCTAAAAATAGTTTTTATGCATAAGCTCATTTTGGAACTATTTAATTAAAATGATTATTATGGATTATTAATTCTAAAAGTGAACAATTATGATTTTTTTCTGAATTTTTCATTTAAAACTGGACGGAGACAAACTTGTTCATTTTGGAAAAATTTACTAATTTTTGATGCTATATACAGTTGTTGAGCTAGACGTTCCTCGGCTTCTTATTGAGCCAAAGCCTTTTTCTCAGCTCGCTTTGCTGAGGATTTTTCTCATTTGACCAAGAAACTGGCAACTGGTCAAATTCTCCTATGTCAGAAATTTTACTGGATGACAAAATCAACACTATGGTAAGGTGGCTTGGGAACCCCTTCGAGATTGAGCCATTAGCCAAATTCGCAGACTCAGTAAAGCAGCATACATCAGCCACTGAGCTGCACTTTGAACGTCGTTATTTTTAGTACCTGGAAGCTCATCCTGAGACTTTCCAAATTTTTCAAAAATTCATGTCAGCTTTCACTTTGACCTCTGGAGACTGTTACAAAATGTTGATCTTTCAGGCTCTAATAGAATTCTTGACGTGGGCGGCGGAGATGGATCACTTCTCATTGAGCTTCTGAGGTGGAATCCTCATATAAATGGAGCAGTTTATGACCTTTTGGATGTTACATCAAAAGCAGAGAAAAAATTTACTGAGCATGATTTACAAGAAAAATTAGTGTAATATCAGCTTTTTTGACAATGTCCTGAAAGATTTGACTGCATCCCGATGAAGCTAATCTTGCATGAAAATTGCAAAAATTCTTCGAGCGTTACTCTCCCCTCTGGTTAGCGAAGAAAACTTTTCTGATTGATAATAATCTTATTATTATTCCTATTTTTACTTAAGCTGCATAGCTACAGAAAAGCAAATCTAATTTAATTTATAAAATATATGCTAAAAGATTCAAGCTAATTAAAATTTTAAAATCAAATTATTATTTGTAAATGCTTTTGTTAATTTTCTTAAAAATACCGATTTTCTAATAGTTTTGCTCGCTAACTAAATAGAGGGGTTAGAGACAGGAAAACAGCTGAAAATAATAGATAGCGTCATGAGTAAATCAAATGAGCTTTATCTTTGCGCCATAATGGCAGATATTCATATGATGGCACTTTTAAATGGAAAAGAAAGAACGAAAGAACAATTCGAAGCACTGCTGACTGAAACTGGATTTAGACTTGAAAGCGTGAATGCAATTTCATCAACCCGTTTCAACGTTATCAATGCTACTGCAATTTAGTTAGGATATTTTTAATTCGGAAAAAATATTACTATACAAATTTTAAAATAAAAATTTGCTTATCTAATAATCGAGTAAAATGTTTTTGATCCCTCCTTATTGAGGGATTAAATTATTTCTTTGACTTATTAAAAAGGAGACAAAAATCAAAATGATTGAAAATTCAAAATATTTTAATCTGGAATATCAGAATTTCTCCATCGATAAGAAATAAAAAGACATAGAGAAAAGAAGTTAAATTTAATATTTTGTATTTAATCAAGGGAAACTTGTATAAATTAAGAGAAATTATGTTCTTAAAAAAGCTTAAATGATCTTTCATTGACTTTTTTTCTTTTTAAAATTCTTTTTTCTGTATCTGTATCTCTTTTTCTTTTAACAGAGAGTTCAATTGAAGATACATTTGAATGTGGACAATCGAGGAAATTTTCTTCTTTTTCAGTTTTTCCTTCTTCTTCTTTTACAATTTCTTTTTCAAATTCAGTATCAGAATCTTCAGATAATAAATTAGGAAATTTATTTTGAGATCCTTCTATTTATTTACTCCCCCCCCTCCGTGAGTGAACAAAAAAATTTTGTTCACTCACGGAGGGGGGTTAATTTTTATTTTTAAAAATATTTATTTATAAATTTTATAAAAATTATTTTTTTTTTGAAATTTAAAAAAATCCTAATTCACAAAAATTGGAAAGTAAATAGTAATTTAATTTATAAAATTTATGTTTTAAAAGGCAATTCGTTTAAAATTAACAGAATTAGCTCTAGATTTCATTATACTAATTATCACTTATATATCAAATTTTTTTTCCATAAAAAAATTTTTGTTCACTCACGGAGGGTGGGTTTTTGGGCAAAAAATAGCGATTTTTCTAATGGTTTTGTTCACTCACGGAGGGGGGGGAGTTAGTAATTTTTGGATTTTGGTTAATCCTGATCTGCCCCTTGGTAAATGATCTAATATATTCAAGCTGGGCAATACTTTGATCAATGTAAGTATATAATTTCGATGCAAAACGTATTTCTGGAAAAGTTAAGAGTTTTTTTATTGCTAAAACTACTAAAGTTTGCAAACTTTTGACAAGTTCCTGTATTATAATTACTGGTAGGCATATATATTTTCTTGGGAAACCAGAAAAAAATGATGTTTCTAAAGAGGATTTTTAGAAAAACTTTTTGCAATTTTGGAGGTCGTACTGCATGAATCATACTCTAGGTTTTCCAATTTTGAGAACCTCACTTGTAGTTTTCCAATTGTCGGGATTTGCCTCAAAGTAATTATAGCCACCATTCTTTGTTACAAAAATATAAAGTTCATAGAGTTTTAGTATATTTGTAACTTTTATTGTAGCTTTGCTTTCAATATGTAAAAGATGAAGCGCACGAAAAAACTGCTTAAGTTGAATGTCTGTAAATCAAGTGATTGATTATCCATTATAATATAATAAAAGGGGCTTTAATAAATTGTTTAATATACTAAAATGATAATCATTTATAAATGTTGAGAATTAGTTCAAAGAAATATGCTAAAAGTAGTGCTATTAACAATATGTAAATAATAAAAGTTAACTCCCCCCATCCTTGATCGAACGGCTCGCCATCGTTCGATCAAGGATGGGGGATAAAAAAAATTTGGGGGAAAAAAATTTTCTATATAAAATAAAAAATATATTGTTTTTTTTTATATAATTTTAATAAGAGGGTTAAAAGTATTTAATAATTATTTTTTACAGCAAAAAATTGAATTAATTTCATAAGAATACCAATTTTTAATATTTTGATTTATTGGTCACCCCTTTAAACTGTATAAATTTTAATTTGTTCCTTATTAAATTAAAAATTTTAAATTTTAAAGAATCTCTATTTTTTAGATTATTGAGTTTTTAAGCCCAGGTTGATGACTAAAGCACTTTGGTTGATTCCGTAGCTTTCTGTCGTCTCAAAGCCTCTGACAACAACTTCATTAGGCACATCTTCCCAAGCTTTTGATAACTAATATATTTTTATATATATAAAAAAATTTGCATAACATGAAAATCGTTGATCAAGGATGGGGGTTTAATTTTCCCAATTTTTAGGAATTTTTTACAGTGAATCGTTTGATCAAGGATGGGGGGAGTAAGTAACTTTTAAATTGAAAAACTAAAAATATAATTATAAAAGACTTTAAATTAATATCGCTATTTGCAGATTTTTGAACTTTACCACTTAAGTGTGGAATTTTTTCCGCGTGTGAAAAGGTGTTTTTCACGTGTGGAGCCCTTTTGATTTCACATGTGGAATTCTCTTTTCACACGCGGAAAAAATTCCACACTTAGGTGGTAAAGTTCAAAAATCTGCAAATAACGATATTTATGTATGCAATGAAGAAATAATCTTCAATGCAAAAAATTGAGTAATATTCATGCATAATTCATTACACATTTTTCAAGATTTTACTTACTCCCTCCAGTCTGTAAGCAAACAAAAAAATCTTATTTGTTCACGGAAATAATGCAAATTCATAAACATAAAGGACATTTTATCAGACTTTAATTTCATTAATTTAGTAAAATTGATAAAGAGAGACTATTTTTATAGCAAAATTAATTTTTCAAATAATTTTTTACTAAATTAAAGGATTGATAAAAATGCCGAGCATATTATCACTAATTTCCCTAAAATAAAGATAATTCTATAAATAAAATACATCAAAATCTAAATCATCTCTAGCCGATTATATAGACTCCTTCCCACCCTCATTGCAAAATAATTCATTCATAGAATATCTGCTATTCCATATTTTCATTAGGTGAAAAAAATGCTTTCATTTTATTTCAGCTATAAATATGAGCTCCGAGTTCATAACAAACATAGCCGAATTACCAGAAGGCCACTTCCTCTTCACATCTGAAAGTGTTAATGAGGGTCACCCAGACAAGCTCTGTGACCAAATTTCAGATGCCATTGTCGACGCTTGCTTCTCCCAAGACCCAAATTCCAAAGTGGCTTGCGAAACCTGTGCCAAGACTAATTTCATCATGATTTTTGGCGAAATTACTTCAGCAGCAAACGTAAATTATGAGCAAGTCGTCAGAGACGCCATAAAACAAGTTGGCTACGACCATATCGACAAAGGCTTAGATTATAACACCTGCGAAGTAATGGTGGCAATTGAAGGCCAAAGCCCTGATATTGCCCAGGCAGTTCATATAAACAAGTCTGTTGAAGAAATCGGCGCAGGAGACCAAGGTCACATGTTTGGCTATGCATCAAATGAGACCCCTGAGTGTATGCCATTGTCCCATTTACTTGCCAATAAGCTGGGATTTAGACTTGCAGAGGTCAGAAAAAATGGGCTTCTAGGGTGGGTGAGACCTGATGGGAAAACACAGGTGACTGTGGAGTATAGGCATGAAGGAGGAAGAGTCGTCCCATTGAGGATCCATACAATTGTGATATCAACCCAGCATGACCCAGACGTGTCATTAGAAGAAATCCAGCAGCAGCTTAAAGAACATGTCATTAAGCCAGTTGTCCCAGCTCAGTATTTAGACGACAAAACTATTTATCATTTATATTTTTTCAGATAAATAATAATTTTTTTTATTAAATAAATATTTGAATAAAGCATTCAGAAAAAGGGATAAATCCATCAGGAAGATTTGTGATTGGCGGACCACATGGAGATGCAGGGCTCACAGGGAGAAAAATTATTGTAGACACTTATGGAGGATGGGGTGCTCACGGTGGAGGAGCTTTCTCAGGAAAAGACCCTACAAAAGTGGACAGATCTGCAGCTTACGCTGCCAGATGGGTCGCTAAGTCACTTGTAAAAGGCGGATTCTGTGACAGGGCTTTAGTCCAAGTCTCCTATGCAATTGGTGTGGCCCACCCTCTCTCAGTCCACGTTGACTCTTATGGGACTGTCAGAAAAGGCAAGACCGATCACGATTTATTGCAAATCGTCTATAGAAATTTCGATTTAAGACCAGGCTGCATTATCAGAGATCTAGCTTTAAATAGACCAATTTTCCAAAAAACAGCTGCATATGGGCATTTCGGCAGAGAAGAAGAGGCTGATTTTACCTGGGAAATTCCAAAAGATTTATCTCACGAGCATTAAATTAAGTTTATTTAAAAATTCGCTTTATAAATGGGAGACTGCGCAAGTAGGCCAAGCGAAAAAGAGCTCGAAATGCATATAACCTGCTCCAACCCCAAAAATGACCAGCATTTTCAGTTCGTGCCTTATACAGCCCTGACTGAAATTTCTGTACAAAATGAAACTAATATTTATGTTCTTGAAAGCAAAAAAAAACAGTTCCAGAGGAAGAAATTGGAATATCAGTATAAGCATGAGAACGCTTTGCAAGGGGTTCCACAGATTCCGGAGCTGAATATAGAGGTGCAAAAAGGTGCGAATTTTTATAGCGACTCGTTTTGTATAAGCCAAGGAAATCCATATGTATCAGTTTCTTTGGAACCGAATGGTCCAAAAATTGATACTTATATATCAGATAGATATAGACCTTATTGGTATATAGGAATCTATATAAAAGGGTCAGAAAGCAGCTATTGTTAATATAAATTAGAATTTATAATAATAAGGCATAGGTTTATCCAATTTAAACAGTCATTGTGGTCATATAAAAGCGTGGTCTTTAAAGTCATGATGAGGTCTAGCCTTAAAGGTGACCAAGTATTAGGGACTCATGAAGTAAACTTAAAAAGCTTAGAAGACCAAAATCTATATGAAGGATGATATAATTTGAGTAACTGCACACAAACTGACAAAATCCCAGCTTTAAGGCTAAGAATGCAATTGACTAAAGACGAAAAAATGCTTTGGGCAAAATTAATTGCAACTTGTGACGAAAAACTAAAGAGAATTGAAAAAAGAATTGAAGAAATCCATGAATCAAGCTATAGCTCAAATTAGTTACCTATATAAAAGAATTAAACGTAATCGCACGATTATTTTGAATTTTTATAATTTTATAAATTTTTAGCTTTTTAATAATTATCCATATCTAATTTCAATCCAAGAAGTTGAGCACTCACACATTAAATATCATTTGATATTCCTCGCAATATATCTCTCATTAATTTTCTTAATCGATTCATTTGTCCTTTTTTGGGCATCATCAACACAAATCCAAGGTCCTAAAAATGAAAGTCCAAGTGTGCAAATGCAACATGTGTAGCCAAAATTAAAGCAGAAAAAGCAAGGCCAGTAGTAAAACAAAGAGTCATTGATTTCTTTAATATCTTCAATAAACTCATTTTCAGTCATTATATTCCCATTTTAGATTATAATAATATGAGGCAATTTATAAAAATAATTAATTTATAATATACGAATTCTCTTTAAATAGGCTTATCTTTTAATTCTTCAGGATATTTTTCATCATAAGAGCTTGATAATCCTGACACAAAAGTTTTTGACGTTGGCCTTATGATTACACTTCCAATCTTACTATTTGGGATTCTCTTATTAAAATAACAGTCCATTATTATCAATTATCAAATTAATTAATTTCTTTACTAAAAGTGGATAATTGAACCTTTAGGGAGTAAAAGGCTAATATCAATGTTATTGTCATAGTTATTTGTTCTTCTTCCGTCAATTAAAAGCCCATAAAAGTATCTTGCTAATTTCTTTGATTTTAGGGGTAAGTTTAAAGCGGATTGATTATAATCTTCACTCATTTCAGCCCAACATAAAGGCTGCATAGGGAGGTTGCAATTATTGAAGACAAGCTGGCGTATTGAGTTAGCTGATACTTCTTCATATTCTAGCCCAAGCTGATCAGAAATTTCTTTGGCTTTGTCAATGGTGCTTACTCCATTGAATCTGTCAATTATTCCTAAATCAGCATCTTCTTCTATAGATGAAAAGCACATGAAGTGAAATATTGGGCAGGTGTAGCCCCCTTGAGGTGCTCTAGCGTAAATTTGTTTTATGACTGCATAAATAGAAGCTTGTGATGTAAATTCTTGTGACTCCCTTAGTTCTTCTTAACTGAAAAATTTTAATTTTTAATCCTTTATGATGAATTATATACTATCGTAGTTGCATGTTTTTGAACATTGCAGCCTACATGTGGAATCTTTTCTACGTGGGAAGCCCTTTTGATTTCACATGTGGAATCATCTTTTCACATATAGAAGAGATTCAACATGTAGGTTGCAATGTTCAAAAACAAGCAACTATACTACATTTATGCTTATTGATTTTATCAAAAAAATTTACTACTTTTACCCATCCATTTTGATTTTTATAAAGATGAAATTTAGTATATTTCTTTTTCGAAATAAATTCTATCATTGCCCTCATTAACTCCAGAAGATATATACTGCCTTGCTCTTATTCTATCAGTATCATAATCCGTTCCTAGTAAAGCATATTTTACTAGAATATTAGTTGGATATACTGTGCAATAGCAGTAATAACCTTCAAGCACTAAATTATGAATATAATAAGTATTGCTGCCATAATATGTGCCTCCATTTGTATAGTAAGGGAGAAACTGAAGTTCTTTAGATGGACTGTTCATTTGCTTTATCACATTTTTCCAATGACTATAAGATATCGATTCTTGGCTAAACCTTGATAGCACTCTAGAATAAAGTACGTAGGAGTGTTTTTCAACGCACGATTTTATTTTCTTGCAAATAGACTCAGCTCGGATAATCTCAGAAATTGGCAAATAGCTTAAAATTTCGACAATTATTGGGTCGGGCACAGATTGCATTTTAATATTAATGGCCCATTTTCTTCTGGTTTTTTAGTTAAATGCGAAGCAAATTTTATGTTACCTATTAAATTTTGGTTTCTAAGGCAATTGAGCTAAAATTAATAAAAATTTATTTTGCAACTGAAACTTTAAATGAAATCCAAAATTCGGTATTGACAAACAAAATCCCGTAATGGCCAAAGAGCTCCAAGTGATGGGAGAAAACTATTTGAAAATCACAAAAACAATATTTCAGCAGAATTTGCCCAAGCTTTAAACCTTGATGTTAAAAGGACTCCTTCTATTTCTCCTGATCACTCATTATCAGGAGAAAGCAATCAATCATTTGATTCAATTCATAGAAGAAGCCCTGTCTTTATGTCTTTAGAAGACAGTTATAGCAAGCCTTTCGCAGCCAAAAGAGACAGAGAATATGCGAATTTGCTTAAAATCAATAGCAGATCTTCATTTGTTGAAAAATTTCCACAGAAAGAGAAGAGAATTTTTAGTAAAATGAATGACTTGTATAGTATGAAGCCTAATAAATCTATGGATAAATTGATTGAAGAAAATCTGAGAATGTTAGAAAAAAATCATAAAAGGAGAATTATATCGCAGGATAGAGGGAATTCGTTAGAGCATTTACCGATGTTTAATAAACAGGTTTATACGAAAAAACAGCCAAAATATATTATAAGTAATCCGATTTCTCTGGAAAATAAGATATTTCCTGAGGTAAGAAGAAAAATATCTAATTTTAGAGATATTATTGTAAATCAACCTAATTACTATTATTAAATCAATTAATTTGCTATAAAGTTGAAGAATAATTTATATGATGAAATACTATTTTTTGAATTGAATTATGCTAATTATAATCCAGGCATTAATTATTATTCAGTTATGAACTCATTTCTCAGAACCCACAAACCATTTTTTCTCTTACTCCCTCTCCTTGAGCGAGCAAATTTTTTTCCCACTTAAAAAAGGTTTCCCAATTTAGTAAAATTACCAAAAATTTTATTTTAGAATGCTAACCATTAAATTTATAAATCATTACTTATATATCAAAATATTATGTATAAGCATTTTTAATAGCCAACAGAATGGCTTTTTCCAAAAATTAATGATAGTTTCAATGGTTTTGATCATCATAGAATGGGGATAGTTAGCCAACTGATGCAAAACTTCTTTCACTAGCATATTATCAAAAGGGCAAAGCTCCTTGCTAATATGCTCTATAATTTCATTCGACTGAGCTTTTCCACCTTTTTGAATAAAAAATTCATGCAAATCATTCACGATTGATTCTTCCACTCTCGGCTTTTCAGTTGTATCTTTGACTATAGCTTTTCTTTTTTTAGCAATAATATCTCGAGCCTTACCATTCCCTATTTTGATGTCTCTATATTGGATTTCAAATAATCTTCTATTATCAGCAGTTTGATTATTTCTTATTGAATTTATTATCCTTTTTCTTATAAAAATAGCTAAATTATAAATTTATAAAAAATAAAGCATTCTTATAGGAAAAAATATAAATTATTTTTTGCAATTTGTGCAAGCCTAAATAAAAAATACTCATAAGCATGTGTTTTCATTCTATTTATTTCTCTATATCCAGCACATTCCACACCTCCAATTGCTTTTTGCTCATTATAAGTTTTTATTCCTTCACTATCTAATAATGATTTTAATATAATATTTTCCCTTTTCCGCTTTTGAGGTAAATTACAGCTTTCTACTGTATTTAAGTCTTCTGGCTTTGGAGGAATTGAAAATAGTTCTCTTAGTTCATTATTTTTAAAAAATGATCGCTGATCAGGGCAAAGCAAAATTTTATTAGCCAAAAATGTTTTAAAGACTTGCCTATTATAAATTTTTTCTTCAATAGTGTGCTTTGTTATGAATCGATAAATTAAAACTTTGTTTGATTGGCCTATTCTAAGAGCTCTCTCTTTTGCCTGAGAATCATTCATTGGATTTCAATCTGGATCTAAAATTAGTACTCTGGAAGCTTTAGGCAAATTTATTCCAAATCCACCAACTTTGGTAGTCATTAGTAAAGCTGTGATTTCCCCTGAATTGAATTTTTGGATAATTGGCAATCTGTCATCAATATTAATATTTCCATCAATTCTTCCGAATTTAATTCCTGCGCTTCTTAATACTTCTTCAGAAATATTAAATTCCTATTATAATAAGGAGTCAGTTGTTTTCTGGTTCTGGAATGTAGGGTAGGGTAAATATAAATTTTTTCTTCTTCTATTATAATAAATATTCTAAAATTATTGTGGCAATATAAATTAATTTTTTTTTAAATCAATTAATGGTTTGACTAAGAAAAGTAAGCATTTTTTTAAATTGAGAAAAAATTACTATTGAGTGGCCTTCATCTCCTCATATTTCAATTAACTGTTTCATTACTTCCAATTTCCCAGAACTATAATTTTTCTCTTCACCTATGACTTTTATAACTGAATTTTTCAATAAATCTGGATGATTACATATCAGCCTAAGATCTTTTATACATCTAAATGTAACTCCTTTATTAACCTCAGTAACACTATTTCAGAACTTTTCTATATAGTTTATATAAATTTCCCATTGATCAACAGTTAATTCACAAAAAAGTAGCTTTTCTTCTTGCTCAGGAATCCCTATATCAATTTCTTTCTTTGTTCTTCGTAAAAAATAAGGTGAAATCATTTCTCTTAGCTGAAGTGCACATTGATAGCCTAATTCTACTTGCAAATGATCACTATTTGAATATCCAGCTTTATTAATTGGTGCTGCAATTTCTCGGTCAAATACTTCTAATGATCCTAGCAGTCCTGGAAAAGCAAAGTCAAAAATGCTTCACAGTTCGTGTAAAGAGTTTTGTATAGGCGTCCCCGTTAACAGCAATCTATGGCTTGACATGATTTTTTTAATTATTTGAGTAACAGCTGCATTAGGATTTTTTATTTTGTGTCCTTCATCTAAAACGACATAAAACCACTTTTTCTTTAATAAAGCAGGGCCTTCTGTGTGCAGAATTTCATATGTCGTAATTAAGATTCCACAATTATTAAAAATCTCTTTAAGGATTTTTGACCTTTGTGAATCATAAAGATATACTTGGAAATTCGGCGCCCAATTGGAAAATTCATTTTTTCATTGATGAATTATAGTAGCTGGGGCCAAAATAAGTGTTGGACCTTCTATTAAAGAGGTCAAGCGTAAAGATTCAAGCAAAGAAATGATTTCTATTGTTTTACCTAGCCCCATTTCATCTCCTAAAACCCCACCAGCGTTTTTCTTGTGAATCTCTCATAATCATTCAAGAGCTGCTTTTTGATGATCAAGTAATTTTCCTCAAAATTCTTTGTTTAATTTTAGCTCTCCATTGATACTTATAGATTCGGATTCTTCTGCTTGGGTAACAGGGGCTAAACTCTTATTTACAGCGATCTCAACTTGCTTGGATTTTCTCTTGGCTATGTTGCTTTTCTTATGGGATATTTCCTCAGGACTATTTGATCGAAACTGTTTTATTGTCAGGCATTTGATCAAAAATTAAGCTTTTTCTAGCAAAAACCTTGAGAATGTCACAAATAAAAGGCAGGCTACCTTTTCTCTCAAGTTTTTCAATTTTTTTCTGAATTGCTTTTGATCTAGCTTTAGATTTTAAATCTTTAGTTTCTTCAAAAATTTTAAGTAATTTTTCATTTTCTAGTTTAAGCTTGGTAGTTTTCTCTTCTTTTTGAGCCAGAATTGAGCCAAGAATTTCTTTATCTATTTCTTGCTGGTTTCTGACTTCAAACATATTTTATACAATTTTATAAAAATAAAATGCGATTTAAATGATAAAGTCAAAGCATAAATTTATACTGATCCTTTTAAATTTACTTAAAAATGGACTAAATTAATATTATGAATTAAAATATTTTACGAAAGTTTCTTATTTTTTGAAGTTTTTAAATTTTTAAGGGAGATAACGCTCTATACGGGCTTCTTTTATTCTTATAATTAAGTGGCATCAAATCTAATTGTCTGTATAAATTTAATATAAAACTGACTTGTATCTCTTTATAAGTTAGCCCTTTTGCCTTTTTTTTAATCTAAATTTCAAAAAATGCATGATGTCAAATTATTAAAAATTTTTGAAAATTGTTGATACTTAATGACTTTAATTAAAACAATTATGATTAAAACATTTATTTTTATAAACTAATTTTCATAACAAAATTATTTTTACAAATTTCTCAGATGAATTATTTCAAATTTTAAAAATTATAAAATAATAACTAAATGATTGGGCCCAATGGTCATGATATTCAGTAATATTAATATGTAAATTCATTATTATAAATCTAACTCTCAGTCCTTGGCTAGCGAGCAGAATTTTGGTGCTCGCTAACCAAGAGGAATTAATCTTTTTGTTTTATTCCCTCCCCTCTTTAAATTGCAAAAAATAAAGATAAAATTTTTATATTTTGAACCCCTTTTAAATTGTAAGAAGTCTTTTTTTGGCAAAACTCTCAGAAAAACAGAAATTCCCTTCACTGAGCCCAAATTAAGGGAGCTGCCCTTCCAGGACACTTATTAATAATATTTTTTCGATAATCAAGGGATTTAATTTTTCCAAAAATATGGATGTTATAATGGTTTGATTGCTAAAAAGGGGGAGTAAAGAATAATAACTAACCTTAAAATAGCATGAAAAAGTCCTATATTTTAATGCTCATTAATAACAAGGTCACTCGGCTCAAGCAATCTAATTTTTTTTTTAAATCTACCTATTTCCATTTATAATAGATATTTATTATTAAAGATTATGGGAATAGTAGTAAGTAAGCCACAACACCGAGTTTCACTCGGGTCAATTTTAGACAATTCTTGTGAAACCATACAAGAAATTTCTGTCCGCACAGTTTATCGGTTTGGAAAAATAATAGGAGCTGGTCACTTTGGAGTTGTCAGAGAAGCCTTCTCATCAGACTCATCACTCAAGGTTGCAATTAAATCAATATCCAAAGGTGCTAGCGACTACAGCAGAGCTAAAGTTTTAACTCCCCCTCCGTGAGCGAACCAAAATTTTTGTTCGCTCACGATCGGGATTAATTTTTTTTTAAATTTAGATTTCATTGTATTAATTATCACTTATATATCAATATTTTGTTTCATAATGTTAAAAATTTTTTGTTCGCTGGGTTTTTGATAAAAATTCAATTTTTCCAATGATTTTGGCCGCTCTAGGAGGGAAGGAGTAAGAGAAGTGAAAATGCTTAAATCTGTAGACCATCCAAATATTATTAGATTTTACGAAGCTTACGAGGATGAAAAAAGTATCCATGTAGCTACTGAATATTGCGAAGGTGGACACCTATGGGGCAGGATGCTTACTTCCCCTCTAAGCAAACAAAAAATTTTGTTTTCTTATGTAGGTAATTATTTTTAATATATAAATTTATAGTAAAATTTGTTTTTTGAAATTTAAAAACATTCTAAATCGCAAAAATTGAAAGCAAAATTAATTTAATGGATAAATTTATGTTTTAAAATGCAAGCTGTATAAAATTCAACAGAATAGCTTAATATCAAAGTATTTTTTATAAAATTTTTTTTTACTCATGATGTAGGTTTTTGGCTAAAAAATAGTGATTTTCTCAAATATTTTTTGCTCAAGGATGGCGGAGTTAAGAAAGTCAAATATACTGAGACAGAAGCACAAGTTTTAATCAATCAAATCCTTATGGCTGTAAGAAATAAAATGATAATATTGACAGAATTTAGTCTCCGAGGCCCACGACCTATGCTGCATGCTGATGAACTGAAAGCAGGGCCACTATCCCTTTTTGAAGTGGTCTTCAGGCTTGGGATGCCTTGTCGAAGAGGGAAGTTTTTGCTTCTCTCCCTAAAGTTTTCCTGCTCCTGTCAAAGTGGGGGTATAGAAATTGCCCGAGGATGGCGCAAGATAGCGCCATCCTCGGGCAATTTCTATAGACAGGTTTTGTCTCTCACATAATCTCCATCTATCAGCGCACGGGAGAGTGAAATTTTGGTCAGGCTAACATCATTTGCAATCCGATGTTTACGTACCCAGTATAGCCCGCTTTTCCTAGAGTCAAGCTAGTCCAACTAATGGGATGCCGTTTATGGCCTTTCCACATTTTAGTCTATACTTATGGCTGTAAACTATTTACACCTCCACAAAATAGTTCACAGAGACATAAAACCGGAGAATTTTTTATTTATCTCCCCAGACCACGACGAATTAAAATTGATTGATTTTGGCTTTGCAAAAAAATACAACAAATTTTTATCAATGCATAAGCAGCTTGGGACATCTTATTACATAGCTCCAGAAGTTCTCAAAGGCAATTACAACCAAAAATGTGATGAGTGGGGAATAGGGGTAATAATGTATACAATGCTATATGGGGAAATGCCATTTTATTGCCAAGATTTATTTTTTACATTTGATAAAATAAAAAGAGGATCATTTAATACAACTAGCGACAGTTGGAATCAAATTTCATCCACAGGGAAAGACTTGATAAAAAAATTGCTGTCAGTGAACCCTTCAAAACGAATTTCTGCTAAAAAAGCATTAAATCATGAATGGTTCCATATCTTTGCCGACAATAATCCTCTGATTGATAGCTCTCTAATAGTCTCTTTCCAAGAGTATTGCAAGTCTTCGCTATTTTGTAAAGAGCTGTTGAATTTGATGATTAAAAACATAACTTTCGATGAGTTAAGAGAACTAAACAAATTATTCTTATTTCTACATATAATTAAAATACATTTTTATTCCAATTTAAAGCTTTATTAATTAAAAACGGTTTATTTATCAAACTTGATGAGGAAAATAAAGGGATGATTTCCACAAAACAGCTACAAAAGCATTTGCAGAGCTCGTCTATAAGCATTTCAGAAAAAAAAATCAAAGAGCTTTTAAAAGAAATTGATACTGATAAAGATGGGAATATTAATTATACAGAATTTTTAGCAGCTGCAGTATGCTCAAAGCATCATTTTTCCCAAGAAGAAATTTGGGCGATATTTGACCTTTTCGATATTGAAAGAAAAGGCTTTATAACAGCAAATGATATTAGAAGAACAATAAAAAGAGAAGGCTGTGCATTAGATAAAGATGTGGAAAGTAAATTAATTAAAACAATTGAGAAAAAGGAAGCAAAAATTGACTATAAAAGATTTTTGGAGATCTTTATGAATGGTATACAAAAGTAAAAGTACTTTGATGAGTTATCATCATGGATATTATATAAAATAATTTTTCAACTTTTTAAAATCAGATAATTTAATATCTCCAATGCAAACTATTTATGAGAAACAAATAAAATTTTATTATAGGAAATATCGTCAATAATAAGAACCAATTTGAAATTTCATATTATTAAATGGGACCTTATTTATCACATCCAAAAGAAACAGATGAAGTAATCGAAGGGAAATTAACACGTTCAAAACATATTTCTAATATGAGAAGAAGACGAAAACACCTTTACACAGGTATGATTAAAAGAGTCCTTAGCTCTCAAAATTCAAAATCCTCTCTATCCTTATTATCGCTCCCAGAAATTGCATTTTTTCGAATACTGCAATATCTTGCGGGTGACTTAAGAACAGTTCTTGCTTTATCAGCTTCTCTACACGTCAAAGTTATGGAAGCTATGGATCATGCTTTTAACTCAGTAGAATCTCAGTTCGCATTAGTTCATTCACATTTATTATACCTTTTTTAAATAAATAATTCTTTAAAAAGTCAATAAAAACACTGTTTATTTTCAATAAATTGAAAAAATATTTATTATAATAAGAATAGTCTTCAAAAAAAGTTACCATGATATCACCAATATTGCTGTGGCTGAAAGAAAAGGAATAAGGGTTGATAGAATAATCGTTGCTGAGCTTCTGCCAATATTAATAAACCACACTATTAAACTAAGGTACACTTACAAGCTATACTCATCTGATTATGTATATAAATCAGAATTCAAGTTCGACTGCATAAATAAGCTAATGTTAATTATTTATAGAGAAGTCACTGTTTTCATAGTGGTCTCCATTAACGCTCCAACTCTTGTTTGCCTGTATGAACTGGCCTTCACTGTAGCTTCTTCTGTGTAAGGATTGTGCTTGCTGCAAAGTCAAGGGCGTTTGGTCATCGTGCTGAGCGTCAATGTAGATTTTTTAAAAAAAATTCCTATTCGCTTGTCAAATAAGATGGAAACTCGGAGCTCAGGACATCGCGCTACGAATTGTCCACTAGGTCTAGTGGGTGCCCTATGGTAATGATCTTTTTCTAAGCTTCATATCTGCGAGGAAAAAAACTGTCCGGAAATGAGAAGGGATAACCCCACTTTACCACCAAATTGGTAAAACCTAGCTGGATGCACATCTAAGGACGATTTTATCCCTTAAAAGATTTTGGGAACCTAATTCGGACTCTTGCTAAAGGTTGCAGGAGGGCATGCCAACTTATCATGCCATTTTACTGCATTCATAAATAAAGGCTTAACTTAACTTAAACAAGATTATTGAGAAGCTTCCGGTGGCATCCTAGGATATTTTTCTTTTTCTTGTTTTGCTCGCCGTCTGCTGTCGCTTATCATTCCTCTCCCTGTGGATTACCTTAACTCGGAGTATAGTGGGATGAGTCACTGTATCCCCTATCAAGCTTCCAGAAAATTTGAAAAAACGAATTTTCTATGTTGTTGACCAAGATGTCTCCTGAATCCCAGGATGCAACACCTAGTATTGTGCTGGAGCATTACCCCATTGGTTGTCCTGACTTTGCTGGTTATCATCTCTTTTCCAACTCCGAGCTTCCATCTCCGTTAAGGTAAAATCTTGACTTGGATGCAAGCTGCGCGTTCTACCAAACAAAGTAAAGCCTTGCCGTTTACTCACCCCAGACTCTCTCCCCTTCCAAGGTTAACCCATTCGCTGGTGTTAAGAGGGTAGGTTTGTTTACCCCTCAATTTTTATATATCCTAAAATAAAGGCAAAAGAAAATTGTGAGCACATCGAGACGAATGCAAATTTAATGGAGAAGACATCAGAAGAGCTTTCACACAACAAATTACTGCTGTGTGTATAAGCGATAATATAGAAATTGCTATTAACTGGTTCAATTTAATGGGCCTGATTAAGCTTGAAAGTGTCCATTGGCAAGCCCCAATAATCCAAAATACACACGAAATCTTAAAATCTTTACAATTAGAGCCTGAATTTCCAAAAACTCCTCAGGATGACTCAGACGGTATAAAGAAAAAGCTTTATCTTTATAATGTGTCCAGACATTGTGAGCTTGAGCTGTCACAGACTGAGTGATATGATGGAGAATATTATGGGAAGCCTAACCAAGTATATGTGTATGACTATTTTTACCCTTTTTTGAAGCTAGTTAGAAGCGAATTTGCAGGGGTTGACGTGACTGTGTCAAGAAATACTTATAAAGCTGAAAAAGCGGGTATTGTACCTGATAGTGTATCAAGGATAGGGATTCAGATTGAAATTAAAAAGCCTGGTGTAGAAATAGTGACTGAAGTAAAAAGGATGGGATTTGTATATGACAGACATAAAGCACTAGAGCTGAGGATAGGAGATACTTTTGTGCTTTATATCAGCAGAGGAGGATAATAAAATATAATATACGCTGTCTTAATCTAAGATAATATAAGTTTATAGTCCTAAAAGTTTATTAATTCTTGGAAGCTCATAATTTTCTAATAAATCTAGCTCTTTTTCTTTATTTTGTATGGAATTAACGACTGCTTCTAACTTAAACTTAAATTACTTATAGAAAAATTTATTGTAGGCCCGCAGGTCACTACTCGCCTCCGTATACGCTCCACTGCTTGTTTACCAGGATACTGTCTTTCACTTTGTTGCACCTCACGTACGAGGGCTTGCACTCTCTATCTGAGAGTAAGAGACAATGACTCACCATGCTGTTCATCACAGGTGCCTGCCTTTTCCAAAAAATTCAAAAAATCAAGTTTTCTGGTTAACCTTGATTATATGTGAGTGTGCATCGGCTAATCCGAACGCTTCTCTCGATCATGCAAAAAAAATCTAGGCTAATACAGATTTCTATAATGCTGTCCATCCACAAGGTCGCTGCTTTCCTAATAAATTTACTGGCTTCAGGTGCTAAGAAGGAAAGCTGGCTCACCATGCTATTTTAATGCATATAATGACTGTGCATAAAGAGCTATATTCTAAGAAATCTTTTTCTACCAGTTTATCAACTTCTTTAAAATTTGAAAACTGTGGGAAACGATCTCTAATTGTAATAGATCAATCATAAGTAGTTGCTAGCCAGCCAAATAATCCCCTAGCAGCTAGTGATAACCCTCACATTTGATTAATATTATTTCGATTTGCATTTACAATTAGTCCTATTTCCTGTAGGGTTTGCGCAGAAAGTGCATTATGATCAATATTCATTAAATAAGGTATCACAGGTACCTTTAATCTTTGAGAAAAATTATATCATTTTTCCTTTCCTTTTAGAATTGTGCTCATGCCTTCTGCTACAGGGATAAGAAGAGTGTGAAGTCGGGAATATGGGCGAAGTTCTCCCATGTCTTTACTCTCAAAATGTTTTAAGAAATCCCTTCGATCTGGAAAATTCTGAGCTAAATCATGAGGTAGTTACAAGCTGTGTGCAAGAGAATTTCTTGCTGTTTTAATAAATTAATTTCTTGTTTAGTAGTCTTAATAAGGTGGATAAGTTTAGACTTGAGATTGACTGCGGTTGCTTCTAAGCTGTTACCTTGCTCAATAGATTTAATGAGCTCTGAATGAATATTCATATTTATTAGCATTAGTTTTAAGTGAAATAACCTTATAAAAATTTTAGTTTTTAGAGAAAATCTAACTTCTTTACTGCTTGGAGAAATGAAGTGTAGTAATTTTGAGGTTTATAAATTACTTACGGCTTAGAGTGTGTTCGATTTTGTATTTTAAAAATTAATTATCGGATAGAGCGTATTTACGTCAAATTTTTGAAAATGTTTTTTATTGGAAGAGCTATAATGAGTACCCAAATACGTAACAATGTAGTCGCAACAATATCTAAGTACTAATCCTATAAACTTATATGAATATGCAGCCAAAAAATACAAATGTAGTGTTTCTTATTTCTACCAAGAGTGGATGGAATATGAGCTAACCTCAAGTACTTTGTGCTGTATATAAGAGAGGAGGATAATAAAATATAATAAACGCTGTCTTAATTTAAGATAATATAAATTTATAGTCCTAAAATTTTATTAATCCTTGGGAGCTCAATATTTTCTAATAAATCTAGCTCTTTTTCTTTATTTTTTATGGAATTAATGACTGCACATAAAGAGCTATATTCTAAGAAATCTTTTTCTACTAGTCTATCAACTTCTTTAAAATTTGAAAACTGTGTGAAATGATCTCTAATTATAATAGCTCAATCATAAGTAGTTACTAGCCAGCGAAATAATTCCCCAGCAGCTCTTGACATCATGTAAATCTGACTAATATTATCTCGATTTGCATTTACAATTAGTCCTAAATCCTGTAGGGTTTGCTCAGAAAGTGCATTATGATCAATATTCATTAAATAAGGTAGTCAGTTGAAATTTAATTTTTGACAAAAATTCACTCATTTTTCCTTTTCATTTAGAATTATGCTAATTCCTTCTACTACAGGGATGATAATAGGGTGAGGCCGGGCATATGTGCGAAGCTCCACCATGTCTCTAAGAGATATATTTTGTAAGAAACCTATTCTATCTGGAAAATTCTGAGCTAAACGATTATAGTAGTTACAAGCTGTCTGCAGCAGAATTTCTTGCTGTTTTAATAAATTAATTTCTTGTTTAGTAGTCTCAATAAGATGGATAATTTTAGACTTGAGATTGATTGCGGCTACTTCAAAATTGGTACCTTGCTCAACAGCTTTTATTAGCTCTGAATAAATATTCATATTTATTAGCATTAGTTCTAAGTAAAATACTTAATCAAAATTTTAGTTTTACAGGGATCAGTCAATAAAATCTAAATTCTTATTGCTTGGAGTCATGAAGTGTAATAGTTTTTAAGTTTTTTAATTACTTTTGGTTTAGAGTGTGATAGGTTTTGCATTTTTAAAATTAAATTATCAGTTTTTAGTTAATGTTTAGCATCACAGCTCATTGTAGTTTAAATATTAAATTATTTAACGATTTTCCATTTTAGTAAAAAATTCCAGAATAATAACACTAATATATAAAATTATGAATTAAGGCAAATTAGTGTTGTGATTAATATCTGTAATTAGAAGATCAGCATTTTCTAATAATTCTAGTTCTTTTTCTCTATTTTTTATTGAATTAATGACTGCGCATAAGGAGCTATATTCTAAGAAATCTTTTTTTATCAGTCTATCAATTTCTTTAAAATTTGAAAATTTTGGGAAATGGTCTCTAATTGTAATAGCTCAATCATAAGTAGTTACTAGCCAGCTAAATAATCTCCCAGCACCTCTATACATGCTGTATATCTGATTAATATTATTTCGATTGGAATTCACAATTAGTCCTAAATCCTGTAGGATTTGCTCAGAAATATCATTATAATCAACATTCATTAAAGAAGGTAGCAAAGGATTAATTAGTTTTTCATAAAAATTCCGTGTTCATTTAGAATTGTGCTGATGCCTTCTGCTACAGGGATAATAGGGTGTGGCCAGGAAAATGAACCAAGCTCCAACAATTCTATTCTATCAAAAATTTTTAAAAAGCCTGTTCTATCTGGAAAATTCTGAGCTAAATCATTATAGTAGTTGCAAGCTGTCTGCAACAGAATTTCTTGCTGCTTTAATAAATTAATTTCTTGTTTAGTAGTCTCAATAAGGTGGATAAGTTTAGGCTTGAGATTGGCTGCGGCTACTTCAAAGCTGGTGCCTTGCTCAATAGCTTTAATGAACTCTGAATAAATATTCATATTTATTAGCATAGTTATATGTAAAATAACTTTAATAAAATATTTTAGTTTTATATAGGCGACCAATAAAATCTAAACTCATTACTGCTTGGAGAAATGAAGTGTATAAATTACTTCTGGCTTAGAATTTGTTCGACTTTGTATTTTTAAAATTAAATTATCAGCTTTTAATTAATGTTTGACATCACAGCTCATTGTAGTTTAAATATTAAATTGTTTAATTAGTTTTCCACTTTAGTAGAGATACATAATATATAAAATTATGAAGAAAGGCAATCAGAGCTGCAATTAATATCTGTAAAACGTTTATTGATTCTGGAAGATAATTCATCTTTTTAAATTATGCACTTGGAGCCAAAATGCAGATGGTGAGCCAAGTTCTGGTCAGGCCTAGAAAGCATTACAGATGGATAGTGAAACTCAAATATTCCACCATGGTATTTGAAGCACCAAGTGCTTATGAATACCTGGGAGGAAGTATTTCGACGCTCTTTTAGAGTATATAATATTTTATTAATTTTTAAAAAAAAAAATTTATAATTCTAAAATAGATTAAATAACTTTAAGTCTAATTGTATCAATAAATCTAACTCTATTTCTTTATTCTTTATTTTATTTCTAACAGCTTCCAAGTTGCTATATTCAAAAATCTCTTTTCTTACAAGTCTATCAATATCTTTGAAGTTTGAAAACTGTGGGAAATTATCTCTGATTGTAATCGCTCAGTCATAAGTTGTTAATAAAAAGTGGAATAATCTTGCTGCAGCTACAGATATCATATAAATTGTGTTGATATTATTTCGATTGGTATTAACAATAGTTCCTAAATCATATAGGATTTGCTTAGAAAGTTGATCATACTCAACATCCAATAAAACTGATAATCCATCATAATTAAGGTTTTTATAAAAAATATTTCATCTTTCTTTTTCATTAAGTAGAATGCTGATTCCTTCAGCTACCATGCGGACAAGTATTGGAAGTCGGGAATATGAATAAATCTCATGCATGTCAATTCTAGAGATATCATTTAAGAAACCCACTCTATCTGGAAAATTATAAGCTAACTCATTGTAGTGGTTACAAGCTATCTGAAGCAAAATCTCTTGTTGCTTTAATAGATCAATTTCTTGTTTATTTATCTCAATGAGGTGGACAAGTTTAGGCTTTAAATTTTTGGCGACTTTTTCTAAGCTCTTTCCTTCTTCAATTCTTTTAATCAGCTCTGAATAGATTTTCATGATATTTATTTTATTTATGATTTTATAGTAATGAAATTTTATATGTGTTGATTTAAATAAAGATACTAATTTAATGTTATGAGCTCTAAAATCTCTTGATAATTGGAATCTTTCTCGTTTGTTATATAACTGCAAAATAATTGTAGTATTCAAAATTATTTTAAGAATTTAAAATCTTCTAGATTTTGCAAAATTTCTTTTTCGTTCAAAAATCATAAGAGCTCATAACTGCAGATTATTGACAAAAACATATTTACAAAATATATTAGTAGCATATAATATTTTATTAATTTATTAAAAAGTTTTATACTTCTAAAATATCTTCAATAACGTTAAGTCTGATTGTGTCAATAAATCTAACTCTATTTCTTTATTCTTTATTTTATTTCTAACAGCTTCCAAGTTGCTATATTCAAAAAACTCTTTTCTTACAAGTCTATCAATATCTTTGAAGCTTGTAAACTGTGGGAAATAGTCTCTAATTGCAATCGCTCAGTCATAAGTAGCCAATAAAAAACAGAATAATCTTGCTGCAGCTCTAGATACCATATCAAAAGCTCTGGTGTTATTTCGATAAGCATTAACAATTGTTCCTAAATCATATAGGATTTTCTCAGAAAGTTGATTATATTCAACATCCAATAAAACTGATACTCCATAAGGAAGCTTTTGGTAAAAAGTATTTCATTTTTCTTTTTCATTCAATAAAATGCCGACTCCTTCAGCTACAATTTGGACAAGCATTGGAGGTCTGGAATATGAACGAGCCTCACACATGTCAGCTCTAGAGACATCATTTAAGAAACTCACTCTATCTGGAAATTTCTGAGATAATCCATCGTAATGGTTACAAGCTATCTGAAGCAAAATTTCTTGTTGCTTTAATAAATCAATTTCTTGTTTAGTTGTTTCAATAATGTGGACAAGCTTAGGCTTTAAATTTTGGGCAGCTATTTCTAAGCTGTTTCCTTCTTCAATGCCTTTAATTAGCTCTGAATAGATTTTCATATTTTTTTTTTATTTATAATTTTTATTAGAGTAATGAATTTATATATATTATTTAAATATAGAACCTATTTGCTCTAAAATCTCTTGATAATTGGAAACTCTCAATGGCTTTTCTTTTTAATCATAAATTTTTACGCATGGAGGATATTGGACAGGCTTTCTAATCAATTCCTGCACTGAATGGAGTAGAAGAAGAGAAGAATTTATATTATCCTAGGAAATTTATTCAAATATCAGCAATCAACTTGTATTTGATGCTGTTCAAGCTCAGGGACTATTTTTGGATAATATCAAAATGAAAAGGTTCCTTCACAAGACGCCTATATTATAACGACTATTGTTTTTTGGCGTATTTTTTTTCAAAAATCAGTTTAGTGTGAAAGAGGAAAATGAATCAGAAGCATTCTACTCAATTCACTTGCCCCAAAAAATACTCGATTTAGCTGGAAAGCAAGAAGAAAAGAAAATTAATTAAGGCTAACTCTGCAATAATGGGCAATATGCAATTAATTATTTTCTATTTATCTCTAGAAAATCACTACACTCGACGCTTTATCTTCCCAAAAAGACCAAAAAATTTCTTTTGTAGTGGAGAAGGTAGAGAGGCAATTGCCTAAATGACATCACGTGCATTCCTGCCTGCTTCTGGGAGGGAGACATTTAAAGCATAAATTTACGTCTTAGAGTTCGTGATGAGCGAGACCCTTAAAGAAAAGAAAGGACTCTACTTGTTTTTCTGTGCCTAAGTCAACAATACATTTCTACTTGAGATCATTCTAAGTTCCAACAGACTTCCTCTGGTGACAGTGTTCTAACTTTGGCTGATCCCAACCCTATCAAAACATTGTCCAATCAGGGTTGACTTGCAAAATATAAAATTTAGAAGTTAAGTGATGAATTAAACACTTAATCAAATAAATTTTATAAGATGGACTGATGCTTGTATTAATATAAGTATCAGAAGATATTAGAAATATATACTATTTTATTAATTTATTAAAAAAGTTTTAAACTTCTATAATACTTTGAATAACTTTAAGTCCCATTGTATCAATAAATCTAACTCTATTTCTTTATTCTTTATTTTATTTCTAACAGCTTTCAAGTTGCTATACTCAAAACATTCTTTCTTCACAAGTCTATCAATATCTTTAAAGCTTGCAAATTGTGGGAAATCATCTCTAATTGTAATTGCTCAGTCATAAGTAGTCAATAAAAAGCAGAATAAGTTTGCTACAGTTGTAGATACCATATCAAAAGCACTGATGTTATTTCTATTGGCATTAACAATTGTTCCTAAATCATATAGGATTTTCTCAGAAAGTTGATTATATTCTACATCCAATAAAGCTGATACTCTTTGAAGCTTTCCACCAATTGTATTTCATTTTTCTTTTTCATTTAGTAGAATGCAGACTCCTTCAGCTAAAATTTGGAATGACATTGGAGGTCTAACAAATGTAAACCTCTCATACCTGTATTTGGAAGCTCTAAAGGCATCATTGAAGAAACCCACTCTGTCTGGAAAATTCTGAGCTAATCGTTACAAGCTATCTGAAGCAAAGTCTCTTGTTGCTTTAATAGATCAATTTCTTGTTTAGTTGTATCAATGAGGTGGACAAACTTAAGTTTTAAATTTTTGACAGCTATTTCTAAGCTGTTTCCTTCTTCAATTCTTTTAATCAGCTCTGAATAGATTTTCATAATATTTATTTTATTTATAATTTTTATTAGAATAATGAATTTAAATATATTAATTTCAATAAAGATATTAATTTAATGTTATGAGATCTAAAGTCTCTTGATAATTGGAAGCGCTCTACGGTTTTTTAAAATTGCAAAATAGCTGTAGTATTCAAAAATATTTTGCTTTTCGATTTCTTATCAATAATAAAACTTTAAGCATGGAGTATATCGGACATGCTGAAAAAGTAAAATTTAGAAGGTAAGTGAGTTAAGTTTATTAGATGAACTGCTGCTTATATTAATATGATTATCAGAGAATAAGAGTAGCATCTGCTATTTTATTAATTTAAAAAAAATAGTTTTATACTTCTATAATATTTTGGATAACTTTAAGTCCGATTGTATCAATAAATCTAACTCCATTTCTTTATTCTTTATTTTATTTCTAACAGCTTCCAAGTTGCTATATTCAAAAAGCTCTTTTCTTGCAAGTCTATCAATATCTTTGAAGCTTGTAAACTGTGGGAAATTATCTCTAATTGTAATTGCTAAGTCATAAGTAGCTAATAAAAAGCAGAATAATTTTGCTGTAGCTCTAGATACCATATAAAAAGCCCTGGTGTTATTTCTATAGGCATTAACAATCGTTCCTAAATCATATAGGATTTGCTCAGAAAGTTGATTATATTCAACATCCAATAAAGCTGATACTCCATTAGGAAGCTTTTGATAAAAAGAATTTCATTTTTCTTTTTCATTCAGTAGAATGCCGACTCCCTCAGCTACCATTTGGACAAGCATATGAGGTTGGGCTAATGAACGAACCTCACACATGTCAGCTCTAGAGACATCATTTAAGAAACTCACTCTATCTGGAAATTTCTGAGCTAATCCATCGTAGTGGTTACAAGCTATCTGAAGCAAAATTTCTTGTTGCTTTAATAAATCAATTTCTTGTTTAATTGTCTCAATAATGTGGACAAGCTTAGGCTTTAAATTTTTGGCAGCTATTTCTAAGCTGTTTCCTTCTTCAATTCTTTTAATCAGCTCTATATAGATTTTCATAAATTTTTTTTATTTATAATTTTTATTAGAGTAATGAAATTTAAATATGTGCTAATTTAAATAAAGATATTAATTTAGTGTTACAAGCTCTAAAAATTTTCATGATTGGAAGCTAAAATTTACTGTAACATTCAAAAATATTTTAATATTTTTTTAATTTCTCCTTAATCATAAACTTTTAAGCAGAAAGGATATTGAACAGGTTTCTCATCAATTCCTGCGGATGAATCTATTTTTGATAAACCTTCAAATATCAAAGATTCTCTTCACTGGGATGAACTGCCATTTTAAATTGTAAATGAATTTATAAAAAAATAGCAAATTATAAATTAAAACATAATTATTGAATTTTTGCATTGGAATTATTTGTTGAACTGCAAGCTGCCAAATTTTTCAGCACAGTTTTCATTTGTGAGAGCTTAGATTCAAGCTTTTTCTGCTGTATAATAATTTCAGTTCTAAATGCAGTATCTTGAATTTTCAATGTTGATATCCTATTTTCGAACTCTTTAAGTACCGATTTCATATTCTCAAAGCTTTTTTTCTTTGTTGAAGCATTCCATTTATTGAATCTTATATTTATATTTCTTTCTTGCTTTCCTTGAATTTTTGACAAAAAGCAGATAAATTTAATAATCCCGACATTTTTTTCATGTAAAGTGATAGCACTTAAATCAAATACAGAGCTGTTTGATAAATCTGCCCTTAAAGTAGTGACACTTAAAACCTGGTTTTGAGGCGGATTAGAAGGAGGGATATTTTTTAACGTCACACAAAGCTCACTGGATTTATTGGAAAGTGAGTTTGAGAATCATTTGTAAAGGTATTTTTTAATCAAAAATAAAATCCTCTGCCTCCAATGCCTTGTGGTAGCTTTTAGAACTCGAAGGGTATGGGTTTGGAATAATTTTTTTTGTTTTTTTGCAAAAGCACTAGTTTCGAATTCTCTTCGTTTTTTACTGTAATTTTCCTAAATATTTTTTACAATAGTAAGCAGTCCTTGTGCCTTAAGCTCTTTGCGTCGTTTTAGTCATAATATATCTAACAAAACTTCTCTTGGGCTTTCATTTTTATCTTTTAAACAATTATATTTTCATAAATAAAACGCAATTCGATAATTTGATTTTTGAGAATATTTTATTCATTGTATCAGAAGATCATTTTTTATTTGTTTCAAAAATCCAGTAATAGTGCTGTTTTTAGATTGAGTAATTTCAAAATGAAGAGGCTTATAAGGGGAAAAGCTTTCATCAGGCTCAATTTTAATATCATGAATAGGATCAATTTTTGACACCGATTCAGTGAAAAAATAGTCTTTAGGAATTACTTGGTCAGTCACAAAAATTTCGTTTTCTTTTGGGGAAATATTTTCATCTCATCCTTTGTTGTTAATTCCTCCTTCTTCAAGCTGAATAAAGCTAGATTCTGATAGCTTACTAGAAAAACAGTCCCAGCTTTGGCATCTTTTATCAGCCAAACATTTCAGCTTCGCTCCTTGTTTAGTTTCTAAAGAATCAGCTAGTTGGCTGAGCTCAAGCCAGCTTTTTTGAATGTGTTTTCCTTCTCTTTCTAAAAAGCTTTGATATTCCTTTAATTCTTCCTCTTTTACTTTGATTTCTTTTTTTTCTCGTGCTAATAATTGATATTCTTGCTGAAGTCTGTCTCGGTTGGCTTTTTGTTTTTGCTGCTCTTTAATTAGCTCTTGTTCAAGAGTTTTTAATTTTTCATTAATATCTGTTTTTGGAGCACTTGCCCAGAAATCTGTTGGGTCTGAGCCACGAAATAGGCTGCTTTTGAATTTGTCTAGATTTTCGCTTAGCTTGGATGGGCTTTGGAATTGGGCTGATTTTGTGGGGAAGTGGCCTCTTTCTACATCATCTTCATGTGATCTTTGCCGTTCTAATTTCATTGAGTAATTCATTAAGTTCTCAGTCAGTTTTCTTTCATGAGCTTCAATGCTTTCATTAATTTGGTGTATATGCTGTATCAGTCCATTTATTATAAAAAAAACCTTATATTTTTCTAAAATAATGTGTTTTTCCCCTGAAAATAAAAAAAAAACATTTATTTAACTCCCCCCCCCTCCGTGAGTGAACAAAAAAATTTTGTTCACTCACGGAGGGGGGTTAATTTTTTTTTTTTTAAAAATATTTATATATAAATTTTATAAAAAATATTTTTTTTCGAAATTTAAAAAAATCCTAATTCACAAAAAATTGGAAAGCAAATATTAATTTAATTTATAAAATTTATGTTTTAAAAAGCAATTCGTTTAAAATTAAACAGAATTAGCTCTAGATTTCATTATACTAATTATCATTTATATATCAAAATTTTTTTTTCCATAAAAAATTTTTCTATTAAAAAAGTTTTTGTTCACTCACGGAGGGTGGGTTTTTGGGCAAAAAATAGGGATTTTTCTAATGGTTTTGTTCACTCCCGGAGGGGGGGGAGTAAGAAAAATTATATAAAGAGCTTCTCCTCAGGAATTCATAAATTATGCTGTAAATCATCTTTTTCTGTCCTTCTTCTACTCGAGCGTTTTGCTTTCTCCTCTTTAAGCCTAACCCATTCTCTATCCAGCACAAATTTCTTTTGTTTTAAAATCCCCATAAACTGTTCTAGCTCCGAAAAAAGTTCTTGAACTGTATTAGTTTCTATATTTGGCAGTTCCAAAGAAATTCTTTCCGATTTATGAGTATTATTTTCTTCTGAACTAGAGCTATCTTCATTTTTTAACGCTAAAAAGAGATCTCTATTTTCCTGCATCAAGCTATCACGCTCTTTCGAGATTTCATCAAGCATTGATTTAAACTTCTGGAACCAGTATGATGTTCTTGTTTCTTTTCATTTCGCAAAAGCTTCTCGTCTTGATAAGCGTCGAAAGAAAATATTTTTAATTGTAATTCCAGCTTTCAAAATTTTGACTTCATTGACACGGTCTTTAGCACTAAGTGGAGGTCAAAGCTCGTGAGATTCTTCACTGCTCTGCTGTATATGAGCTTGGTTGAAGTAGTCCATATTAATTTATGATAAAATACAGAGTAATCCGTTAAAGGTACAGAAAGGTGTATAGATAATAATCTTTAATTATATTAGAGATGTTTATTAAAATTGCTGAAGATATAAATATTATCAAAGATAGAAATTATTATCTAGCATACAGAAAATTAGTTTGTTTCGCCATCCAAGAAAACATCCCTATTTTTGACATTATTTCAGCTATACAAAAATTAAAGCTATTGACTCAAATCCTAAGACTAGGTGGATTTTCTCAAGTTCTGGCTTAACAAAGCAAGTCCAATCTTCGATATTTGCAAATTTCAGCTTAATTTTCATTACTCCTAATATTACTTATTTACGATAAAATCTAACCTTTTACTCTTTACTTTTATAGGACTAAAATCATCTACTGCAATAAAATATCATTAAATATATATTGATTAATCCTATCATCACACGCAAACACTACGCTTTCGCTTTTCGGATGCACATCCATATGCAAAATTTCTTCATCAGTATCTGTAACATTTATTCTATTCAACACAAATAAAATGGGGTGTTCTGGTAAGGATAGTTTCTGATTTGGGGCTCAGTGAAGTGGAGTGAGTTTGCCTATAGAGACACTATCCACTGGCACTGACTAGCGAAAAAAGAGCTTTCTTTGAAGCTAGAGACAAGTAGAAATTCTAACAGTCGTATAACTGCCGATCCGATGCTCCAAGCAGAAACTCGTATCTCATATGTAAGATTCAGAGAACAGAAGACAAGCTATTTATTAGTTATCTTACTAACTTACTAATTCTATTCAAAATTTCTCCCATCCTGCTAATCATAATCACTTCCGAATACCCCCCTGTCACACAGTACTCCGAGCTTGGAAAATCTTTTACCTCAAATTTCGCACAAATGTCTTGACTCTGATATAAATCGTTCATGTCTCTTTGCAAATTACTCATTACATCAACAATGACAGCAGGGCTGCTGCAGTTCCTCATATCTCAGTATTTCACGGTAAAATAGTCCCTAGCGACTATATAGTCCATGCTTTGGCAAAAATCAGCACTTGATATAGCCAGGACCAGCTCATCAAAAAAGCCATTCGATCGAGAAGAATATTTAAATATTTCAGCAGGGTTATCACATATACTCCTGTCTCGTAAATCGCCTATTCTTATAGTTCCATTTGTGCTGGTCCACAGCACAATGTGTGAGTTGCTTTGGTGGCATTTGACAGAGGTGATTACTTCACTTATAGGCTTAACCGACTCACGTTGGTCTACTAGTAAAAAAGCTGTGTCGTTTCGATTTATATCTCATAAAAAAATTTTTAATAGGAATTTGTATAAAATTGACTGAATTTTGCTTATGAATTTTTTGATTTTATTAAATTTAAATACTGAGCTTATGATAAACATTTTTGCATATAGATAAATCTAGTTTAAATCGTCTGCTGATACAAAATTTTGATAATTTGAGCACAAAGAAACAGAGTTTATGTAGCATTGATGAGCACCCAAAAATTGAGTTACACATTTCGATTCTAAAGACTCTTGTGAAGCTCTTCTTGATGGGATAATTAATTTATTATGTGTTCTACTAACTTCTCTTTTCATATTGAGCAATTAATATATAATATTTTTTTATATATGAATTATTATAATAAATCTTGAGCTGATTCTATTGAATTTTAACTGCTTGCAATCTAAAAAATTACAATAAATTTAATTATTTTTTTATTAAAAAAAATATATTAGCAGGACACAATATTTTTACTTGCCTAGGGAGGGGAATAAGCCATTCTTCCTCTTCAAGCTTTTCTCCATCTTCTCAGGTATTAAATTCCGTAATTTTATTGTGGACTGGAAATATTTTTCACAGTTTTATAGTTTTTTCGTTAGAGGAAAACAAAGAAGCCCTGGAGCCATGGCTATGTAAAAATTCCAGGTTCCTGACACAAGGGGACACTACAGGTTTTTTATAACTATCCAAGTCTGTAGAATGAGCTTCAATCTGTCCAACCTCTCGAAAATCTGATTTCAATAAATGTATAATTCCTTCTCCATCCCCAATAGCAAGAAGATCTCCATCGCGGCTGAACTTAAGACAAGTTATTGTGTCTCCTTTAGTACTTGGATTTGTGTTTGACTGTATAGTATCCATTATATTACTCATTTATATCTTACATAAATAATTTTTATTTAAAGATTTAGCTTAAACCTATAAAGAGCGAACTTTTTTGGCTTTAAAAAAGAAACTGATTGAGTCGTTTCCGTTGAGAAAATCAATGCTTATCCTAGTAGAAAGGCTAGTAATGTCAAAGTCTGGGTGAAAAGCAGGATAAAAAGTTGTCTCTATTTCAAAGCCATTTTGCTCTGATGCAGATTGGATTTGTGCTCTTGAATAAATTATATTGCTGACTGTAAATCTTAGCTCATTTGTATCAATATCGCAAAATCCTCCTTCAAGCAAAGGCAAGCCATTATTTTCTTGTAAACTTAACAGCCTAAACCCTCCAGTCTTGGTTTTTTCTTGGTATTCTGGAAATTCTAATGCAATTCTTGGATTTGTTGTGATAAAGGCAAAAGTTCCATTTTCCTTTAAATATTTATTGCAAAGGCAAAACAAATCGTTTAATTCTCTTTCACTTTGGGCATAGCATAGTAAAAATATTGAAGTAATTGCGTCAAAATAGCCAGCGTATTTTTCAAGAGGCAAAATTTCTTGCACATTTTCGATGGAAAAACAATTTGCTTTAGCGAATGAAAAACGTGATGATAGCTGTGGCTGGCTGGAAAGTAAATTATTGGCGTCATCAATCATTTTTTGAGAAATATCAATACCAATTGCAGTCTGGGCTCCTTTTTGAATCATGTGTGCCACAAATTCTCCTGAACCACAGCCAAGATCGAGGATTCTCATGTTTTCTAAGCAATTATCTGAGAATTCTCTGTTTAATGCTAATTCTTTGATAACGTTATATTCCTCACAATAATATCTGCGACCAGATTTCAGTTGTTCGTTATATATTGCATGATTTGCATCATAGACGCTCTCCATTTCTATTAATGACCAAATTATGGTTGATCACAAAAATTCAAAATTTTAATCACATGTATTGATTATTAAAGTATTTCACTCTATCCTTATTATACTCGAATTTTTGAGCCTTTAAGCATAAAATATAATTGATTTGAATTCATCGTGATTATCGAGAATCTGATTAATATTTAAATATAAAAAATTATAGTAAATATAAGCATTCCTACTGGTTACTGAGAATAAAATGGCGACATCGGCTGAAGATAGACTCAGAGCACACTCCCTCTGCGGCAGTAGGATCCTATGAAGCTGAAAATAGTGCCTGCTTTACTTTTTGAAGTAGGCCTTCTGCTTGGGGAAGCTTGGCGAAGAGTGAAGTTTTGTTTCTCCCGGAAGGTATTCTCTGCTTCTGCCAGACGGGCTAAATATTAGTTGCCTCCCACTTAGTCTTTGCTTATCTGGACTAGCAGGGCATTCGCAAGATTTGGCTCTAGCATAGGAAATTAATCCTTAAGTAAGGTGGGCTTATGCCAGATATACCTGCTAAAGGTATATTGGTGTTTTCCCTAAATAGCCCTTACAGGGCTATGGATTCTGTCCGGAAATCCTTTGGTTGGCCGAGCCAGCTTACTATGTTGGTCAGACCAACTCACTTGTTGGCTCGACCCACAAAGGATTCCGAAGAGAATCCACAGCCCGCAAGGGCTATCTAGGGGAAACACCTATAGCTGGTTACCGTTGTCCTATTCTAAATAGTAACCAGTATAACACTAATCGATATAAATTTTTTTTTCATTATAATAAGTTATAGATTTATAATTATCACATATCTTTATCATTTTACTAACTTCCCTCTGAATGTTTTTAATTATAATATTTACATATAAGAATTTCTAATTTTCAGATTATACTTAATGCATCATTAAAAATTAAAGGGGAATAAGAATTAAAATAAAACATGACATAGCCTTAAAGTCATTACTCTTGTTGCATATTAAAATGTCTACTTACAATAACTCTCAATCTGCTCTTCAAGAGCAAGCCATGATGGTCAGAGAGTTCAACCAGCGCATAAAAAAGCTCAAAGATTTATCAGCTCAGCTTGGCAGTGCCAAGGACAACCCAAAATTACACAGCTCAATTACAAAAGAACGTGAAGATGCAATTGATCTCTGTAAAAGAATCATAAGATCTTTCAAAGAAAAACCACCATCTCGTGCTGAAAAACCTCAGCATGATAAGAATATATTAAATGGAATGGGCGAGCAAGCCTACACTCTTAATAATTGTAGTGATGTCCGCAGGGAGCCAAAAGGCCTTGACTAAGGGAGGATAGCATTTGGGATATTTATCCGTCTCGAGTAGGTGCAAAAAATTTTCGGCAGCATTTTTTGTAAGGTCATGTGCGAACTGGCGAACAGGCGAAGGGAGCCTCAAGGATAGAGATAGTCCTTCAGTAATGCAGTGAGCTTCTCTATAATTCCAATAAACATAAACGTAGCCTCAGCACGATAAACTTGCCAAGGAATTCGAAGCCCTGTCCAAGCAGTTTCAAAATCTTTGCCAGGTTTCATTGGAGAAGCAAAAAACATATGTTGAGGAAGAAAAGACGCAACAGGGTTATGAGCAAGAACAGGCTGAAGAATCCTTTAGAAGCGTAGGAGGGCTTGATGAAGCTCTGCTTAGAGATAGGATGGAAGAGGTACAGCAGCTGGAAAAAGACATGATTACGGTTAATGCTATGTTTAAAGATGTGAGCAATATGGTTGTGGAACAAGGAGCTATGCTGGATTCAGCTGAAAATAATGTGGACGTTGCAGTGAAAGAAACAGGAAGAGCAGTGGTCGAACTGGATAAAGCAGAAAATTATCAAAAAAAGAGTAAAAACAAGCTTTATTGTATTTTAGGCATTGTGGTCGTTGTTGTCGCCGTTTTGGGAGCAGTGATTGCTGTGCCTATAGCTTTAGGTTAAATAAAATAAAACATTTTGCTGATCTAACCTAACTGTAACTTTATCAAATCCTCTCAATTTCTTCTTTTTAATAAATTTCCACAAACGAATGCAATATTTTTTAGCTTGTTTCTCCTCCCAATAATATAATTTTATACCCTACTTTTATAATAATAAAATAATCAAATCTATAATATATATCTTTTATATTGTTGAATCATTTATTTTCACCTCAGTTTATAACATGTTGTATCAATATAATGTCTAATTCTCTCCCACTTGTGAAATCAGGAGGAAAAGAAATTTCTGACTGGGAATTTGGGCTTTTCGACTGTTGTAAGAATCCTATGATGTTTATATGAGCAATATGCATTCCTTTTGGTGGAGACTGCATGCAGGCAGCAATAGCACAAACTGCTGAGCCTGAAAATAAGAATGCAGCCTGTGTCGCTTGCTTTTGCTCACTTGCTCTCTGCTGCTATGGGAGTGTTTATAACACTCATAGGTTGGCAAAAAATTTGGGACTAAAAGATAATATATTTACAAGCCTTTTGGGAGCGATATTTTGTGATCCCTGTGGAACAACCCAAGAATGGATGGAAACCATGAATAGAGTCAAAGGTAGCCATACAATAACATTTGCGGATTATTCCAGAGATAGAAGAAATAAATAAAACTAACTTGGCAGTTAAACAATAAAATAAATATTTTAAGAAGAGAAAAAAATAAATTATGCAATTAAAAAAGCTCAAAAGTATTATAATTTGCAATAAGAATATCAGAAATATCATCATAATGTTTAGCATTTAATAATATTTCTAAATCACTCATTTTAAAAATAAGTAATGACTAATTATTTACTAGATAATTATAAAATACCCGATTATCAGAGTTAAATTTTAATCTAAGTATTACACTTTTCCAAGCTCTGAATAGGAATTAATGCTAAAAGTGTACGCATTTTTTTTAGCTTTTGAGTTTCCCTTCTCAAAAATGGTGCATATACAAAAATATACAAGCTTAATAGTAATAGCATATAAAATGCTGCTATCAAAATAATAAAGGTAAATTGCTGTTCGATTATTGCTTCAGAATCTGAGTTTGATGAATCAATGAATTGGTTATATTGGTCACGCAACATATTTATTTCATAATAATCGTTTACTCATGAACTAATACTGTCATTGCTAAGAGAATACGAATAATATAAAGCTTCGAGAGCATGAATATTCATAGACCCATAGGTTCCATAAGTTTCTTTATTTGTTTCCGGATTATCAATACTCTCATATAATTGTTTTTCTAAGCTTTTTGATAGTAAATCTGAAGTTTTTGATTTCCGAATATAACTATTGGTATCCTTGATATTGTCCATTACTTTCTTAAGCTCATAATCTGCGTCTTCAAAAGGATAAGACTCATTAAGAAAACTTACCAACTGGTACTCAGAGGCTTTAAATAATTTTTCTCTTCCTCAAAAGGCAACTTCAGTCACCAAGAGTCTTCTATTTATAGCTGTTTCTAACAGTTCAGGTCTTAAATTTAATGAGCTTTCACATTCTTTATAAAGGACATTTAAATTTACCATAAAAAAAAGAAATGCTGCAACAAGAGACATGCATAGCCGGATAATATAGCTTCAAGCGTTAGTAAACTTGACAGCCTGGTTTACTAATTTTTTGCTATTTTCAGGTCTAGTAATCATGGTTTGGCCATGAAAATCAGATAATCTATCAATGCAAGCTTGCCGCAAATCAAAATAGGATTGATAAGCATTGCTTTTTATTTTATTCCAAAAAGTATTTAAAACATTATCAATTGAGCATATAAAAGGAATCATAATAATTACACACAGCACGAGGACCCCAAATCCTATTCCAAGCAAAAATGAGACTTTTAAAGTCAATTCATGGACATTGTCCTGTTCACAATCAACAATGCTTGATATCGTATTTTTAATTTGTCTATGAGCATTTCCAAGCCCATTTGCAGCTAAAAATCCGATAAATGTTTTATAGTCATCCTCTTCAAGAAACTCACTTATGAAGCCAGTCGCTTTCGCTGCAAACTTTGAAATTGTATCAATAAGGTTCGCTTTACTCATGCCGGTTCCATCTGCATCTCATATATCTATTTCATTTTCAGTGAAAATTCCTATGCCAGAACATTGAGACCAGGACGTAACATTTTCAAGAAGATGGGCATTGGTGCTAATTAAATAATTTATATTATTCTGAATGCTGTTTTCATAATAAGAGATATAAGTGTCAATTTTTAATTTTCGTGATATCTCAATAGATCTAGCTTGATTTGCGATTGAAGCCATAGATGCAGTGATTTTTCCAAGCGTTATTAATAAGCTTAAATCTTTAGCTTTATTGACTTCGGTACTGGTATAATAGAGGACTATACAATTTGTGATAATTATTGCTAAAATCTACATATAAATTACTGATAATATGAGTGTATAATTGAAGATTTTTATTGATCTTGATGAAATAGCGACTAATTTTTTGCCCAAAATATTCCCAGAGTTACTAGAAGAAATGGTCGTTGACTGAAAAGATTTATCATTTTTATCAGTTGCTAGGCTTAGTTTTTTATTTTCATAAGGAAGCATAATGCCTGTTTCAGAAAATAAATTATTTTGCTCGCTATGACGGACTTTTGTAACATTTTCTTCTTCAATAATAGTATCATCCAATCCAGTACTGACAAAAGTTGTTTTTTTATTCAGCGGCGGAGGATTTGATTCTTCTATTTCCTCTACTTCATTATCAAGCTTAACTGGAGATGTTATTGGATCATGCAGCAGTTGAATATACTTGATCCTAAGTCCCTCAATTTCTTTGCAACTGATAATAAGAGTAATTTCTTTTCCATTATTAATAATATCATAAGGACGATTTTCGGTAAGCTCAGAAAATGGAAAATTTGGAATCAGTGAATCAAGATTTCACCCTTTTAAAGATTTATTTTCTAATCCCATATATTTTCCAAAAAATTCACTATGGGCTAAGATTTCTCCATTGTCTGAATAAATTGCAAATTGATAGGTTATTTCTTTTTCCTTTATTAAAAATAGCATAAATTCATTGTTAAATAATGCAGAAACCACAACTTTTATACAGCACTCTATGATAAGATTATTGCCGTCAAGGACAAATAAAGTTTCTGGTAAATAAATTTCGGAATGGCTAAGTTCATTAATGTAAGAGGTTAATGATAGTTGCAAATTTTTGTTGTAGGGTGGAGGAATAAAATTGGAGATATTGGCGCCGATTATTTGATTCATTTGTTGCTTTAAAATGTAAGTGCTTCGGGTATTTGAAAAATAAATGTCACCAAATGACTGGTCATCTATTGAGATCAGAAGTATTCCAACAGATTCATCAAAGCAGCTGAGTTTTTGGGATTCTCGGAAGAAATTTCTAGTTTTCTGCAGAGACTCTTGCTTACTTAGCATAGCCATAGATTTCTCCTTGTCTAGCATTATTGTGTTTAAGAGTGTTCCATATAGAATCAATGGTTCAGTACTAGTAGGGAATTGTGTTAAAAGATATGAATATACTGTATGGAGTTTTTCAATACCTTCATATACTTTTCCTGTAATATCAGTCAACTTCTTAAGGCTTGGACTTTTTGAAGTAACCTCATTTCATATATTCAACAAATCAAAACATAAAATCCTATCAGCAGTCTTAGCTGTCTCTATTTTTTCCAAAAAAGTTAAATATTTAGCTTCTTCGCTGCTTTCCATTTCAGAAAGCTCTTTTCTACACCTAAATTCTTGAAAATCATTTTCCAAGCTTCAATCGCAGTTTTTAGTTTTGCACAGTTTTACCTTTGCCAAGGTTTCGTCTTTCAATGAAAAATGGCAATAATTTGCTTCTCATATAATCAATAATTTGCTTTCGCGGAAGCCTTTTGTGTCTGTGCACTGTGAAAATAATTTGATTATTTCTTCTTTTTCATCTGAGTTTCCTTTTATTAAATAAGGTCTTATTTTAAGCTCGAAATCATAAATACTGCTAAAGCAGTTAATGCTACTATAATTTCCAGGATTTTGCGACCGTTTTGAAAACAAGAAAAATCTAATTAAAATAGAGACAGTAGACGGAAGGACAAATATTGATAAATAAACCATCAAAACCGAGCTATCAAAAATAGCGCCTATAAGAAAAATTATTGCTGCACAAGCTTCTGTGAAATATCTAGCAGCCAAAACTATATTTGCAAACTTTGAAAAATATGGCTGAAAGATAAGTGAATTTATAGCACAGAACATAGATGTAATTAATGATATTACTTGGTAAAAAATCAGATGATCAGGAACTAAAATTGTATTCAAAATAATTAAAAATATTGTAAGAATAGTTGATTTTAATTCAATTTTTGAGTGTGCTTGACTGTCGACACTTAGCTCAGACAATGAATGCCTAATTTCTGCTGAGCATGAAGTTTTGATGAATAAAATTACAAATATCACCAAAAGAATGACAGGAATAGAGCATGCAACTCCTATATTTACTTGAAAATCATCATTTGTGACAGGGTATTCATAATCTGAGAGATCACTTGTAGGTTTTATATAATATTTTAGAGTTTTGCAAAGAATATTTACAGAAGGAATAAAAAAAACTGTAGATAACGCATTTAATCAACCCTTTAGCATTTGCAAAATAATTTCAGGAATCTTGACTCTGCAAAACGTCAAAATCACGAAAATTCCAATTATAAAAAAACTAACTGATATTAAAATAATAGCTCCATAAATGCACTCAGTCATTATATTCAGATCTGAGCCAATATTATCTAATCTTAAGTAGCCAGCTATTTCTCAAATAGTATAATTATTTTTCCAGTGGTAAATTGGAACCTTGGGGATCCATAGTAATGTAATTAGTTGAAAACTCATGAAAAATTGAAGAAGTGCAAAAATAATTTTCTTTTTAAGACTTATCGGCTTAGATGACTGGTGATTAAAATATATCAAATGGAATAATTCAAACACCGAGCTTTTTAAACTTGCCTTATTAAGCTTTTTCAGATAAATTTTGTCCAAACCAGACATTTCAACTTGATCTTCCTGCTCTTTATCTATAGATGTGCTAACGAAGTCAATTGACATAACTTTATTTTATTTTTAGTAATGCATTTCCCAGTTCTATTTTGAAATTAATAAGTAAATTGATCAGATTTTACTTTGTTTTATCTTGTGCAGAACTAGCACAATAGATAAAGTTGGGTAATGGTAAAATATTTGATAATGGTGAGAATTTAAAAAAACGGAAAATGAAATTCTATGCATAACAAAGATCAGCTAAAGCAATAAAATAAATTTTAATCGTATAAATTATGCTTGAAAAAATAATTTAATTATTTTATTTTTATAACAAAAATAGATAAGTTTGAATTTAAGCATGGATATTTGGGTATTTATAATATTGCCAATTGCCAATAAATATTTGCCCATTTAAGCTTAATAAAATTACTCTTATAGGTATCATTCTATTTAAAATTAGAAAATACGATCGCATTTGATGATAAACAATATTTTATATACTTATAAATTAAATCTCTAATTTCAGATTTGATGTTTCCAGTGCCCATTGAGTTTAAGTCTTGGGTAGCAGGCAAGGGAGGAAAAGCCCAATCGAAAACTAATGTTGAGTATCTATAGACTTTGCTTCCTGCCAGGTTTCTATCTTCAGGCCGCAGCAAGATCTTCTAACTTTCAGGAGATGATGGGTTTGTGATACCACAATTTTATTTGTGTACCCTTTTGCTAAGCCAAAATACCTTGAACTATTTTTATTAAAATTCAATAATTGCATAATTTCGTGGCCCAATATAAATTAGTTTTCAAAAAGTATCAATAATATGTGTTATTTGATATTTTCCATAAAATTTTAACATTTAAAATTTAATTTGAATCATCCTCGTTAAAGATATTTAAATCATAAAAATCACAAATAAAGATATAATATTTTTACATATATTTCAAATTAAATTTTAAATCGCTTCATTCTTTAAGATTATTTTATGATCCTCTACAATTAAATGCTTTTCCATTAATAAATTGACTATTTATCCTGTATTTATTCTAAACAATATTTCAAAGATTATTAAAATAAATGAACTTTAACTTAAGCGTTAGGGAATGAAGGGTTCATGTTAATTCCGCAAATTCCATATCCAGTGGTGATTCCAATTCTAATGTATCCGTCCTCACCCCAGCTTGCTCCCCAAGAGTTTTTAACAATCCAATAAGGTGGTGAGTTAGCGTTATTGTATCCAACCACAAGTACAGCGTGGTCAAGGCTAGTTCCACAGTCGCTGGTCACAATTCCTCCAACATAATGTTGCCAAGCAGCTTGGTTAGCTTGAACTCCAACAGCTACAGGTCTTCCAACAACAGCTGACATAAGTGCATTTGGTTCATTAGCAGCTACAATTGAGTAGCTTGAAATTTTGGCTGCGACTTGTTTGACTTTTGAGTCGTTACAGGTTCCAACTTTCATTTCATAAGGATAGTTAGCCTCAGTGGTTAAGCCATTAACTACAACATATTTGAAAGCATTGGTGGCGAGACCTCCATCGCATCCTTGGTTTCCGTACTTGCTTGAACAGTCCATAAGTTCTTGTTCAGAAAGTGATACTAAGGTGTGGCCTGCAAGGAACCAAGTACCTTCAACGGCTCCAGTGGTGGCAAATGACCAGCATGATCCACATTGTCCTTGGTTTTTAATTGCAGTCACTGCACCTTTGGTTCTCCAGTCAACTTGTGAAGGAAGAGCACTGAGGTCTGGGGTGAAATCAGCAGTTTCTTCAGATGGCTGATATTTATTAGGGGTGTAAAGAGCTGAGAACTCGTCGTGGGTTAAGTCAGCGAATTGGGTGATGCCGAGAAGGTATGATCTTCCTAAGGTGTTGTGGACTCTGGCATAGGCAGCGTTGTCTCTGAAAATTCTGAATCTGGCTTGGAATTCGTCCATATCTTTGTAAACTTTGTTGAATTTGGCGATGAAGCCGAAAAATTCTTGCTCGTCGATCTCATATTGCCTAAGGGCATATTCGTTGGATGAGCTGCTAGAAAGAACTGCGACTGTAGCAACTACACCTACAATTGCGAGAACTGCGAAAGCTCCGAGTAAAACCTTCTTCTTGTTGCTTGGTCTTTCACTTTCTTCGAAGTAAAACTTGTTCATTTTATTTTTATTATTTCCCCAATGCTCGAAAATATGGCTTTATTCGATCATATCTGAGAATAATTTTTTCCCCAGAAGGAAGATATTTTGGTATATTTCATAAAATTTGAGGATTATGGAAATCTAGGTTTTATGTGGATTTGTGCTAAGATATTTATGGTTAATAGTCATTGATTTTAAATAATATTTATAATTTCATTATTTATACCACATCTGACTATGAGTGGAAAATTAGAATAAATTCTAATTAAGAATTAGAAGCTGAAAGCCAATTTTAGAAGATTTGAAATAGATTTAGGAGATTCGTTAATTATAATTTATAAAGTGAGTAATAAATGAAGATCTCTGATTCAGATATATATTCGGAGAAAAATAAGAGAAGCTTTAATCTATTTATTCATGAATATTTAAATTGAGGAATGCGCCATCAATATATATCTTCACAAAAATATTCATTTGATCAATAAAATACCTCCCAAAGTATAATTCAAGCAGAAAATATTTGTCCAGCAATATTATAAAGTCAGAAATTTTAATTCAAATTTAATAGCTAAATTTACAATTAAAGAAATTACTTTTTTTATTAATTATAAAATTTTCTTATATGTTCATTTTGATTTTTATCACTTTACAAACTTACATTAGAAGCTGTTTATTAAATTTTTATTATTTATAGAAAGATAACAAATGAAATGCTTTTTCTGTATGGCAGAAACAGAGCATTTTTGCTTATGCTTAGGCGAAAGCTCAATTGTTTGTGAAAAGCATGCTCTTTGGCACACAAACAAAAATCCTTTAGCTTCGCATAAGTTTGAAAAGATTGATCATTATCCAAATAATCAAGAAAAAATTATGCTTGCCAATAACCTAAAAGAAAAAATCAGCATTTTAGAGACCATAAAATCTAATAAAATAAAAGAAAAACGCAAAGAGATTGAAAGAATCTTAAATGAATTCCAAAAAACATTAAAATTAATCGATGAAGACATATGAAATCTTAGCTGCCTTATAAAGACAATATTTTCTTCAAAAAAGTTCTCAAGGATTGAGAATTCTGCAATTATTTCACTGTTTAATTCGTCATATGAACAAACAATAAAAATCCTTGAAGATAATGGCTGATTAAATTTTCAAAAGTTCATTAAAATTAGCTCAAAATATCATTATAAGGAAGCTCAAGTAACAAGGCGAGACCAAATCTCTTTAGATTCAAAATATTTGCTTAATCCAGCTAATAATTTAGAAATTCCTAGTCTCCAAAGTATTGAAACCTACAGAGAAATACCAAAATCAAATGCAGTGTGGTCAAAACTTACAGAAGATGGAACTTTTGTACCTTATAGCCAAGCTGATAACGACATAATTGAAAGCTCATATCAAAAAAAAGATCCTTTTGCTTCTATTGGTGGTGATGGCAGCCAATGCTTCGTAAGTTTAACATCCCCAATTTTAGAAATCCAAGAAGTGAGAAGTTTAATTACAAAGGTCTTAAGAAATAATAGCCCAGAAATTTTTGACTCTAGAGCCATATTAAAGCCTTGGTACTATAAAAGCGACAAAGGATGAGAAGTAATGGCTCCTGAAGCTTCAAGAATAGCTGAATACGCGTATCAGAATGATTATAAGGAAGCCTTAATTCAAGGGGAAAATAAGAAATCATACCGACTTGACTTGGTAAACATGAAACAGATTAATCCTAAAACAAATTATCAAAGAGATATTAGAAGGGGCAACGAGCTAGGCAAGGTAAAAAAAACGTAAACTAAGCTCTAGCAGCTCTTCAAGTTCTGATACTTAAAAATATTTATGATAATTATATACATGCTTTAATTAGAGAAAAATATAATTAGATAAACATATTTTAAATTGAAAAATGCGTCATAATGTCTGAATTTTCAATTGGAAGAATAAATATCTCAACTCTAAATTGTTGCAAATTTTTTAAATTATAAAATTTCTTTATATTTATATAATTTCGATTATTTGAATAAATTTGTCTCTCTTATTAGACTTATCATTAAATTATTATTATTATTATTTATAGAATCAAATCAAATGAGATGCTATTTTTGCAACACAGAGACAGAAGATTTTTGTATATGCGAGAGTGAAAGCTCAGTTGTTTGCGAAAAGCACGCTTTTCGCCACGTAAATGAAAATCCGAGTGCTTGACATTTCTTTGAGAAAATTTATTATTACCCAACTTATCCAGAGAAGGTTAAGCTTTTCAATAATATAAAAATTAAAATCAGCACTTTGGAAACTATAAAAGCTAATAAAATTAAAGAAAATGACCAAGTTATCAAAGATATCTTAAAAAAACTGAAAAACGAAGTAGAAATTATTGATGGAGACATATCAAATCTTAATTATTTTTTGAAGCAATTAACTGTTCCATGTATTTCAAATATTGAGCATGCTAAAATCGTTTCACTATTTAATTCTTCATATGAAAACATAATAAAATTTCTTGAAGACAATGGTTGGCTAAGACTTCAAAATTTTATTTCAAAAATCAGCCCAACTTATAAAAATAGTGAAACACAAGCTATAAACTCAGATCAAAGGCCATTATGCGATCTTTCTTATCCATTTACTGTTGGACCAGCTCCAAAAATACAAGCTCAAATAAATAATGATTTCCCAGTCTACAGAGGAGCACAAATGCCACTTCCAAAATTAAATGCAGTGTGGTCAAAACTTACAGAGGAAGGAACTTTTGTTCCTTATAACCAAGCTGATAACGAAATAATTGAAAACGCATATCATAAAAAGGATCCTTTTGCTTCTATTGGTGGTGATGGCAACCAATGCTTCGTAAAATTAACATCCCCAATTTTAGAAATCCAAGAAGTGAGAAGCTTAATTACAAAGGTCTTAAGAAATAATAGCCCAGAAATTTTTGACTCTAAAGCCATATTAGAGTCTTGGTACTATAAAAGCGACAAAGGATGGAGAGTAATGACTCCTGACGCTTCAAGAATGGCTGAATACGCGCATCGGAAACAATATAAGGAAGCCTTAGTTCAAGGTGAAAATAAGAAATCATACCGACTTGACTTGATAAACATGAAACAGATTAATCCTAAAACAAATTATAAAAGAGATATTAGAAGGGGCAATATCCCAAGCAAGGCAGAAGAAGAGACTAAGAGTGATAATGGTTTAAATGCACTGCCTATTGCGTTAGCTTCACAAAAATCACCTTTACCGACTAAGAGAGGCTAGTGCATCACATTCTGACTTTGATTAATATATTTATATATTATAAATAGCCTTAACTAGTAACTAACAAGCCTTTTTAGCTCAATCTAAAGCAAAAATGACTTTTTTGTGTTATATATACCAGGAATTTATGTAAAAAATTAACTTAGCTATAACCGTGAATTGATAGATCTATCTCTTGGAGAATTTTGAAGCATTTGCATAAAATTTTTAAAGGCTAAACAATTCTTTTTTTAAACTATTCAATTTCCTAACTTCCACCTGCGTGAGTGAGCAAAACATTAGGATTTTTTTATTGTTGAAAATTAACTCTCTAAGCAATAAGAAATTCATAATAGCAGATAAAATCTCTAATTTTTCATATATCTGCAATAGCAAAACTTTTAGAATCAATTGGTGGAGACATGTGAAATCTTAGCTGCCTTGCAAACACAATATTTTTTTCGAAAAATTCTGCAAAGATTGAAAATCCTGTAATTAATTCATCACATGAAGAAACAATAAAAAACTGTCATTCAATTTTCAAATTTTTGTAGCAAAAATTAACAAAAAATTAAAAAACAAATCATGGCCAAAGGTCATAAAATTCAAAATATTTACCAATTTCTTGCAAAAATACCAAATTATATCGGCGTGTGGACAAAACTTACTGCTGATGAAAACTTGTCACTTATGAGAAAGCTGGTAACGATATAATGAAAAACGCATATCAAAAAAGATTTTTTGCTAGTATATAAGGTCCAACAGTCAATGCTCATTTTTAAAACTAAGTATATTAAATTCGCATTGGAAAAGAGCTTATAAATGTTGCAAGAAATTATTCAGAGATTTTTGTTATTAAAGTAAAATTGAGTCTTGATATTCTAAAGGCAACAAAGGATGGGAGGAAACAACTACTTAAGATTTAAGAATTGCTGAATGCGCATGCCATATATATTAATAAAGCTATAGTTCAAGCGAAAAATAAGAAATCATACCAACTCAACTTAAAAAAGTGAAGCAAACAAATTATAAAAAGAGATTAAGAGAGGCAATGAACCAAACGAGTTAGAAGAAGAGGCTAAGGGTATTAATAATTTAATCACAACTTTCAAAACTGCCTTGTAGCAAAATGGTTAAAATTGCTATTATCAAACTAAGTTCTAGTAGCTCTTCTTCACATTCTTACCTTGATGCTTAAAATATATTTATGATGATTATACGTTGTCACGAGGAGCCCTACCTAAATAGTATTTTTTGGTATAATAAAAATTTAAGTTAGACTTATTTCTTGCTGTTTATGCTACAGATTTATGTAAGATATCAAATCCTAAAGCATCTGTATATTTTTTTGATACAGTCCTTAAGCGTTCTTATTTTGGAATTTTAGATAAGCTAAATGCTTTTCGTTTTATAGAATTTTAATATGAATTGTACGGCTCTCAACTGCCCATTTGAGGCTGAATATTTTTGTTCATGTGACAGTAAATGAACAATGCTGTGCAAAGAGCATGTCTATTATCATATTGGAGATTTGCATCAGCTAAGCAATCTTTACTATTTCCCAAGCATTGATGAAAGGAATGAACTCGCCTCAAATTTATGTCACAAAATTAAAGATTTAGAAGCACAAAAAGCCAATAAAATAAAAGAAAGCTATATTGAGCTCGAAAAGATCAAAAATAACCTTAAAAACATTGTAGATTATATAGACAAAGATATATCAAACCTCTATGATTTCTTAACGAAAATATTTGCGGCTCCGAAATATTCAAGGTTTGATAAAATCTGCAGTCTATTTAATTCCAATTATGAGGACACAATGAAAGCTCTAAAAGAAGATAAATTTATAAATCCACAGAATTATTCTACTGAAATAATCCCAAATTTTTTATATTTTGACAATCTATTATGCCAAGATTTGTCAAATTTACAAATAGCTCTAAATGAAGGGCCTAAAAAAAGTATATTTGCATAGAAAATTTTCTAGATTTTTTCTTCATAAATTGTTTTTGGACGAGCTAGTAAGGAAAAATTTAATAAGGGCAGAAAAAGTTATCTGATCAAAACTTGGCGAAAACGGAGAATTTGTTCCTTATAGCCATGCTGAAAATGAAAGAATTGAAAATGATTATCAAAATGGACAGGATCGCTCTTATATAGAGACAGTATATATAAGATTGCCAGTGAGCAGACCATCCTCCTTATGAGGGTGATTTATATATACCCGGATGTAACCGCAAGGTGAGAGATCAAGCACAATTTTTTCTAATTTATGGAGAAACTCCCAGATATGGGTTGTGTGCCTAAAGAGGCAGGACAATTAACTTGTCTAGCTGCTTAGTGGCCTTTGCCCCAAATGCCAGAGGCAGTTGATTTTTTTCTTAGAGCTAATCCATAAGGAAAAGGGAAGGCAGGCTTGATAAGATTTCTAGAAGGTGTTCTCTCGAATTGAAAATAAATTAAGTTATTGCGATCTGGCTAGCCCCTAAGTCAGCTAATAGGGCTTTGGAGTTTAAATAATATTACTCTAAAAATATCCGTCTCAGATAAAGGGCTCACTTGGAGGGGATTCAGCCCAGACTCTAAAATTCTTATATTTGATCATCTCAACTATACCCGTGGCTGTGCTGCTACGGAGAGTTCATACGTAGTAACTTTAAACAAATTTGCTTAACCTAATTATATAGGAGACAGAAACAGCCAATGCTACGTAAATTTAAAATGTCCAAAAATCGAAGTCCAAGAAATAACAAGAAAAGCTGTAGCAGTTATCAGGAATGATGGCTCACGAATATCCGATTCGAATAAAAATCTAAACTCAACTTTTGAAAAACAGTGGTATTTTAAAGGCGATAAAGGATGGGAAAAAATGACTTCAGAAGCTTCAAGAGTAGCTGAATGGGCACTTGACAATAATATTCGTGAAGTTTGAGTTCAAAATCGTAACTCGTATAAAATTTATGTAAATGAAAAAAAACAAATCAATTTACAAACAAATTATAAACGAGATATCAAAAGAGGACGCAGCTTAGAAAATAAAAAGAAAACTACTGATAATACAGAGAGAGTTATGATACCAAGAAGTGGCTACAGGAGTAGTAGTTCGACTCTAAATAAAGGCTATCAAACTGATGAAGTGTCTATAAATTCAGATTTCAACCTCCCTTGATTTACTCCTATTACTCCTAGGAATAATTATAAACTTGATAAGTAAAATTATTATGATTTCTATAAATTTTTGTTTTGTATAAATATTGTCCCAAAGCAAATTATTGACAATTGATAGGATTTTGACTCCAGGTTTAACCTTGAGCACTGATATTTTTAAAGTAGCAAAAGGCTAGAAGAAATGATGAATGAAATTTCAAGAATGGCCGAATGGGTATATTAGGAAAATATAATAAAGTTTTAATTTGAGTAAAAATAAGAAATCATGCCGCCCCACTTAAATATATAGCAGATCAATTCTAAAATAAATTAAGATTCTCAAAAGATAAGAAGAGACTTAGATTGTAGGCTGATGATTACGAACAAATAACTGAAACCATACAGGATATATACTAATTGCCCGAGGATGGCGCAAGATAGCGCCATCCTCGGGCAATTCCTATAACAGTTTATTAAGACTAATTAGACATTTAAATATATTTATGATGATTTTGGGTAGCTATCTTAAAGGATCTTTTTCTCTTATCCCTCTATGAGAAAGCAAAACCATTGGAAAATTTTCTTTTAGGAATGTGAAAAAAAATTTAAAACAGCAAAATTTTATTAAAAATATTTAATGTGCTATTATAAAGAAATCTTTGGCTAAGTCGGTTGCGTATTAAACTAAATTTAATCTTTGCAAACTGGGATTATTTTAAGTTTTGTAGTAAAAAAAGTTTGAAAATTTATATATAAAATTTTTAAAAAAATTAAGTGTGTCATGGAAGAGCTAGAAAGAGGGAGATAGGATTCTGAGAATAATAAAATATTCTGTATTTTTAATTATAACGCTTAAGAATTTCTTATAAGCTTAAAAATGCTTTCCATATAAATAGAATTTAGCCCATATGAATTGCTCTGAATGCCCATTATACGCTGAGTATTTTTGCTCATGCAATGGAAAAACCACAATCTTATGCAGAGAGCACATCTATTCTCACATTGGTGATTTGCATCAGCTTAATAATCTTTACTTCAGACCAGATTATAATGAAAGAGTGCAGGCGGTCTCAAATATATATAGAATTATCAAAGATTTAGACTCAACTAATGACAAAAAAATAAAAGAAACATATCAAGAGCTTGAAAAAATTAAAGAAAAGCTAAAAAGCACTTTAGGTCTTATTGAAGTCGACATATCAGCCCTTCAAAACTTAATAAAGAAAATATTTACGACAACCGAGTTCTCAAGAACTGATAAAACTTGTAGCCTATTTAGATGTCCATATGAGGCAGTGATAAAAACTCTGGTAAACGATAATTTCATTAATCCTCATAATTATTCTACAGAAATCATTTCAAGTTTTCTACGTATAGACAATATCCAAAACCCTTTATCCTCAAACCTTAAAGAAGAGTCCAAAATCAGTATAGCGCGTGCTCCTCTATAGATTTTCAAGGAAAATGCCCATCAAAGAAAAAAATTATTTGAAATCCCAAAAAAATTCCAAAAAGTCAAATATCAATTTGAAAAATCCATTATATATGTCCTATTTGCCAATTTGAAAATTGACTTTTCAGATTTTTCCTTAATTTAAAAAACTTAAATTTTTTTATATAAAAGCTCTTGTCCTCAGGGATCTAAATGAGGCTTGTGCTATAATGAAACACTGAAGAAGAATGCTATATGATCAAAACTAGGTGATAATGGAGAATTTATGCCTTATAGCCTAGCTGATAATGAAATCATTGAAAATGCTTTTCAAAGCAGCAAAGATCTATAGAGGCTGCCTTTGAGTAGCGCTCTAAGCGCCCGAGACTTCCCGACGAAGTCTGGGCGGTGGTTTGATCAGCTGATGTTGGTCAAACCAACATCCAAAATGACAAATTCTTCTCATACAGAAGGTTTGTCAAATTGGATGCTGGTTTGACCAACATCAGCTGGTCAAACCACCGCCCAGACTTCGTCGGGAAGTCTCGGGCGCTTAGAGCGCTACTCAAAGGCAGCCTCTATAGTTTATATAGGAGAAATGAACAGTCAACGCTATATCAACTTAAGGAATCCGGCAATAGAAATTCAAGAAGGAAGAAAAAAAAGAGTTACGACTGTTTTAAGGAATGATGGCTCAGAAAACCTCACCAATAGCAGATATCTTACTCCTCTCCTTTTAATTGAGTAAAGTTATTGGAAAATTCCTATTTTTGACCTTAAGCGAGTAAAAATAATTTTAATATAATTTTTTTTTGTAAATTATTTTAAATATATTATTAATAGTTGGAATGGACGCACTTTTTTCCCTATCTTCCTGTCCATAATCCTCCAACAATAATCCTCTAATATAAAAATTTAAAAAAATGAGCTAAAAGATATATAGTTCTGTCTTAAAGGGAGGGAGTTAAATCTACTGAAAAACAATGGCGCTTCGAAATTGACGATGAGAAGTGGGAGAGTATGACCTCAGAAGCTTCAAGGGTTATTGAATGAGCATTTCAAAATGAAGTCCCTGAAGCTATAATCCAGGTTCGCAGGTCATATAAAATCGACATAGAAGATATGAAGCAGACCAACTTACAAACATATAGTCAAAGGAAGGTCAAAAGAGGCTACTAATTATGAATAAGAGCAGCTAATAAAATCATAATTTCTAAGCATAATTAATTATTTATACTTATAAGTAATAGACACTGATTTAACTAATAAATAGCAATTCATACTCAAATGTATTATATCGTTTTGACAATAGCTTAAAAATAGCTTTTGTGCTCGTTTAAAGAAAATTTTATTAAGGGTTTGATTACTAAAATAGTAAATTTATTAATTAGCATCGATAAGCTTGTTTACCTTTGGTCCTCTACAAATAATTGCAGGGTCTTCATCAAAGTACAAATTTTGTATATCAGTAGCTCTAAAGACAAAAAAGTCGTAAAATGTCTCGCGTTTGCCAATTCTTCGGACCTTGGAAAGTGTGACGTAGAGACTCCGAGGATTAACTTGGATGATTGTTCCTGAGTATCTTATGCCTCTGAATGTGGTGATTTCAATTGTTCTGCCTAGCACGCTACTCCTGATCATTTTTTATATAATAAAGGCTTGTTTAATTAAACTGAAATCCAGAAATGGAGGCATTAGAAATATGGCTCTTAAAGTAAAATTTTTCTATATAATAAAGAAATTTGATGATTATTCGTTTGAAATAAATATTTTACTTAAAGAGACTGTAATAGCATTAAATTTGGTTTAAGAGTGATCTTTTTAGTTTCCGCCCTTTTAGCAGATTTTTGTTTTGAGTAAATAGATTATTTTTTAATTATAGCTAGCTAAGAATGCATACTTTTATGACCAGAAAATTAAAGCCTTAATCCTAAAAGCCTGTCTTTAATGTTTAAATAAAAATTGAATTAATTTTGATTATTCTTTAATTCATAAATATTTCATATCGATTACTCGAAATACCAAAAAATCGTTAAAAAAATCTTTGCTGTCCTTCTGCTTTACGTTCATAAGTGTCAGCGTCAATGCTCGTGAATTAATTTGAGCTATTGTACCAAAATACTTCAAACCTTTAAATGATTCAATTTCAGCTGTTTTCCCTAATATATTTTGACTAATTTCTCCCATCTAATGGGCAAAGTATATGCACATTGTTTAAAATTTTTATATACACCTTTGTTTAATTAATAAAATTGCTAGCTCTATTAATGAATTCGTGAGTAAGATCTTTATACCCCATAATTATTTTTATTAAAAAATTTATCTTTTTAAATCAAATGTGATAGCAATATGCTATTCTGCCCAAATCCTTTTCAATTCAACCTCAAATTTTTATAAAATGCATATACTATTTTAAAATATTCTTAAGTATAGCTCATACCTCTATATAAATTTCTTTATCAAACCAAATGCAATGGAAATATAACGACCAAGAAATACTCTATTAAAAGGCACAAGCTGGATTTTTATACCAGGAAGAGTTAAAAAGCGGCATGCCAAAAAATGGTTGAAAAGTGTGAACAAAGTTGACAACGCGGTAATTTTTAAAATGCCTTTATAAAACATAAATTTTTATTTTTAAAGATGTCATTATAGAATTTAAGTCTAACCAAGAAATAAGTTTAAATTTAAAGTAGAAAATCATTATAAAAGTTAAGATAAATATTTGCATCAATTAATCCCCATAAAAAATATCGCTGGAGAAGTCTTAAGACCTATAAATATTGACATTAATTAGTGTTCATAAAAAACATCGCTGGAGAAGTCATTGATGGAGTAGAAGACCGAAAATGCGTTTCTTTCAAAAGCCAAGCAATAGGTCTTATTTTTTAAAAAATTAAAAAACTTATCACGAACTGTGTATCAAAATGGCTGATCAATTTATTGATTCAAATATTCCAATTTTATAATGGAGTAATGAGCTTAATTCGTTACACTTTTTAGCCTCAAAGGATGCTTAATAATTGAGTTCTTAAAGGCGAATATGAAATTGCCTATTGTGAAAATAAAAATGGCATATAATTTAAAAAATTAAAACTGTTCATCAAAACGGTTGATAAATTTATTGATTTAAATATTCCAATTTTATAATAAACAATGAACTTGATTACTAAACTTTTTAGCTTCGGAGGATGCTTATTCACGGAAGGGCTCATATGTAATGGCTTTAGTATAAATATGGAAATATTGCTCGAAGCTTTTAAAAAAGAAATGCCCTTTTATAATTACTATGCGCTCTTAATTTAACATAATTTATTTGCTTGAACCTAATTTCAGGGAAGAGAAAAAGTAGGTAAGATATTTATCAATGCCAGTCTAAAATGACATCTTAAAAATAAAACTCATGTTTTAATATTGCGATTTTGATAATTAGTGCGTGGCCAACTTTTTTCACACTTGTAACCATTTTTGACATGCCATGTTTTAACTCTTCCAGGTACAGAGATCCAGCTCGTTCTTTAATAGAGTTTTTCTTGGTCGTTATATTTTCTATTACATTTGATTCGATAAAGAAATCTATATAGGGATATGAGCTATAATATTTGGCAATCTAATATTTAATTTTCTTATCCAAATAATATCAAATTTCTTTGCTGTTTGAAATCTCTATTATGAAAATTTTTTACATATAAAATATGCAAAAAATTTTTATAAAATATTATTTCACAGACTATGATAATCTACCTATTTTTATTAATACAAGCTGAAGCTATCGCACTAGTAGAAGAGCAAAGCATCGAAGTATACACCGTCTATAGTGTGATTTCATTAGGACTCGTATTTATCTCTGGGCTTATGTCTGGCCTCACAGTCGGTCTTTTATCATTAGACGAATTTTATCTTGAATTAAAGCTTGAGTCAGGCACTAGTTCAGAAAAAAAGCAAGCAGAAAAAATATTATCAACTATAAGCAACCATCATTTAGTGTTAGTAACTTTATTGCTTGGCAATGCTGCTGCTATGGAAGCTTTACCTTTATTTTTAGAAGCTATAGTATCCCCAATCTTATCAATAGTCATAAGTGTTCTCTTTGTCATGATTTTTGGAGAAATTTTTCCACAAGCTATCTGCACTGGGCCTGATCAGCTAAAAATTGCATACAGGATGTGCCCTGTCGTGAAATTTATAACAGTCCTTTTATTTCCATTGAGCTATCCTATAGCTAAATTACTAGATAAAGTCTTTGGAATTAAAGATTCAACGAAGAAACTAAAGCATGATGAGCTGAAAACGCTTATTTCGCTTCATCAAGCAATTGTTAATAGCGAAAATGAAAGAAGAAAATCAGGACTTTTTATTAGGCAGATTAAAATAATTCATGGAGCAATGGATTTAGGCAAAGAAATAGTGAAAGACCATATGATCCCATATCAGAAAATGTATTGTTTAAGCAATGATACAATTCTTGGCAAAAAGAAGCTAAAAGAGGTGCTAGTTCAAGGATATAGTAGAGTTCCTATTTATAATGGTGAGTTTAAAAATGATATCATTGGCATATTGATGGTCAAAACACTTTTAGGTGTCGAAAAAGGAAAAGCTATAAAGGATTTAAAGATTCCTTTGAAAAATCCATTTTTTGTAAGATCCAGAATGACTTTGTTAGAGCTGCTACAAAAATTTAAATTTGAAAAAATTCAAATGGCAATTATCAGAGATGATGACATAGTTGAAGGTCTCATTACATTTGAAGATTTGATGGAGCAAATATTAAAAACAGACATATTAGATGAGGACGATTATGATAAACTGACAGGATTTGTAGCTGGCAATATTATTCGGGCACGGACCCAGATAATTCGGCCAGTAAGAACTATAATATAAATTAAGAAATTTCTGATAAACACTTGACTAGTGAAATGCAAAATTATTTTATTGAAAATTCCAAAAAAAGCAAAAAATCTATTTCATCACAATTTTTCTCTAAAAACTTCCTTGTTCTGATCTACACATAGGGCAAAGTTTTTTAATTTCCAGCCATCCCTCTATACATTTTGAATGAAATCCATGCCCACATCTTAATACCACGCTTTCTCCTCCTTCATTTTCTAAACAAATACCACATACTTCTGCTATCGGAATCTCTGTTTTATATTTATTCAATATATTTTTAACTTCTTCTGAATTTTCTTGATTTTTTACTTTCTGTTGCCAACAATATAAAATAATAAAAATTGTGAAGATAAAATACCCTAAAAAAGCACTGATAATTAAATAAATCGCCAGTAATCCAGACCGTATATTCATAGTACACTCATCTTCTTCAATAAAATTATATGACATTACAAAAGTAAAAATTGCTCGGAACCTAATTGGACATTACAATTCATATATCAGCTGTCCTGCATATATAGTCCCTTGCGAAACGTTCTGATGAAATAAAAAGGGAGGGATGACAACCAGGCAGCTAAAAATTAGCTCATAAGCTTCGCATGCACCAATAAGAATAAAGCTTAAGGTCAGGGCTTCTATACAAAGGTTGCTGTCTTTAATAAGTACAAAAATAATCAATCCTAGCTTAATAGCACTAAACATTTGGTTAAGAATATTTTAGTGAGTCTATAAAGATTAAATTTTACAGATAAGTAAATAAGTAATTTGCATAAGACTGTTTTTTGGCGTTATTTTAAGTAAGCAGTGTGAGAATATATGAGAATTTAGACCGTTTAATATGCAATCTTATCATTTATAACAAAATATCTGGAAGAGAAAATTTTGGGATAAAGAAAGTAAAATACCATTATTTATTAAATATCAGATCAAGGCAGAATCTCTAAAATAAGCTTGGTATGCATGAAGCTTTAATGGTATTTATTATTAAAGAGTATATGCTTAATCAGTCAAAGTATTATCTAATCAGCATGCTGATGGCTTTGGATTAAATTAAATAATATTAATGATATTAGATAGCAATAATTATACAGGAAGTTATAAACTTAATAAAAAGGCTCTTTACTTAAGGAAAAGATGACTTTTTTCTTTACTCCAACAAATTAATATAGAGTGGCGACATAATATGTCCTTGACGAGAATATATCACCCTGATTGCAAAAGTCTCTTTATAGCCTAAATAAAGGATGGGATCCTTTAATTCTCACCTTTGAATGAATTTTTGTGAATGGGTGGCCTTAGGAGTTAGCTGATGACTCTAAGACCAAGTATTAATTATCCAAAAGGTTTTTTGAGCCACAGCTTTTTACCCTTCCGGTTCAGAAGGGCCTGGCTCCTTTTTTCCTGGGTGTCACCTTTACTAAGGTGGACATCAAGGGGTATCGGGCTAACCTTTACCTCCATTGCACCCATGGCGTACTGATAGGGCGCCTCCTAGCCTGTCTACACTCTTCGATCACAGTGCAAGCACTTCTCCTAGAGAAGGCCACTGTTCCAAAAGGCAGCTGATTTCCGCCTTTCTAGTAGGTTATCATCGGCCAAAATGTGTTGAGGCATCAAATCCGCAAGACTTTGAGACTCTTAATTTAATTTATTCCAACAATTTTTTCACAATAAAAGTATTGACTTTTCTAATTAAAATTTTCTTATAAATACAATTTCTATTTAGAAATGGGAGAACTCGATACAAACAGGTCCGAATCTAACGATTCAGATTTGGAATTTTGAACTGAGCTTGACAAGGTATTTTTTGAATCAGAAACCACCTCTACAAAATAAAATTTTTGCTAATTTTGCTTATCAACTCTTTTCTCAAAAATCTCAACAATTAAAAGATTTAAAGCAGAAATCAAGTATCCCAGATCTAAACCCTGAAATTAATATCAAAAACACAACCGAAATCGGCTCGAATTGATCAATCGAGATCCTCAAAGAAAAGCTCACAAGGATACGGCAAGCTAAAGACGAAGAATTAGCTGCTAATTCAATTGTGATTCGAAATCGGACGAAAAATCATTATAAAGACATGTTTAAAGAGCTCGAAACTAAGTACACCCAAGATATTGGAGGCTTAATTAACGAATATGAAGAGCTTAAAATGCTTGCTTTCTATAAAGACAAAACTATTGCCCAACTGACTTCAATGCTAATCGACCTTGAAATTTTTTTTTCCACACAAAGGCTCGATCTAAAGTCTTTAGGAACCGACCCTAATAAATCACCGAAAGAAAATCCCGGCCTACAATTTTCTCAAGAAATTATAAATTTATCAAATCAAATAGAAAATATGAAAGAAGTTTGTCTTATATATCAAGAAGATACAAATAAAGCTAAAGAAAAGGCAAAAAAGGCTAAAGAAAAGAAGGAAAAATTAAAAAAATTTTACGAAAAAGAAATTGAAAACTTGAAAAATAATTTTGAGATGAAGGAAAAAGAATGAGAAGAGGTAAAACAGAGGATGGAAATTGAGTAAAATATAAGCAGATTCGAAAAATATAAAAAAAATGCTGAAAAAGAGCTAGAAGTCAGGGAGCTTATTGATAATCGAGCTAAAGAGCATATTAAGTCATTGCAGGAAGAGCTTAAAAATGCAAAAGTGGTAATGCAGAATCCTAGACTCCGTATGAAAATTAGGGAAAAACTAAGTGAGTATATGGCAGACCACGAAAAGTCTTTAAATGAGTCAATGAGGCCTGCATCTGTTCTTCCTTCTCAAAATTTTCATCGACGAAGAATTCACCATATAAAAAATCGATCATCTGCCAACCAAAATGCCTCCTTCGACCTTTCTTCTTCTCTTGAAGAAGACAGCTTATCACTTAATGGAATTTTTGCTCGAAAAATCTCTACTCCTTACTGTGCTCCTTCTTCTCGACGAAAAGCTGCATCTTCCAGCTTCTCTTATGGCTCTACTAAAACTCCGACACCTACTCTTATGTAACTTTTCCTAAAATTTAACATTTAATATACCCTTTCCCTTGATAAATGGTCGAAATTTCAATTAAATTATTCAGATCTTTTCCCTTATATGTTAGTATATATGAATTCTTTATTTTGGCATAAACTAAAATCTCAAGGCACAGTCCCAAGCCCTCGCGAAGGCTTATCCCTACTCTATACAGCCAGACTTAGAAAATGAATCCTCTTTGGAGGCACAGGCGACCGAAGATCAAGCGAAGTTTTTATTTATGATCCAGTTACCGGACAATGGGAATCAATCGAAGCTGAAGGAAATGGCCCAAAAGGCCGTGGTTACCATGTCGCCTGAATTGATGACGTTCACAACGTTATGTTTGTCCATGGTGGCCAAGGCGAAAAAAGAGACTCTTTAAGTGATATTTATGCTTTAGATTTAGATCAGTGGATTTGGAAAAAGCTTTATATCATAGACCAACCAAGCGGAAGAGCTCATCATGCCGCTTGTAAGCTAAGAGACACCGTCTTTTTATACGGAGGGTGCAGTGCTCCTGAAAATTTGTTATTAGACGACTTATGAAGTTTTGTATTTTTCGACATTGACTGAAGTGCAAGTGGGACTGAAGTCCCAGCACCAGGCTGGGTTAGGCATAAAACTAAAGGATCAAGCCCTGGCCCTCGAAAAGGTCACACATTGTGCAGCTACCAAGACACATTGATTTTATTTGGCGGAGTTAGTATCCAGAAATACTCCTCAGATCTATATATTTTAAATGTAAGCGACATGAGGTGGCATCGGGCACAACCTAGAGGCAAAGGACCAAGCCCAAGAGCGTTTCATGCGACTGCAATTTTAGATAACAACTGTATAGCAATTTTTGGAGGGGTAGAGTCCTTAAGAGAAGGGAGAGCAGAAAGACTGAACATTTTGAATGATTTTTATATACTAGATTTAGAACAAATGCATTGGAGCGTTCCCATTATGGGAGGATACTGCCCAAGCAGAAGATATGGGCATGCTATGTGCTGGGGGCAGAGTTCTGAAGATAAATCACAGTTATTACTATTAGGCGGCCTTGAGCTGAGCTATTGTCCTATTGAAGTGTATTCACTTGAAAAAACAGAAGTAGGCCCTGGGCAAGCTTGACAGGTTTCTGTGTCCCAACAAGGAGAAAAAATTCCTCAAAGCAAAGTTGAGAATACAATTCATGAACAAATGAAAAAAATCAATGAATTGCAAACCCAGCTGTCTATGAATAGAGATAAAATAGTGATTTTAGAGAACGAAAAACAAGTATTATCTGATCAAATTGAACAGGAGTCAAGAGAGTCAGCAAAACAAGTCAAAGTCCTAACAGAAAAAATTGCAATTTTAGAAGCCAGAGATAAGCAGAAAACTGCTGAAATTTCATCAATTAAAAATTTGTTAGATTTGCAGACAAAAAGAGAAAAAATGCTAATTGATAGGACAGATAAGCTGGAAGATGCTGTAAAAAAGGCTGAAAGTTTGCTAATTACATTAGATCACTCTTTTGCAGAAATGGTAGCTTTAAATAATCAAGGACAGCTTAGAGGATTGACTAAAGAAAGAATTGAAGAAATTTCCCAAAGAAAAAAAAGGCATCAGGAATCACTTGTAAAATTAAGAGATTTTTATATGAAAAACGTCAAAGAGCCTGAAGAAAACGATAAACAAATTGATGAAAATGCAGAAGAATCGCAAGAAGATAAAGACAGCTTGCAGGACTCTTTGGAAGAAGATTAAGATTTTTTAAGATAATAGATAAATATGGGGAGCACATCTAGCAAAAAAATACCTCAATGTATTACCCTTACATTCTCAATCCTTGATTGAACGACTCTATTTAAAATTAATTCCATCCTTGATCGACGATTTTCATATAATATAAGCTTTTTTTAATAAAACCAATAATAAAATCATATTACTACATAAATAATTTATTTCCAAGATATTTATGACTATAACAATAACTAAAGGATTTAGTAAAAGGACGGAATCTAATAATCAAAATACAAGCCAGCCAAGGTACAAAATAAAGAGAAGCACAACAGAACTGCCGAAATTTGGACTCGGTGTCAAAAATTTAAAATCAGCTCATAATCGTCGGCGATCTCTCGATGAGAACCCCGATATTATTTTTGAAGTTGAAAACATAAGCAAGCCTGTCCTGCCAGCATATTTAAGTAATATTGACATCACAAATATTACAGTTTTTTTTACATCTTCTGAGGCAATTCAAGGAAAATGAAACTACCTATTAAATAAAAACAGAATTGAATTTGACGAAAACAGCAATAAAACAATAGAAAAAGCCTTTATTACAGGCCAAAATTCATGCAAAATTATATTAAACCAAAAAGAAGCAAAAATAAAATTTTTGGAAAATAGCCTATGGCTGCCAGAAAGCAATGACTCATATAAACTAGCCCGAGAAAGCTCAGCATCAGAAAGGTTCTGATGGCAAGCTGCGGATGGCTCTTATAGGCCACTAGTAAAAAAAATCGAAGAGATCCTTACATACACAGATGGGGAGTTCCCATTTCTGCTTGATGGTGAAGCATTTCACATCAGCATCCACAAGAAAAAACTAGTCGAGTTGTGTACAGGGATAGAGCATATTATAACTCTGAGGTAATTTTTATTTAAATGCATTCTAAAATTATTTCTCCGTATTCGCTTTTCCCTATATGTCTTAATTTTGAGTCTAAAATTGTGGCATGGATTTTCACGATATAAATTCCTATATTTGTAGGGACAATTGGAATTGTGATATTGCAGACGCCAGCAGCTGTCGCTTTTTTTGTGTAAGAAAAACTGAATTCTGGGTCTTTTTCTATTTGAGAACCGTTTACGTTGAACTGTAAAAGTGGGGGTTTGTGGGAAAGCTCAGTCACTTTTGCAGAAGCTTCTATAAGAAACTCTTTTCCTCGGTTTATTTTGATCATTCCGTCTTGATTCACATCAAGAGAAATACTGATTGGGTTATTAAACTGGAAGAACTGTTTCGGATAATTCATTGGGATATTTAATACAAAATTCACGACCTCTTCTGCAGAATTCCCTATACTTTCAAGCAAAAAGTGTGATTTCGGGTAATACCTTTTCAGCCGAAACTGAAAATCTTTTCCTTCTTTTATAGAATTTAGGATTAAATAAAGCATCCCTACAATATCCCTCCATTTTTTAATGCATTGTGTAGTGCTTTTTGGCAATTTGAAGAATAAAAACAGTAGGTTGTTTAGCCTGCTTCTAATATTCACAAATTCAGGAATTATTGTAGAAATATCTAAGCTTGATTGTAAGGATTTAAGATACTGGACTAATAGAAGACGGCATAGTAAAAATTCTGATTGAAAATAGATTTTGTGTCCTAAGTCTAGGCAGCCTAAATGGGAAAGTGCAGCAAAACCATCGACAACTCTATCTCTGCGAGACTCGTACTCAGAAATAATTTTTAGTGTGCAGAGCCACTCATAGATTTTTTCATTAGAGCCTTTAAATTCTGTTTTAAGCTTGACAAAAAGTTCTAGTGCTTTAGAATGCAGACCTTCTGTCATCAGCTCACAGGCTACTAAATACTGCTGCCAGGTATCTAATTTGTGTATAATCTCATTCAAAGGGTCAAGCCAGCCAACTCTGATAATCATATAGGCAAACTCTAATGTAGCTTTAGGGTCAGCTGCTTCTAATTTCAATAAGTTTTCTATATAAATTTGAGGCAGCCTCAGCAATTTTGCCAATTTACAACAAAAATCTACTTCTTTTGACTTCTCGTTAATCAATTTTTCAAGCCTATTCGCAATTCACTCAAAATCACAGTTTTTATCTCAATTTTTATAAATTTCTTTATACTCATTTTCTTTCAAATTTTCTTTTTTCAGCATATTTTCAATACCATTTTCTTCACTTATGCTTTGTGTTTCACTTCCTTCTTTAAAAATGACCCCTCTAGACCTCAATCTCGTTATATCTTCATCTCCAAGAACTTCATTACTCCCATAATGCTTACAAAGTTCTTTCAACAAATTGATTTCATTATATTTAATCAAAATTTCTTTGACGTGTTTGACCAATCTCTGGCTCCTCAGTGCTAAAAATGACATATGTTCCATCATTTCAGTCTTCTGAAACCTTTGCACTATAAAAGCATATGCTTTTTTAATAGTCTCTTCATCATCTGGTAACACTTGCAGCAGCTTCCTCACACAGTGCCTTGAAATTTGTTTATCAAACACATGTCTAGCAATGCTTGGAGCAAAGGAAATAAGTCTAGGCAAAATGCTGCTGGCTGTTTCTCTGACTTGTCTATGTGGGCTTTCTAACGCTAAGAGAATTTTGTGATGGACTTCTAAAAGATCTGTAAGAAGTGGCGCTAAAGATCCTAAAATTTTTAACATATGGCATTGCGCAACAGGGTCGTTTTGGTCCAAAATTGAGGTCAGTTGGCGGAAGAAATCGACCTTGGTCTTTATCATACACATCTCAGTGCTGCACTGCTGAAAGAATTGACAGATAAAATGCCTTACGTAGTTAGAAGATTTTGTGAATTCTACTGCCATGTTCATAGCGACAGTGTTGACAAATATAGGTGAAGGCTGAGATTTTACAGCACTTGCGATACGGGTTATCCCTGTGATTTGTAAAAAAGGATCACTTGATGATAAAGGTTTTAGATAGTCTAAATATTCCATTTATTTATACTTAAAAAATTCTTTTTACCAAGTATAATTTTGGGTTAATTGGAGTATTTGACCGGAAATGGCATTTAAGCCGCGGTGATGAGTTTTTTGAGAAAATTGATCGGCGATGGACATCAGGGGTTTTGGATATAAAAGTGTTTGGAGCGTCTTCAACTGAATTAAAGCCAGAGTCATGTAAAACAGAATGAAGAAGCATTGAAGGAGAATCTGAACATGAATTTCGTAGCTTGTGTAATGTAGAGTTTATGCTTGGAAATTCTTTTGGCTGTGGGGAAGATTCACTTGAAAATTTCTTTTTGCGATAGTTAAGCAATGATAAAGGAATTTTGATTTTTTCTCGTTTTAATAGCTCTTTTGCTTTACTTTTTAAATAGACTTAATAGGAATTACTGCTATCGAATCCTTTAAGTGGCTTTTTTTTGGGGCTGAAATTTGATATTATTGCGCTTTCATCTTCTTTTATAGCTGGCAACATTATTTTATAAATAATTATTAGGTATTAAAGCTAGGCGTTTTGCAGTTTTTTCTTCAATAGTGGAGGAGGAGAGTCGTCTAAAAGATATTCAGGTCTCCCTTCGTCGTATCGCTGGGCTTCTTCTTCCCAATAAGCTAGGTTATTGAATATATTTTTTGTGCATATTTTGATTTCTAAGTCGTCTTTGTCTTGCTCTTCATTATTGCTCACCACGAATTCTTCATAGCATTCAAATAAAGGTTTTGCTAAGAAATTCAAAAATCCCATTTGAGATCTAGAAACCACGATATTGTTTCGGTCACATAAAGGAGTTACCGTCATTCCTTTTTGTCTTTCTGTATCTCCTTGTCTGAAAAACTCTTTAGTAATAAGTCCTGACCAAATTTTGTGTAAGTCAAGCTTTTTCGAGCCATGCCCAATATCTGCACATTTAAGTGTTGCCTGTAAAGCCAAAATCCTAAATTTTTCGTCTTCATATTTTGTGTGAGCTTTTACACTGGTTTTGAATTCATTGAGAACATCATAATGTCTCTGTAAATCAGTAGCGAGAATTGACATTATCACAACTTTTCTAAACCTCAAATAGTCAGCTCTTGAAAGTCTATCTATAATATTGCAGTCATCACTTCTTAATATTTTAAATGTAGAGCAGCTGTGCATGTTTTCCAAAACACTTTGATCATTGTACTTTAAAGCTAATTTATCGTCTTTTGCTACCAAAAATGCATTATTAAACCCAGGATGTCCAATATCGTGGCATAAAGCTGCCACAATTAGTGAAAAAACATCAATAGACAGCAAATTGCCGCATCTTCCAACTCCTTCTCTAATCAAAAATACAGTTGAAGCGGTGACATCAGCAGAATGTAGCGCATTGTGATAATAATTTGTCGCATTATAAGACCGCTCTACGTCCGTTAAAAAACTCAATAACTTATGAGAATCTATATGGAACTCTTCAGTCAGCCCTAGCGTCTCAAAGACATAAAACCCTACTTCAAAGGCTGGCTTATCTGTTAATTCTAATAATCCTAATGTATCAAAGTCCCACATCCCTATTTTCTCTAAATGGCCGCCTAGGTCTTCATTTTCTTCTACAGTGCTTCTCATCACTCCAAAGCTCACCCTGGTGGACCCTAAACTGGGTGGCTTTATGCTTGCCCTTTGAGCTTTAAAAATTGCTTCAGAGTTTTGCCCAGTATAAGCAACAGCTTGTGTATACCTTCTTTTGGCTTCTAAACTTACATTGGCTACATCTGGCTCTTCTTTTGGTCTTGACTGTGGCCATAATGCAGTCTCTGTTGTCACCAAGTTATAGATAATATCTTTTATTTCTTCAGAAGACAGCCAAAATCTGGTATCAAGAGGCTCATTTCCTTCACTCCTCCTTTCGTGAGCGAACAAAACCATTAGAAAAATCCCAATTTTTTACCAAAATTTTTAATAGAAAATTTTTTTATGGGAAAAATTTTTGATATATAAGTGATAATTATTATTATAATGAAATCTCTAGCTAATTATAATATTTACTTTCCAAGGATTTTTTAAATTTCGAAAAACAATTTTCTATAAAATTTTCTATATAATTTTTTTTTAAAAAAAATTAACTCCTCTCCGTGAGCGAACAAGATTTTTTGTTCGATCACGAAGGGGGGAATCAGTGTTATTAATCCTGTCATGACTTAAAAACTTTATGTCAGGATCTGTGTCTTTCCGCTCCTGTGTGTATTCTACAGAATCTTGGCTTGAAACTGATTTCGTCCCATTGGTTTCTTGCATCAACTTTAATTTCTTTATGATTCTTCTGACCCTCATTGACAGGTTTGGCTTGTTTTGTTCGCGTTCTTTTATAATTAAATATGGCGTCTCAGCGCTTCGCGGTCGGATACGCCGACTTCCTTCGAGCAAATATTTAATTATATCCGGCAAGGTTGTACCAACCTTGAAATGGGTGGCAATGCTCGGTAAGCAACTCTGGTACTGTACAGAGCCTAGCCCTCAGTCTGAATTCGGGATTGGGTTTTACCTAGAAGGAAAGGAGGAAGACAGGCTTGGAAAGGGCAAGCTCAGCAAGGTCTACAGGGAGCCTAGACCAATCGGGAAACTGCCTAGCGTGAAACTGGGAGTTTGCTTACTCCCCCCCCCTCCGTGAGTGAACAACACCATTAGAAAAATCGCCATTTTTTGACCAAAAACCCACCCTCCGTGAGTCAACAAAAATTTTTTTAATAGAAAAAATTTTTTATGGAAAAAATTTTAATATATAAATGATAATTAGTATAATGAAATCTAGAGCTAATTCTATTTAATTTTGAACGAATTGCTTTTTAAAACATAAATTTTATAAATTAGATTAATATTTGCTTTCCAATTTTTTGCGAATTAGGATTTTTTTAAATTTCGAAAAAAAACATTTTTTATAAAATTTATATATAAATTTTTGTAAAAAAAAAAAAAAACCCCCCTCCGTGAGTGAACAAAATTTTTTTGTTCACTCACGGAGGGGGGGGGGAGTTAGGAGGAGGACACCAGAGATTCATTTTTTTTGGGATTTTTGTGTGGCCAACCTTCGTGATTCATGTAAAAGCCGCAGAAGTCCATAGCCAGCCGAAAAACGCCTTGGAGAAATCTTCACTTCTGATTTCCATGGCATTAGGGTCTCAAGAAGGTGAAGGGATGGATCCGAGCTGTACAATTTTCAAGCGAATCATTTCCTGTCGATCAAGGTGAAACCAAGACGGCACAAAGTTTGTCAACTCTTCGGAGTCCGTGGTAACTGCGTAACCAATACGGCAGACACCCACTAATCCTAATGTTAATGTTCGCGTTCTTTTGAAGCTGCAAGCTCCACTTGCAGCTCTTCTAATTTTGTGTGCAGCTCAGATTTGGCATGATGACTGGAATTTTGATATAGAGAGTAAACTGATACTATAATGATAAGAATCGATAGCTCGATAATGTTTCTATTACAAGTAGTCTTGAGAAGGAACCATAAAATCAGCTTAAATGTAAGGGCTTTAGGCTCAATTTCTTCGAGTGGGAACAGAAAAGTAGAAAGAATGAGCCCAATTTCGAAAATTGATGGGTTTGGGGTTGTGAAGTAGATGAGGGAGTAGGTTATCAGGTTTTCTGCAAATTTGATGTTGAAATAGGCGAGAGATAAGAGAATAATTGCTTTTGCGTGAGAAAATAAGTCAAAGTTGAAAATGAAAATTCAAACGCTGAAATATCGGTATATTGTGGTTTGGCTTATATTCATAGTTTAATATTTTCATGATTGAGCTTGAGTTGAAAAAATGGAAAAGAATTGTATTAGAAAAGGATAAATTTCTCATTAGTTTTTTAAATATTATTAAGTTTTTTATTGAAGATGATATTGAATTGATAAATATATTTCAATTATGATTATTCGGAAGGCAATACCGAGGCCATATTTTTACTTCATATAAATCTCAAAATTCACTTACTTCCCCCTTTGAAGTAAATTAAACCCAAATATTGGGACAAAATTTATTTTTTTCAATTGGAAAATTTTATATGATTTTTCTAAAAATAGCTTTGACCTAATTTATAGAATGCATACTTTTCTAATAGTTGGATCCTTGGCTAGTTAAAATTTTGTATCAAAAAAATCATTCAATATATATTATTTTAATCTTCTTTAAATTGAAACAGAATTTTTTGTTCAATTTGAAAGGCGGTGAGAAATTATTAAATTAAATTTTTAATATATGAAAATATTACTCACCTTAAGCTAAAGCTTTTAGCCTTGTTTTCAAATCTGCAAATAATCCAAAGCCTCTTTTATTAAAGCTAATTAATTTTCATGAAAAAAACTGCCTTATATATCTTGTTATCTTTTAGTCAATAATAAATATGTGTATTATCCAGTTATTTAATCACGATATCTGAAATAATTGCAAGTTTTTTCTATTCCCAAACACAGCCCAAGATTTACTACCAGGACCCCAGCCAGCTGAAACGAGTACTCAATGCTTGGAAACGGAAACAGCTCCAATATCTCAGGCAATGGATCAACTTGCAAAGCCGCCGCCAAAATCACCACAAAATACACTTTCAAGCTTTTAAACAGCCCCGCATTCTCCTGCAGCTTCTTCATAAACGGCTCTCCTTGATAATTAACTAAGAAATTCGCTGCATTAATCCAAGAAGTATATAAAAATATCGCCGAGCTTAAAATATTTGGCTTGAAATCCGAATCTGGGTTAAAATCATCATCTTTAAGTACAAAAGGCTTTGTTATATAATTTACATATAACAGCCCAATCAGCTGCACTGCAAACTGCCCAAAAACTGAAATAATGATATGAGGCTCAAAAACTGTTGATGGAGGATGATGATGGCTTAATTTGTCCATAGGTGTAGATTTTGATATGCTGTTGAAATCAGAATGCCTGAAGCGGAGGAAACCAGTTAGCAGGGTACCTTGAAGCCCTAGGTGATGTGATATTGGACGTTAAACAAGAAATGCAAGCTAATCAATTTAATGTAATGTAGATCTTGATACAAAGAAAAAGAAGACCGAGATACAGATAGCTCCTATTGTGGCCTGTGTGTCCCCATATTTAATACCATCTAAATAGAGGACGCTCAAGCTGAATGCAGACATCAGACAGTTTAAGGCTAGGATTTTATACATTTGGTAGGTGGTTACCAATGTGCATCTTCCTTGCTGGATTAAATGCTTTACTGCAAGAATTGTGGACTTTTTTGAGGTAAAATGTGCAGCCATTGAGGCATCGCCGAGTTCGAGCATTTCAGAAGTCAATGATGGGGTGTTAGGCTTTGTTACAGCTACAGGCTTGTTTAATAAAGCAATGCCAGCATGAGCTTTTTTAAGCCCTCCGACATCATTGGTGCCATCTCCACACATAATGGTTACGTGCTTTCTGTTAAATTCATTCACGATTTGTTCTTTCTGTGCTGGAGAAACTCGAGCAAAGACTTTTACCTTATAAAAGATGTCTGAGCCAATTATCATAGGCTAAAACTTAAGCTTATTACGGGTTGGCTGCTTGCCTATTGGCAAGGCAGTCACCAAAAATCCTCGCAGGGAGTTCACCCTCTTTGCCACGTTGCCAGAGAGAACTTGCTTGATTTGTGATTATGAATTCGCTTGTCAAATTAGCTCAAGCATCACCTTTCCTCTTTTTCACAACCTGATGTCATGGTATCTATGAGTAGGTTCTCCTCCTCGTCAGGTCGGCTCCAGTGGAAAAGCTAAGAGCCTTGCAGCATGCTACTAGATTGTCCACACAAAAATCACAAAAAATGGAATTTTGAATCGATTTTCTGCAAAAAGGGGAAATTCAAAGCCTGAGGGGAAATTCTCAGTTTAGCGCTATAAGCTACCCTATTGATATAGGCATTGCCTGAAGACATTTCTTTCAATTATCATAGGCAAAGCGTCTCCATTGACACATAGCACGCTCTTCTCTGAAACTTCTCCTGGGTTTCCTAAGTTGTCAACAACCGCAATTTCATTACTTTTAATCTCAATAAACCTCAGTTCTTGGCCATAATTCAGTGTTAACGCTACTTCTCCAGCTGTAAAAATATTATCCCCAGTAATTATTACAGACTTATGCCCAGATGCCAAAATTTCTTCAATAACTGCAGCTGTATCCGGTTTTATAGGACTTTTCAGTACTAAAAGTCCACAATATTGCAGCTTATTTTCTAGTTCATCTCTTCCAATATCAGAAAGCTTCATTGCTTCTTCATTAGTTAACTCCCTGATCCCCAAAGCCAAAATTCTAAGCCCTTGTGATGCAAAATGCTCCAGTAAATTTTTATAAAAAACTGGCACCTCTTGAAAAAGATTTTGCAGTACTTCAGGAGCACCTTTTGTGACTAATAACAAAGGTTTTACAGGTCCATTTCCTGAAAGCCTTATGACGGTGCTCATTCTTTTTAAGTCTGAAGTAAAGCCAAATCTCTTTAAAATTGTTATAGGCAGTCCTTTGAAGTTTATGCCATTCTCAGTCAGCTGAGCTCCTATCGCTTTAAAGGCTGCTTTTTCGACTGGGTCACCAATAAAGTCTCCATTTACAAAAGATAAAGTATTGCACCCAGCGATTACTAAAGAAGCTTCTCTTGAGGAATCTAGCTGTCTTAAGGATTTCGACTCTGAAAGATTTCCTGAGCTTATGCTAATTCCTTTTACTTCAAAATCTTGGTCAGTCAATGTCCCTGTTTTATCAAAGCAACAAATTGATGCTTTTCCAGCAAGAGGAAGCCTAAAAGGCTCAGTGCAAAATATTTGTTTGGTTTGGAGAGAAAGGATTGAAGAATTCACAGCTAAAGCAAGCTCTATAGGCAGCTCAGGTGGGACTACAGAAGTGATAATTAAAATGCATTTTAAGAGGAGCTTATAAGGGTCTCTTTTTGGGTCATCCATTGTATAGTAAACTACATAACCTGTAGCCATCAATGCAAAAACCAATAAAATTGAGATAAAGAAAAATGCTTCTTTACTTCCTACAGTCAGTCTATCTGATGAATATAAAATGGTTCTCATTAATTTCCCTTGGGTTGTATCCCAGCTGGTCCTAAGCACGTAGCATCTCATCCCTTGAGAGTCTTTTCCTAGCTTTACGTCTAAGATTTCAGTTCCGCCCATCAGCAAATGAGTTTTATCTTGTTTTAAAGATAAGCAGTCCTGCGGATGCCTTTGAGAAATATCATCTTTCATCTGTGGGACTGATTCTCCTGTCAAAATTGACTCGTCAACTGAGCAGCTTCCATCAAGCAAAAGCATGTCACAAGGCAAAACCAGCCTTTGGTCTTTTTTAGTAATCGACACAATATCCCCAGGGTATAGCAAGTCAGAGCTGATTTCACGCCATCCTTTATTTCTCAATGCTAAAATAGGCTGAGGCGGCCTTCTCATCGCTTTAATTCTTTTCCAGTTCGCAATTCTCTGCATTACCACAGTAGACTCAAATACCACAAGCATTACCAGGGTATAAAACGAAAGCTGCCAATACTCGTCAAGCATCCACAATAAAACACAAAATAATTGGAACACAAAGAAAGGAGCCAGTATGTGTTCAAGCATTAAGTCTGAAAATGTAGGGATTGGGAGCTCCATTTTGTTTCCTCCCCACTTGGTTTCTGCTTTGTTTAAAAGCTCTTCGCTTAAGGATTTAGATTCTTTATATTCTTGAAAAGTCAGTCCTATAGGATATGGGACTTTATTAAATTGGCCTATGGAGTCATCAAAAACGTATTTTTTGTGAAAATATTCAAATGATAAAGGATTTCTATTTAATGGGACAATTTGTCAGAGACGGTGCTTGTGTTTGTGCTTTTTTGATTGGATTAAGATGTGGGTGGAGTCTTCAAGAGTGGTTGAGCTAAAGGCAACGAGTCCTCGGATGTAGTTGCTTCAGTGTGTAAAGAGATAAAGAAGAAGCTGGGAAAGAAGCAGAGAAATAGCGATTGAAAAATATATGAGCCCGAAATATTGTTTCTAGATAGGGATTACTCAATAGGTTCAGATCAGGAAGAGCTGGGAGGCTAGAAAAGGAAGAATGTCATAGCGTAATAGAAGAGGCTTTGGCTTTAGAAATCGCTGATCTAGCTCCATATTGTTTGTTATAGGAAATTAGAAGATTTATACATAAAATAATTTTTTGATTAATATTCGATCTAACCTTCTAAATATGGAATTAAAGGAGATTAGTAATTAAGAATTATTGATGAGATATAATGATATCTTATATTAAATACACTCTCATAAAATATTTATTTTTAATAATTAAATTAAATAAAATTGCTATTTTTATATTTATGGCGGCTTAAATATAGACTTATGGAATCATTATAAGTCATAACAAAATAAAACGGACTGATTATGAATGATAGGTTTAAATTATTAAAATAAATATAGAATAGAGTGTAAAACCATTTTAAAAGCAATTTAAAATGGCATTTTTCAAATGGAACGCAACAAATAAAAATATTATCATAAAAAATGCAAAATATTTTTATATTATTTAAATCAAACTATCACAACTAAGCAGTATTTTGAAATATAATCTTCGATGCTGCACTATTCGCTTTTAAACCTTTGACTGATTAATTTTTTTGATAAAATTTGAATTCTTATACTTATTTAGAATATTTTATATACATTTGCAAGATAGCCAGAATCCTATAATATTGATCAAGATTTTTTTTAAAATTAGGACAATTAATTTAAATATATATATAATGCAATAAAAATGCAAATAATATAGCTAAAATTTTAGAGAAACTGCAGGTATCTAATCCCACACATATTAAAAAGCCTCACGTTGAATAATAATAAATAGACGAGCCAAATTGATGTTCTACAATTATGGACTTTATACTATTTTATTATAAAGAATTCCAAGCTATTAAGTTTTTTAATTAAGCTTATATCAGAATCAAGGTCCCTTATTTGTCGTAAGCATATTTACTTCGAATTACAGTTAGCCCCACGAACAAAATGCACTTGCATAACTCAAACTACTTAAGCAAATATAGCACCTTATTAGACAGAATTGCTGCAAACACCCTAGCCAATCTCTATTTGTCTATTTTTATATTCAAAAGCGCTATAACTGAGCAGCCATTATCGTATTAAAACTCCAGACCTATTTGATTTTTCTTTTTCATTTTTGCCCTACAGAAATTGCTTGTTCAATAAAATATGTGCTTAATCACCCAGAACCCTGAGCTCTGCAATCATCAGGAGTGTCTATATTTTTACTCAGGTTTTGCCCAAGGCTTGCTTTCCTACACGCAGTCTTCAGAAATCGACCGTGCATGCTCAATTGTCAATAGTCAGAACACGATGCTGCATATGATAATTAACAAGAACTTAGAGACTGAAATTATCTTAAACAAGGTTCATTGTGAAGTACAACAGCTCTCATTGTTTTTGTCGAATCCAAGACACTCTGAGATTATTGTGGAGCAATCTTACGATTCAAGCGAGGTCTTTCAGCTATTAAGATCACGTTGAGATTTCCAGTATACTTTACAATTGGAATCGGAGCTCCCTCTGACACTCTATAAAGAAAGAGGATTTTCATTGGCAGTATCTCTTAGAAATTCTTCCAATGAAAATGTATTTTTAAAAAACCATACTCGATGCAAGGTGCTGCTTTTTACATCAGACGATGAGCCAAAGCTACTTAAATGCAATATCCGTGGCAAGAAAATCCTTCGCGGGACAACAGAAGCAGAAATGAGCGAGCCGGGAATAGTAAAGTTTGAAAATATGGTCATAAATGAAGTAAGTAGCCATTACACGAACGAAGTTTTTTTATTGGCGGTAATATGCTTAAGCAGTGGAGATATCAAACCGCTTGTGATTGAAAACCTTAATGTAAAGGCGAGAACGATGCAAAAGAAAAAACAAAAATTAGTAAAAAACTAATACCTGAATATAGATTTTCATTAATATTTGCGTTTAATTTGATGATTATTGCTTTTATGCAAAATCGCAAAAATAGAAAAGGATTTTGTATCTGGTAAGTGCAAGTTAAAATGGTTTATGTGAAATGTATATATAATTGGCAATCGAAGATGTAATAGTATTGGGTTAATTCTTGCCCGATTATTTAAGTTGAATAACTTATGAATTTAATATCATATAATTTCTTTTAAATAATGAAAACTCATAAAGTTTAAATTATGGTTCAGAATAAAATAATTACCTTCTGTCTACAAGCAGACTAAAACCTATTCTATATCTTTAAGCGCTTATTGAGATTTTATTTACACAAAAATTTTTATTGCTTAGCGAATTAATTATTTTTTTTTATAAAAACTCATATTGTGCGCATTTTGATATAAATAAATAATCCAACACTTTATTGTCTCGATAAATTGAGTATTTTTTGCTCTGCTGTGCATAGAGATAGATATCGTGAAATTACTCTAATTGCCAACATTTTTATTAATAGCATTAGTGACTAATGCTCTATTACTTCATACTTTATTTGAGCAAAAATGATAAAAATACTGAAAATAAATGTCGTCATTTGAGATAAAAAAATAAAATTTTAATTTCGATGAAGAGTTTAAATTAGTGAATATGATCTAAGATTACAGCACTATAATTTTATCAAAAAATGATTTCTTTCTTAATTGCTATCTTTTCTCTTTTCAATTATAAATAAAAATTTAAGATTAAAATGACAAATAAAACAAGAATTCAAAGCAAAGTTTGAAATGCTAAATAAAAAGAAGACTAGCTTATGTGCTTAATTAATTTGATTATATTATATACAAGAATAAGTTAATAAGAATGATTCTTACATAAAACTTTTAAAATTAACTTTGTTTGACTAATACGAAAATCTCAATTAATTAATATTCCTTAATAAATAAAGAGATTTCTTAAATAACTAAATTTTACTCCAATGAAAGCTTCCAAATTTTCCACCTTTGATCCGAAGATTTTATCAGCCAGTCCAAAAATTCTTAAAAAGCGCCTATTAAAAAACAAAAATATAAAACCTCTTAAAAAATCCCAAGATAAACAGCTCCAATTAGAAGTTAATAATTTCCAAACAAAAATTATACCAATTGACACAGGAATCTCCACTTTTATACACGGCAACTGAAATATCCGAGGACATAAACTAAAAGCAATTTATACAAGTGAAAGAAAAACTCATACTCCTCATTTGTCAGGACTTTTCTTAAATTTTACTAGACCTGTAACCTCAAGTGCCTTGCCAGGCTCAAAACTAAAACATAGACGATTTACGTCTGCAGAAGTTACAGGTTCTTCAAATATAAAGCCTTCTAATCTAGCAAGGCCAATTACCTCTTTTACATCATCAAAACAAAGCGAAGATAATACAAGCACAAAAATTATACATCAAAGCCGGCCAACAACTCCGATAAAGTCTAAACCAAATGAAATTGCAGAAGAATTTAGCATACAATCTCCTTTCGTTTATAAAATGAATTCTCCCAAGTTAAAAATCACGAAGAGAAATGGGAGAACTTATACTCCGTATTCTCATGCTCAGATGACATCGAATACTCCTTTACAAATGACAACAAAAACACCAACAGATTTAGAACCAAGACGAAAGTCTTTAGGCTTGCAAGTTGATGATCTTGGATATTGGGAATTCCCAGAAGAAGCTTCGAATGCTAATTTTATTAATTTATTATAATTTTTTGGTTGGTAAAAATCCTCAAAACTTAGGTCAGATCATATTATTCCGAATTTATTTTGAATTAAGGTGCATAAATATAGTTCTTGATAAGAAAATAAATGGAGAGAATATTACTAAATATCTTAGCAATTAATAAAGAATTCTAGTAGAAAGACCCTTGATAATATCAATAAAATTACATGAAACTCCTAATAATTTAAATAAATTCCCATCATGAATTCGATATTTTTCTCCTCTGACAGAAGATCGAATCCTGGGAAGACTTTTTGGACGCCATTCAATGGCACGCATATCCCAGACCTAGCCCAAAACCTCATCTTTGCAGGGTCTTTATTCGTCATGAACTCCTCAGGGCAGCTTAAGAAGCGGCGTTTTATTTTAACCAATTCAGGACTTTATTATTGTTCTAATGCCAAAAGTCCACCAAAGAAAATGTGTATAATTAGTTGGAAAACATTAACAATTTTTACAGAGGAGAATGAATCCAGGCCAAGGCTTGGATTTTCACTTTCCTCCGGGAAAATTAGCAAAGATTTTTATCCAGTAACGTCGGTCAAGCTTCAGAAGTGGGTAAGATATCTATCAACCGTTGCAATTGCAACTAGATTGCAGGATTATTATATATTATTTATTATAAATTTGTATCTTTTACTTTATTTGAAAATAATAATGATATCAGCCAAATCAGGATTTAATCAGTGTTATTAATATACAATAATTCAAGAAGCCGGAAAAGGGTCTACTGCTACAGTTTTTCTTGCTTTGGATAGAGAAACTCAGCAAAAATTTGCAGTAAAATCAGTTTCAAAAGATAATTTATTAGCAAATAAAAGAGCCTTGCCTGCTTTGATAAATGAAATTGAGATCATGAGAGTCTTGTCTCATCCAAGACTAGTAAAACTACATAAAATTTATGAAGACGATGAGTGTGTTCATCTGATATTGGATTACATGGAAAATGGGGATTTATTTGGTAGAGTAACAAGAAGAGGCTGCTTCCCTGAAGAAACTGCTTTGCAGTTTATCAAAAATTTACTTGAAGTCCTCGAATATGTTCATTCAAAAAACATTATTCACCGAGACTTAAAACCTGAAAATATTTTAATGATGGATAAAGAAAATGACACTGAATTTAAAATCGCCGATTTTGGCTTAGCCACTTTATCAAGCAAAGATCTAACTTTAAGGTGTGGCTCCCCAGGATATGCAGCTCCAGAATTATTATGGAAAAATCCATATGGTGTTAAAGTTGATATTTTTAGCATTGGGGTAATATTATATGTGATACTTACCGGGAGAGCTGCGTTTTATGGGAGAAATGTGCAGGAAGTGCTGCTAAATAATAGAGACTGCAATATAAATTTCTATGAAAAACATTGGAAAAATATTTCAGTTGAAGCTATGAATATGGTTGTAAAATTGACTGAAAAAGACCCTAATTTAAGATATTCGGCAAGTGAAGCTTTAGCTCATCCTTGATTCTTGAAGAAAGAAGCCAAAAAAAGAACTCTTAAGCGTGCCTCGTCGAATTTTGTAGACCCAAATCTAAATTACAGTCCTCCATATGGGCATCCTAACACTCCAAATTTCAATAATTTGAGCCCACCTTATGGATCGCCTATTACCTTAAAACAAAGACTAATTTTAGGCAGAAAAAATGTAACAAAGCCAATTAATATAGATGCGGCTAAAGAAGACAGTCCTAGAAGGGTCTATAAAAATCGAAATTTGTTGATCAACTTAAGAAAACTGGATCCAGTTGATTCAAGAAAATAATTGTTTAATTAATTAAAATAATAGGATATTTCTTAACTCCCCCCCCCCCTCCGTGAGCGAACAAAACCATTAGAAAAATCGCCATTTTTTGACCAAAAACCCACCCTCCGTGAGTGAACAAAAATTTTTTTTAATAGAAAAAATTTTAATGGAAAAAAATTTTGATATATAAGTGATAATTTAGTATAATGAAATCTAGAGCTAATTCTGTTTAATTTTAAACAAATTGCGTTTTTAAAACATAAATTTTGCAAATTAAATTAATATTTGCTTCCCAATTTTTGCAAATTAGGATTTTTTTAAATTTCGAAAAAAATATTTTTTATAAAATTTATATATAAATTTTTTTTTTAAAAAAAAAATAACCCCCCTCCGTGAGCGAACAAAATTTTTTTGTTCGCTCACGGAGGGGGGGGGGAAGTAAGAATTAAATGAATCATTAGTTATGCCTAAAGAATTTCATAGAAAGCCAATTTCCATAAACCAAAATAAAAGTTGTGGGAACAATCATTGGGATTAAAAAACAATAATACTTGTCTTCTTGAATTCATCTGAGGATTGCGTTTTCTTCTCTTCCAAATAGGAGTTTAGCTCCTATAATTCACGTCATGGTTGTTATAAAAAATATCGCGCTTGATATAATCAAAAAATATCCTGCAATCACAGTGGCTAATCCCATAATTTTTATTATTTTCTAATTTTAGATTAAAATTAATATATAGATTATTTATTATTTAAATTTTGTAACAATTTACATTTAGTTCCTGTATTTCAATGCTTTTGAAATTTTCATCTTAAACCCATCCATAGCATTTTCTAATCTCTTTATATTTGCTTTTCTATGCTTTCCGCTTAATTTTTTCTTGATTTCTTCATTTTCCTTCGTCAGTTTTTCAATTTCTGTTTCAATTGCATTACACTTATGCTCAACTTTCATAAGCTTCATATTTTCTTGAGAAACTGCTAAAACTTCTGCCTGAAGTTTATTGATCAATGACCTTAAAGATCTATTTTCTTTATTAATTTTTTTAAGTTTTGATTGATCGTTTGGATATTGGCTCATTGTACTGGGCGTTGCATTTCTGCTTGGGGATGGGTAAGACTTATAAAGATTTATAGTCTTGTTTTGCTGCGGCTTATTAGGGCTGGAAATGGTAGAGGATGGAATTTGAAGGCTGAGGAATTGGGAAAATCGTGCTGTGTCTTTGCGAGCTGAATTCATCAATTCTTCAATGTCAGGAGTATTACGGAATGAAGCTGGGGAACTTGTGAATAATGGATGAGCGAAAATTGAGTTTGTTTTCATTAAGTCAGGATTTGAAAAAATCTTGGGGATCGTAGGATTCTGAGTCAATTGTTTTCTTTTAGATTTTTGCATGGCTGCTAATTTAATGAAATACAAATCATAAATAGGGATGTTTTGCTGGATGGTGAAATAAAGAAATTTTTGTTATAATATATAATAATTTCTTTTGCTTTGATAATGTTAATTACTTCATTAATTTTATTAAGGATTTCTAATACATTTAAAGATTACTTTTATTAGCATCTAATTATACTTTTCTTGGGAGATTTAATGGTTTAATATAGCTGGGAAAGTAAGATGAAAAATAATGATCATATTTATAGTGATTTTAGAATGAATAGAAAGCAAATATTAGATATATTAGAGAATTACTAAAAGTTTATAATCAAGCAGAGCTTCTCAATAATCTCTAAATATAATTGCACTGAATAATTTTGAATTTTCTAAAAATCTATAAAAATGTTTCTTTCTGGTATAATCATAAAAATTTCTCTCAAAACAGCAATTTATTAAATTGGATACTATATAAATTTTTAAGTAGATAATGCTATAGATGAACATAGAAAATTTTTGCATAAATTGATAAAAAATCATAAGAATTGATTCAAACTTATGGTAGGGCTAAATGACTCAAGGAATTTTTATTTGTTGTAAATAAAAAGAAATTTCGATAAAAAAAGCTTTGTCCTTTTATACCAATCAGAAATGGTCGTATAAAAGAAAATGAGTTATCCAAACTATCCAGGCGGCTATCCTCCTCAAGGTGGCTATCCTAATCAGCCTTATCCTCCTCAAGGGTATCCTCCACAGCCAGGTTATCCTCCTCAGCCAGGTTTTATCCCTCCTCAGCCCGGTTTTGCACCTCAGCCCGGTTTTGCACCTCCTCATCCTGGCTATGTCCATCCTCATCCAGGTTTTGGAGTTCCGCAGTCAGGCTACCCTCAACCAGGCTATCCGATGCAACCAGGATACGGAGTTCCACCAATGATGCCAGGAGCCCAAATGTTCCCCCATGTAGGATCTGGTCCGTTGCCTTTTATTCCAAATCCGATGTGCCACAAGTGCAGAGGAACTGGCTACAAGCATCATGGAAGAGCATGCAAAGCTTGCGCCAAATCAAGAGGACTATGCACCCGATGTCTTGGTAGCGGATGGAATTATAAGAAAAATAAGCCTTGCAAATGCAGAATTCCGGGGTATGTCAGACAATACAGAAAGCGTCACCACCACTAAATAACCTTTTTTAGATTTCAAATTTCTTATATGCATTATCAACGTTGATGCTTATTTTGATGAGCAGGTTTCAGCATTTTGATTAAAAAAGCACATTTAACTGAATTATTAACCATCAAGAAGATGTAAATTATTTCGACATCTTCACGAACTCACTAAAAGTGACAAAATCATTCCCATTTGTGGCAAACTGGATCATGTTTTCAATATCTGCGTCAGGAATTTCTTCGCCAAGGCAATACAGCGCATATTTCAACTCATTTGACCGGATACATCCATCGTGGTCTCTGTCTATAGAATCAAACACTTGTTTCAGCATCCTTTCCTCTGCACCTTCTTCGTAAAATTCCTTCATTGCTTTTTCAAACTCTCCATATTGTATATTCCCATCTCTATTGGTGTCGATTTTTTCCATAAATTCTTGCAGCTCTTCTTGTTGAATATTCATTCCTTGGTTGAAGATGAAGGCTTCTACTTCTTTCAGCTCAATTAAGTTGTTTCCATCCCTATCAATCATTCGAAAAGCGTCACGAATCCTTAGCTCTTTGTCATCTTCAGATTCCATTTATTTTGTTTTCAGATTTTAAATTTTATTTAAATTCAATAAATTTACTATAAGATTATTATAGGCCTATAAATAAAAGTTAATTGTGAAGCTCAAAATCATAAGGAACTGGGTTTATTGAGTCTTTAACTTCTTTTATCACATCCTCTGCTAAGAATACAGATTTAAAGCCTGAAGCCACACTTGATTTAATTGGCAAAAACACAGGGTTCACCTCTGAAGTGTACTCCTCATACCCAAACGCAAACATATGTGCAAAAGCAGCTATAAGCATTTCTATACAAATTAAGAACTCTTGAAGAGTTATAGCAACTTCTTCAGGCTTCAGTCCTACAGTTTCATTAATAAATCCCAGCTGCTGCAAAATATTTATTAAAATACCTTGCCAAAAAGAAAAAAAAATCACTATTTTTATGCATAAAAATTTTGGTAGTGGTTTATAAGGCTCCAGCATTTCTTCAGTAGACACATAAAAAAGTAACAGCCCATACAGTGCTAAAGAAAAGGATACGTTATTCAAGGCAAATAAATAAAGAAAAGCGTCTTCATAGTTGTAAGCATTTTCGTGGTAAATTCCATAAAATTCAAATAAAAGTGTCAGTGCTGAAGATAAAGGTCTGAATAGCACAAACTGTAAAGTCCCAGCTTTCACAAGGCGAATAAACATACTTCCAGGGGTAAAACTTTTAAAAAATCAATTAAACGGCCATGGGTGGCTTATTCTATCTTTAAGCTCCAAACTAATAATCAATTTTCTTTCTCCTCCTACATAGTTCATCAACAGCATCGTAAAGCTGTATAGCACAAAAGCTTCGTAGCAGTCCCTAAAAATATTAAAAAACGCTCTGTTTGCAGGGTAAAGCATTGAAATCCACGATGTGATCCCATAGACAGGTACCATAAGTATGATCCTGCATATATACATCTGATAGTCAGGCTTAGAAAAGTGCCAAAAGTGCTGAGCAAGCAGGTGAATTGAGGCTATCAAAGATATGCACGCACAGGTACCTCCGATACTATAGAGAACAACTAAGCTTTGACTCATATTTAAGAAACGAATATTAGCAAGCCTAAAGACTATTATAAGATTTACTCGCTTTGTGCTTGGAAAATGCCTTCGGGGCTAGCTTGATGGACTCACGGACGTCTTTTACGCTGCATAGATATTTTAAAAAGGAAAGAACGTCTTGAAGTTCGTGATCTGATGAGTCGCCATATCAGCTGGTTATTAAAATTCCATTGGATTTTTGGTTGGAAATGGAGTTTCAGGAATTGTCGATGATTATTAAATCTTTTAGGTTTCTGTTAGAAAAAATTCGGAGGTCTTTGACTTTGAGATGGCCTTTGTGGATGCAGCTTTCTCGGTAAAATCTTTGGGTGAAAAATTTGTGCTCAGGATCTAATAAGTCTAGTATTGGATCAGCGTAAAGAGCTGTTGAAGCGGTGAATATTATGACTTCGAAGAATTGACTTATTTCTTGTAGGAACTCAGATGTATGAGGACGAATTTTTACTCCGAAACGTCCTGTGGGAAAATCTGGCAGCTTGAGTTTTATTACGATGTCATTTTTATCAATGTATTTTGAACAGTGGACAAGGGTTTCATCGAGGTCTAGGATGACTGTTTTTGAAAATTTATTTGGGGGAAGTGTGATTCTTTTTCTTATAATTTCTTCGAGCTCAGTTTCGTTATTTTTATTATTTTGTTGGATAATTGCATATTTTTCTAACTCCTTGATTAAAGTGCAAATTTCTGCTAGTCAAAATTTATATTAATAAAAATTCTTTGATTAAATCTAACAGCAATTAATTTATCATCATAAATAAAATAATTATTAATCAATAACAATAGGAGTGAGTTATCCACTCTATTATTTTGCTTTTCATGTATTTCTAGCTTTGAGCTAAATACAGCAGGCCTGGATATAGTGTGTAGAGGATATTGCTGAGGCTTATAAAACCCACACAAAGTAATTGAAGGCAGAAAACTTTTATCATTCGCTAAATTCATTTCACTTGCATTTTCTGAAGACACTATTTGATCAGAATATTCAGATTTTTCTTCCTGTTCTAAAATATCCAGCATTGAGGCAGTTCCATTTTTGGCTTTTTTCTTCACATCATATTTATGATTTAACAGCGGAGCTCGAGAAGATTTTCAGTCTCTTAAGGTTTCGTTAGCTTTATTCATCCTTGCAAATTTTGGTGGGCGTTCTTGAGATCTATTCGATAATAAATTATTCAAACTATGAGAATTCCTTCTTGACTTAAAATTTTCCATCTTTAAATGTTTAATTTATTGCTAAAGCAAATGCTAAATTTGATATAAAAACGATTTATTTTACGACATTATTTTATTCTGCATTATTTTAAGCCTCATAAAACAGTCAACAGGGTCTTGTGCTTCTGTAAATGTTTTGAAATGTGCTTGGTCAGTCCTAAAATATGGATTATAAAGCCTCTCTTCAGCCAATATTGACGAGCAAATTAATTTTTTGCTTTCTCTTTGTTCTTTTGCCCATTTTAATTTTTCTTTCAAAACAAAATTTTCAGACTCAATCATATGAGCAAATGCTATATTTTCAAGCGCATTAAAATGGCTTGAAAATATTATGGTCTCATTAGGCAAACTCTTTAGAGTCCTAACTGAGTTATAAAGAAGATCGTATTTTCCTGTATAAGCTTCACCAACTCCTCCAATAAATAGTGTGTCTCCTGGAAAAACGACAGGTGTTTTGGTGGAATTTTCTGAAACTTCAGTGATAACATAAGAGATATCATGCTCTGTATGTCCAGGAGTTTTCATACAATAAATGCAGAGATCTCCAACAAAAATAATTTTTCCGTCTTCAACTGGCTGAACATATGGGAAAAACTGGCTTCCACCAATTATTTGTAGCTCAGGATGGACTCGATGCCAATCTTTTGCTCCTATGCAGTGATTATCATGCCCATGAGTTAAAAGCAAAGTATCGAAACTCCCGTTCACCTCTTTCATTATTTTCTCTATATTGTATCTGCAAGTCCTATAATCGCCGCAGTCTATTGCTACTATTTTTTTAGTTCTTTTGTCTACTATAATGTATCCACAATATCGACCATTCAGGTAAGGATAAAAGTAGAGAGATTCCATAATTGTGTGTTTCTCTGGGACTGTGACTAAAGCAGAAATGAAATCAATAGATTTAGTTGAGTCGATTGTACTTAGACATCTTCTTAAATATCGCATCATTTTTATTATTATATCAATAGAAACTAAACTCTGCAATGAAAATTTGTGAGATAATAAGTTAAAGATTTTAAGCGATTTGCTTTAAGGTAAACAAATGATTTAATACAAATAAAAATCATATATTTTCTAATAATTAGAATGAAGGGATGTGCATAAAAATATTCAGTTTATCTAGGCAGCATCAGTTGTGTAAGATTACATTTATTTAAATATCAGGTTTAATTATAAAAAATGACATATCATTTTTATTATTAAAATTTACGATAAAATTTGTATTTTAAATTTCTTTGGAATTTTCATATCTGAAATAAATATTATTCTTTTTTCGTTGAATTATATGAGTCTGTGGCAAAGATTTTGCTTCAAATAGGAAATTTTTTTTAAAAATAAATGCTTATAGGCCCACACTCAATTAAGCATGGCATAAATATCTAGATTGCCCAAGGATCTCTATGAAAATATGCTGACCTAATTATTCTTTGATTAATCACCATAAATATGTCAACTTCAAAGCTTTGGCTTAACCCTCCTCGTGGTGGCGGTGTTGTCTTTGTTGAGCCCACTATTAACAATACAGCCTATTACAAATGGGGTAATCACAGGCAAAGAGTGTGGAGATTCCCACAAAATACTGCAACAGACCTTCACCCTATGGCTCGTCATTGGCTTATGGACTATACTTATGGAAAAGGCCTCATCGTTCATCAGCGCTCACATTATACTTTGAACCAGAACTATATTAGGAAACCATTCACAAAAGAGTGGTTACAAGCTATTTATTGGAAGCAAGCTCCTGGAAAAATTTATTTGATTCCTTGGCTTTTGTTCATATACGGAGCAGGTGCTTGTGGCATGAGAGCTTATGACAACTCAGCTTATGATTACTTTTATTTCACTGATTAAAGCTCTTTAATAACTTTCTTAAAGTTAAGAACGAATTGAATAAATCTGAAATAATTTTTTAAAGAGTAAAGGTAAATTTCAATCTATTTTTTATCTTATTGATATATGTTATTATGAGAAGAAATTTAAACTCTTCGCTTCAAAAAAAATTTAATAATTTATAATTTTTGGAGTAAAGAATAGATTTTTGGAGCATTATTATAGTAAGAATGGCTAATTAAGAATATTAAGATTAAAATCAAACGAAATTAGACTAGCTACATTGAAAAGTTTTATTATTCTAAATGATCAATAATGAAGTTGATTTTCAAAGTTTATTTCCATTTGAAATTTAATTGTTAAATAATTTTCGAATATTATTTTATTAATTTTTAACTCAAAATAGAGCATGGCTGATTCACATCGTTCTCAAAGTTCAAAAAGAGCAGTTTCTAAAGGTGCATTTTCAAATTTACATTACTCTCAAAAAGACTTAAAAGACTCTTCAAATACACATAGGCGAGCATCTCCAATCTACTCATCAGATCCTAATACATCTCTTTTAGAGCACCTAAAAACTGCTGAGATCTCCAAAAGTCTGTTTGAAAAGCCAATAAACGATTTTTTAAAAGAATCAAATGAAATTCAAGAAGAAATAAAAATTTTAACCGAGATGTGCAGATCTCAAATTCAAACTACTGAAGACTGAGACTATATCAATGAATTATTGCTGAAAAATGATTTTGATGCAATTTTCATAAATTCCTATGGCACTCCTGATATAAAATCCATAATTGATGCAATTTTAGCTTTAATTTCAGAATATGAAAAATTGAAATCTCAAAATTATAATGAAAAAACTCCAAGAAGCAGCATGAGAGCAAGCTCACCAATTCCAGAGTCAAGCTCAACTCCTCGAAATCGATCAAAAAAAGACGACTACTTCAGAGTTTTTTGAAATGTTTTACAGTCATTTCATAACTCCCCCCCCCCCCCCTCCGTGAGCGAACAAAAAAATTTTGTTCGCTCACGGAGGGGGGTTAATTTTTTTTTTTTAAAAAAATTTATATATAAATTTTTAGAAAAAATATTTTTTTCGAAATTTAAAAAAATCCTAATTTGCAAAAATTGGGAAGCAAATATTAATTTAATTTGCAAAATTTATGTTTTAAAACGCAATTTGTTTAAAATTAAACAGAATTAGCTCTAGATTTCATTATACTAATTATCACTTATATATCAAAATTTTTTTCCATTAAAATTTTTTTCTATTAAAAAAATTTTTGTTCACTCACGGAGGGTGGGTTTTTGGTCAAAAAAATGGCGATTTTTCTAATGGTTTTGTTCGCTCACGGAGGGGGGGGGGGGGAGTAAGAATTTTTTCCTTATGGACATCCAATCGGATTTTTGTAATTTCTGGAAAAAAAGTTAATAAGGAAAAAAAATTGACCAAAATATCTAGGAAATGCTGCACGAGGAAAATTTTACGATCAAATGACACAGAGCCGTTTTACACACAAAGATTACGATAACTCGTCACCCTACGACCAGTCAGTTCTTTCATATATTTCACAATCTGAAGAGCATAAATTGATATATGAAGGAAAATTAACCTCTTATCAAGACCAAATTTCTTTTCTAAAAAGCCGTCTAAAAGAAGTCGACCAACGGAACTATTTTTCTTCTCCTGAATCATATGAATCCCCTTATAAAGAATCTACAATTGGGCTCAAAGAAATAGCTTCAGCTTTAGGCGTCGACTCAATTGATGAAATTTTAAGTGCAATTGAGCAAATGAATAAAGTCTTAAAAGTTGTGCCTAATCTAGAAAGGTTCATAGAAGATGTATGTCAAGAATTATTACCCTCCACAGTAAAAGAACAGACCTATGAGTCTTATTCTAAAGCTTTTGAAGAAGTCATTCCTACCATTAAAGAATTAAAATCTTTGATAGATCATCTGCATAATTTTAAATCCTCCTTTTGTAAGCGAACTGGAAAAAAACCTCTATTTTTTGTAAAAAATCCAACCATTCACATTGAGCGAATAAAAAAATTTTTATGAAAAAATATTTTGAAATATAAGTGATGATTATTATTACTAACTCCCCCCCCCCCCTCCGTGAGCGAACAAAAAAAATTTTGTTCGCTCACGGAGGGGGGTTTAATTTTTTTTTTTTTAAAAAAATTTATATATAAATTTATAAAAAATATTTTTTTCGAAATTTAAAAAAATCCTAATTTGCAAAAATTGGGAAGCAAATATTAATTTAATTTGCAAAATTTATGTTTTAAAACGCAATTTGTTTAAAATTTAAACAGAATTAGCTCTAGATTTCATTATACTAATTATCACTTATATATCAAAATTTTTTTTCCATTAAAATTTTTTCTATTAAAAAAATTTTTGTTCACTCACGGAGGGTGGGTTTTTGGTCAAAAAATGGCGATTTTTCTAATGGTTTTGTTCGCTCACGGAGGGGGGGGGGGAGTAAATATTCAGCTAATTCTGTTGAATTTTAAACAACCTACATTTTAAAGTATAAAGTTTATAAATTAAATTAATTTTCGTGGGATTTTTTAAATTTGGAAAAAAAATTATATAAATTCATTTATAATTATTTTTAAAAAATTGGTAACAAAAAATTATGTTAGCTCACTCGATGAGGAAAGAGGAGTAAGCAAAAAGTTTATTCAAGCTTAAAATTGCAATTAAATACTCCAGAAAGTGTGGTATTAGACAGCATTAAAGCGATAAGATATTTTGAAAAACTTTTTGAAGTAAAAATGGGCGATGACTTATTAGGAGTTATGGAGCAGCTATTTTTATTTGTCCATGAAATGAGGCTGTTTGTACAAAATATGAAAAATGCTTTGGGTTTGGGTATATAAATTAAAATCGCGTGGAGAGCCAATCCACCCTCTTAACTCCTGTAGTTGACATCTCACAGGGTATGTAGGAATCTTGAGGAATGGACGAGGATGGCGTTCGGAAATGTGTAACCTGCCAGATTTTTCTTGGCACTTCTAGCAGAGCCAGTGTATTTTGACCACAGGAAATAACCATAGCCTACTCGGATGCACATTTGCTGAGGCTAAACTTGATCTCAGTCAGTCCCAGCTCGCTTTAGCCATAAGGCTGGACTATTGCGCCAAGAGGGCAGGTTGGTACGTGTCGGCATTTTAATATATATATTCGGGGATTACAGTAAACTTCTCTATAAGTCTAATAAACATAAAAGCTTTGGGTTTGGATAAGTCCGAGCCTGTAGGAAAAGTTCTCGAAGCAATTAAAAAAATTATTGTGAAATAATAGGTTTTTTTTGGAATTCTGTTCAGGATATCCATTTTAATACTCTTTTTTTTTAATATGTATAGTTATTTATATATTTATATATTCACACTTTTTAGCAATTTGAGTGGGCCTTTTTGATGTGATTTTCCAAAATATATTTATTATATTTCGACACTCCGCAGAACTCGCATACCGCTCTGGTTGATTTTTCATGAACCTGTCGTTCGTGAAATTTCAGGGCATGCTTATGTTTGAAACATTTATCGCATTTTTCACATTGGACTTTTTTCTTTCTATGTACATGAGCCCTTGCTTTATGTTGCTGTAATCCCTTCAGGCTTTTGCATACCTGTGAGCATTTAGGACAGAAAATTTCTGCTTGGAAATTTGGGGTGCTAAATGAACATTTAGTAGCGTCGACTGGAGTGTTACAGTTAGTTTCTAAGTCTGAAAAACTGTCTTCCCCATATTCAAGATCCAAAAATCCTGCTGCGCCGCTGTCCAAATTAAATTCTTGAATTATATGGTCTTTAAGTCCTTTGCAGCACGCAAAGGACTGATTGCATACTTCACATGTGTTGCTGCTAGAGAAAAAATCTTCAAAACTCATTGTTTGGAATGAGCAGTCTGTGGATGCTTTGGAGTATGGGGAGTCAGATGGATTTGAAGTTACAATATCGCAGTCCATTTTTTATTTACTTAAGTTTCTGCTGGATGTTTTTACTGATAATAACCTTTTTATTGATCAAAAATGAAATTAGCACCTTTAACTTATTAGTTGGAATTTTTTCAGCAGTATTTCTCATTTTTAGCATAATTAAAATTCAAATAAAAATTATTCTAAATTTAAAGAAAAATCGGGCGAATCTAATTTTGTTAAATTAACTAGGCTTTACTTAAAAGATTAATATTTTTCTGATATAAATCCCATAATATTTTTAATTACAAAGTCAAAGGCAATTAAGTTGAAGAAATAAACTACCAAAGTTTTTATATTTTGGCTGATGAATTATTTTCTTCTCAATATTTTTAAGGTTAATTGAAATTTAGCAAGGTATGCAATATTTAATTAAAAAGCCTTTTAAAATTGAAGAAAAAATCTTCAAAAAAATTTGCTACTTCTTTAACACAAAAATGTTTCTTAACTGAATTAAATTCCATTAAAAATATAGAGCTTTTCTTTGAATTGTCACTATCTCTCTGAAATCTTCATAAATATTTTAAAAAATCATAAATAATAAAAGTAATAGAAAGCTAGCACCATAAAGATATATAATTTTAAGTTTTAATTTAATGAAATTCGAACTATAATAATTATTAGTTAGAAACCAATTAATAATTATTTTTCAATTAGCAATACAGTGCTTTATCGCACTTTATTAAAATTATCCATTTAAGAAATATTTAATTTCTCGCCAGAAAATATGAAAATTTTTATCCATAGAAATGCCTAATTTGACAATTTCGACTGGAGCCTATAGCCGAGATTATATTCAAAATTATTTAATTATACCATAGTTTTTGAATGAACACTCTCTATATGTGCAGCAAGCATATATTTATTATATATGACTGATCCACAAATTTCACATACCACTCTTGTTGCTTTTTCATGGACTTGTATTATATGAAACCTTAAAGCATATTTATTTTCATACTTTTTGTCACATATTTTGCATACACACCTTTTCCTTTTATGTATATGAGTCTTACCTTTGTGCTGTTCCAGACCCTTTTTACTTTTGCAAATCTTGGAACATATAGGGCAAACTATGCTGTTTTTGGCATTATTGGCTGTAGATTTTTGTATATGGGTCTCAATATCATCAGATAAATCGAGTCCTAATTCTAAATTCAAGAAGCCAATGCCTTCGTTGTCGAGCTCCATCTCTTCAAGTAAGTGCTTTCTGAGCGCCGTGGCCTCAGAAAATATTTTTTGACAGAGCTTACAGCGGAAGCAATTTACTTCCAAGGTATTTATTACTATTGATAGGTCATGGTTGTCAGTTAATGTGTCAACAGAAGACTTTTCAGTGAAGTCTGCATGCATTACACTCTCTAACTTCATAAGTTATAATTATTTTTTACTGGTTAAAATGGAGTCAGTGTTCGTACAGAATTTAATTTTGTAATTTTCGATTTTACTCATAGACTATATAATATAAGAAAAACAAACTTGATGGAAATTTATAATGGCAAGTTATAGCTCGGAAATATTGTGGAAGTTATAAATGGTATTCCACAATTTGAATTTTAACCTACAATTGCAATTACGAAGAAGATTTTCGTAAAGGAACTCAACAAAAATGATTCGGATAAATATGAATATCATTATAATTTTAGGCTCAAAATTATTTAATAATTGAAATCTTATAAAAATTGACTTGAGAAATAAATTTATTTTAAAATTAGGATAGCAAGAAAAAGTGTTTATAAATATCTAATAACTCCAACCTTTCAATAGTAAATAAGAAAATAAAGGAAGGACAGAAAAAGAAGAATAAAAAAAGAATAAGCTAAATAGTTGATTAATTAAGACGCCATAGGGCTAGAGCAGTGATCCTGCAGAAGAAAAGGTCAAGGTTCAATTAAAGTGGGGTTAATATAAAAATGTGAATTTTCCGATAAGAAAAATCTATCTTATAAAATTATTCAATCTAAAGTTATTTAAATCCAGAGCAAGATGCAAATGGGCAATTCGCAAATTTGTATTTATTTACAGGAGGAAAAAATAACACTGATTTAAATAATTTGGACAGTAAAAAATGCTTTGAAATAATAAATGCTGATAATGGACATTATAGACAATTTGCTGGGTGTATTCTGACTATTTTGTTTACTTTTCCTGATTTTGTTAATATGTTTTTACAAGGAATAATGTCTCCGGAAATCCTTTTTGAAACAATTCAAGTAGAAATTTCAGAAGTGTATCAAGAGCACATTTCCACCTATTGTCAGTACTTAGAGAAAATAATAGAGCAATACGGAGTAGAAAAAATGAATTATAAAAATCGAGATGTTGAGGTGCTGGAATATATTATTGATCGTAATGAAATAATATTGCCTACTGAAATTCAGCTCACAAATAAATATAACTACAGCACTGAGAAATTTGGCTCATATGCTTCATCTAACTCATGGGCAAGCTGCTTTTGTTATTATTGATGGATATGATAAAAATTTTAATAGAGGACTCATCCAAAAGAACCAGGAAGAAATAAAGATGCACTTATGGAAAATAATGCAAAACCTCATCGATCATACCGATTATCGCATAAAAATTAATTGTAGCTGGATATTATTATGAGCTTTGGTTGATGCATCTAATTCAGGTGCTTTTTTCCTTAGAATATTTCGATAAATCATATTCATAATTTTTAGATTTACTGAAGCGGATGTCGAATGGCTGCTTAATAAGCACTTAATAAAATATTCAGACCGTCATCTAATAGATCAGAAAGTGTTAATACTTATAGAAAGAAAAAACTTACTTGAAATACAAAAAAGAAACAAAATTTCTTGCTGGTTTAGCTTTGCTTAATTATCTATTTTTTTTAAAGTTTCATAAATTCGACAAAAAATCATAAGAAAGACAGTATGAGTTTTGCATAGTTATGGAATACTGCTCTAGTAGCTTGCATAGACAAATTTGTCTTTGGTGAAAATTCTAGTTCTACCATAGCTAAAATTGCAAATAAATTATTAAGCGGATTTGTAGAATTATACAGCTTAAATATTGTGCATAAAGATATAAAGCCTCAAAATATCTTAGTCTCTGAGGATGCTAAGTATAAACTAATTGATTTTGGGATTTCTGAAGTTGTTTCATCAATTTCTGAAGAAAATGAGTACTTAATTAAAGGCACGCATGTGCCTCCAGAACTTACTTCAGAGTTAAATAAAAATTCTCAAACATGTGTGAAGTTTAAATATAACCTGGAAAAAGCATATGTTTATTCATTAGGACTAGTATTTTGGAAGATTAGCATAAGTAAAAGAGTAAAAGGAATCAATCAAATTATTTATCAAGAGAAAATGTGTGAAATTCTTAATGAAGTAAAATGAAACTGACTAAGAAAAGTGCTAGAAAAAATGCTCTTAATGGATCCAGCAAAAAGATTCACATTCAAAGAAGCTTACACATATCTGCAAGAAGATAATGATTTTATCAAAGACCTGAATCTGGCTTAAAATATTCTTAAATAACCAGTAACTCTAATTATCAATATTAAAAACTATTGCAAATTTAAATTATATTAAAGATTTTTAAATAAAAATGAAAATCGTATTTTTATTAATCGTTATCGTTATATTATCTATATCGTTTAACGTCCACTACGGGGTCACCTTCCAGGGCTACCACCATATTTATCCACGTGTCGGGCCCATGGACCTCTGGAATGATCCACTTCGTTTCACCAAGGCACAGGGTAAATACGATGTTCCGGCTTCGACGGGCTGCGTTCGCCTCGCTCTCCTTGACTCATCTCCTGCGCGTGTTTCCGCCTAAGGGTACCTTCCTCGGGTGTGATGAGAGGTAAAACTTCGAGCCTCTTGATGGACTTGGAGCAGTGCCTCGGCTTATCTGCCAGAGTTAAACTGCTGTTGCTGTCCAGAAGTTCTCAGAAGAAAACCTAACCATATAAATAAAATTGCGTGAGGGAGAGAAAATTAGCAAAGCTAATTTCTCTCGGACCGAATGCCATTTTATTTATGTATTTTTATTAATCACTGCAATATATGCAAGCAATTCTCCTATGCTTGATCTTCGAGCATCTCTCAAAGTCCCTATATGAGCCTCCACTTTTATTTTTTGCCATGAATATGGCGTATTTGTACTCAAGTTGCCATGACTCTTGGGACGAATATTGTTTAGATAGTGGCTACCCGTATGAAGATGGAGATCTTGATGAAGCTTTAGCTGAAGTAGAGATGTGGAAGAAGAAATCAGACTTCTAGAAGCGGAGGGAGAACTGGACGAGGGAAGTGATGAGGAAACTGTGGAAAGTCAAGAAGAAGAGGAAGAAGATGAAGATTTATTGGGAGAATTACCAAGCAAAGATGAAAAATTTGAAAGAATCGTTCTTTTCTTTGCAAAAATGGATGGGATGATCCTGGATGATGGGGAAGCAATGCTGACCACTGTACCAATCAAGATAGTGGGAGAAGAAGTAGGGATCAAAAACCCTGAGTTAAGAGCAGTTAAGCTAGAGGAGAAGATGCAAGGGAAAAAAATGCTGCTAACTATCGTAAAGCTTAAAAAACCAAGAGTCTACCAAAAATCTAAAAAACCCAAAAGGCACCAAAAGAACCCATAAAGCGCGAAATTGCCCAATATTCCAAAAAGAACCCAAAAAATTCTAAAAGCACCCAAAACCACAAAACAACAAAATGACCAAAGAAAATGATGAAATTGACAGGGATGCGAATGGGATGAAAGTAGGGAAATCTATGGAACTGATAAAAAGAGCAGAAAAGTTGTGGAAGTGCAGGAGAAAAGTGAGCCATAAGGCTCATTCGGCAGCAGTAGCTGCTTAAGTAAAACCTAACCTAACCCTATATGAACCTCCAATAATTATTGTGGCTAAGCAAGGGTCTACTGTAATAGCAGTAATGAAGTCTATGCAATTTGTTTAACACATCTCCCATTTACAGGCGATCTTGCTGAAAGAATATTTAGCAGGCTTCCAAAACTTTTGATTTTGGCTACCATGATTGATGATAATTCCCAGGCTCAAGCTTTAACTCTTCCCAGCGATCTTTGCACATTGAATTCTTTGAATCAGCTGGAGCTTCAGAAATTAAATATAAATACAGCGTTTCCTTTACAAATTCTCAGCTGCACAAAGTTAAAAATTCTCCATGTGGCTTATTGTGGATTGACAGGATTTTGCCTGATTTCTTAATATGACCAACCTGGAGACGCTAGATTTGAATGGAAATAAGTACAGGGAGCATTTCTCAATCTACAGCAAATTTACCAAATTTAGTAATTTTGCAATTATTCAGTAATTCACTTAGTGGAAGTCATGTAGCAAGTGTGGTTATAAGAAATATTCTTATAAATTGAGTTTGATTAATAAAAATATGATAAGCTTAAAACAGGATCTTTACACCGTTTTTAGCAATCTTGATACTTATGATCGTTTAAGCAAAACAAAATGCTATGCATCTGCCTTCGGCATTCAAGAGGCCCTTAAGCGTATTTACCAAGACAAAATTCATATAATAGGCTCAGAGTTGACTTTGATTAATTCTCCCGCCATCGATGATGATGAAGTAATTGGTGTGTTATCTTATACAAAGAAAATCGAAGAGGCGATTGCAAATGATGGTGAAAAACTTAAGAGGCCTATTGTAGCCTATTGAAAATTAGATGTAAGTAAAAACTCTAATCTTGCAGATGAACAAATAGAGCAAAAATACATATGGCAAACAATGGTAGTTATCCCCAAGGACTACATAAATATTAACGGAGAACATCTATATAACCCTTCTGAGCTAGTTTTTTCGATTGATTCATCAGGAAATAATTATAGTTTGCCTCCTCTCCTTAAATACCTGCTTTGTACAAAAATTTCTTATAATGAGCCTGATGGACAATCAGCTACCTTTGGAGGCTTTTTCAAAACTTATTGGATATTCGATCATCATAGCATTAAAATGTATAAGCATTGCCTCCAAAGCTGCCTATTATCAATGTACAATATAGTTATGCTGATTTCAACAGGCAAATCTGCCTTTTTAGATTCATTTTCTCAGTTTGATTTGAAATCAGCTTATAAAATTACAGCGCTATTTGAACAACAAAGTATTATTCAAATCCTGACACAAAATTGTGAAATAGGCTCGTGAGATTTCGAGTTGAATTGGCTTGAATGGATAAAAGACTCAATTTCAAATGAGCTTAAAAGAGATATGGAAGATTGGGTAATATCGGAAGTTGATGCGGGTATTATATTAAGCAAATTGAGCATGAATCAATTGTGCATATTAAGGGATTTTAAAGAAAAAGGCAAAAAAGATATGGCGCATAAATTTATCCAATCTTTAAATATTAGCCCAATACCCTGCCACAATATCTTCCAAACACCAATTTCCAAGAATAAAAAGCTAAAAGAGTCTCCTACGACACCACAATCAGTAATTAGAGTCCAAAGTTCTTATAATTTTAGCACTAGCAATAGGAATTTTAAACTCATGATTGATGATAAGGCTGTCTATGTGGATAAAACAATTTTCATTAAAGCAATTTTAGATGACACGCGTCGAAATTTTGCAATTTTGAGACCAAGAGGTTGGGGCAAAACATTGAATTTAACTATGCTAAAGACATTTTTAAATCCAGAGCAAGATGAAAATGGGCAATTCGCAAATTTGTATTTATTTACAGGAGGAAAAAATAACACTGATTTAAATAATTTGGACAGTAAAAAATGCTTTGAAATAATGAATGCTGATAATGGACATTATAGACAATTTGCTGGGTGTATTCCGACTATTTTTTTTGCTTTTCCTGATTTAGTTAAGATATTTTTACGAGGATTAATGTCTCCGGAAATCCTTTTACAAAAAATTCAAACAGAAATTTCACGTGTGTATAAAGAGCATATTTCTTCCTATTGTCAGTACTTAGAGAAAATAATAGAGCAATACGGAGTAGAAATAATGAATTATAAAAATCGAGATGTTGAGGTGCTGGAACATATTATTGATCGTAATGAAATAATATTGCCCGCTGAAATTAAGCTGTTTAGAACTTATCGGCAATTCAGCTCACAAATAGATATAAATATAGCACTGGAAAATTTGGCTCATATGCTTCATATAATTCATAGGCAAGCTGTTATTGTTATTATTGATGGATATGATAAAAATTTTAATAGAGGACTCACCGAAGATAACCAGAATGAAATTGAGCTGCTCTTATGGCAAACAATGCAACAGCTCGTCGATCATACAGATCATTGCATTAAAAAATTAATTGTAGCTGGATATTATTATGACACTTTGCTTGAAATATTTAGTCCAGATGCTTTTTTTCCTTATACTATTTCGACAAAATCATATTCAAAATTCTTTGGATTTACTGAAGCGGATGTTGAATGGCTGCTTAATAAGCACTTAATAGAATATTCAGACCGTCATTTAATGGATCAGAAAACATTAATAAAAGACTGATATAATGGATATAATGTAGGGGGTCATAAAATATACAACTCTCGATCGATAATAAGCTGCTTGAAGCTTGCTGTTGATAATAACGAATGACCTCTCAGTCAATATTGAAATGAGTTTGATAATGATGGTAGATTTCTAACTTCGATATTCGAAGCTCTTAAATTTGATAATGAATTATTTGATATAATGAAAGCTGGGTATCTTGAATTGAAAAACCCGATTATTAATCAACCTTGGACAGCAAATAATCCTTATTTACTGCTACTTCATGCAGGATACTTGACTCTATTAGAAAATAAGAAAGAAATCAATGTTTTGGTAGTTCCTAATAAAGAAGTGAGAAAATATTTTTACCCCAAAATGCTTAATGTATGACTAAAGATAACAGGAGAAAATCAAATTAATTCTTATGATTGGTTAGACAAATTTGTTGAAAATTTAGAGCATAAAGATGAAGTTTCAAGAGCGATACAAGAAGAAATCCTTGATAAAATAAGCGAACGAACTGATAAAAGTGAAAAGTTTTTTCAAACTATCGTAGGAGGAGCAGGAGCAATACCACTATTAACATCAAATGATCCAAAATATTTTATCGGTTTTGAGATATCTAACAAATTCAAAAAAAAGCTTGATGGGATTTTCATTTCAAAGCGTGGAAAGGGGGATGTTGCTATAATTCATGAGTATAAAAAGTTAGGAGAAGCTGAAATTTCTGTGGTCTGTGAAAAGGCTCATGATGCGCTTTGACAAATATGCGCTAAAAAGTACATAGAAGTTGTCTTAAATCCAAATTATGACTATCTCCAACGAATGATAATTCGCGGAATTGTATTTTATAGAAATATTGTTGATGGAAAATGAGAGATTCATATAGACGAGCACCAATTCAGCATTAAAGTTGCATTAGATATAAATAATCATTTTAGTACTTCAAAAGGAAAAATATTTCCAGAGAGTTCAATATTGTGTCGAGAAAATGATGTTACTTTAACAAATGAAAAAAGAATTGAGTTTGGTGACGAAAACATAGAAAGATTAATTCAAAAAATCAAAGAGAAAGACTCCGGCTTGGAAATCATACGTAATAAGTTACGAGAAAAAGAAGAGGAAGGAAATAGTAGAAAAAGAAAAAGAAATATAGTACAAAAGCCAGAAAAGAGATTTAAAAAATCTTAATCAATTGAATTAATTAAAATTGATTCTATTTTTGGTTGTTCCATCAAAATTTGATATAAAGCTTATATATTTGTTGATTCTCTTTTATGATTTAAATATACTTAGATTAATGAGCCCCGGCTCGTCCAATTTTACCAAGCTATTGGCGTAGGCATTTTAAAAGATCAGCTAAGGTAAGTCTATTTCTAATTACGTTACCCTGGTATTATTAAAACTATCATGTTTAATACTTAATTAATTTTTTTTGGGGGATTTTATGTTTAATTTAATAGTTAATTTTTTTAAAAAAATTTTGGTACCTTCTAAAGTGACAAGGATAGTCATTAGCGAATCAGACAGAAGGTATTTTTTGAGAATATCCTTCCAGAGTCCGTTGAAATTTTCCAATATATAAATGCTTATCTGAACTATGAAGGTCGGACAGGTGTTTTTAATAAACAGTTCCACTATTATTAGACGAATTAACACTTTAATCCTTACTCCCCCCTCCGTGAGTGAACAAAACCATTAGAAAAATCCCTATTTTTTGCCCCAAAAACCCACCCTCCGTGAGTGAACAAAAATTTTTAATAGAAAATTTTTTTACTCCCCCCCCCCCCCTCCGTGAGCGAACAAAACCATTAGAAAAATCGCCATTTTTTGACCAAAAACCCACCCTCCGTGAGTGAACAAAAATTTTTTTAATAGAAAAAATTTTAATGGAAAAAAAATTTGATATATAAGTGATAATTAGTATAATGAAATCTAGAGCTAATTCTGTTTAATTTTAAACAAATTGCGTTTTAAAACATAAATTTTATAAATTAAATTAATATTTGCTTCCCAATTTTTGCAAATTAGGATTTTTTTAAATTTCGAAAAAAATATTTTTTATAAAATTTATATATAAATTGTTTTTAAAAAAAAAAAATTAACCCCCCTCCGTGAGCGAACAAAATTTTTTTGTTCGCTCACGGAGGGGGGGGGGGGGAGTAAGGAAAAAAATTTTGATATATAAATGATAATTAGTTTAATGAAATCTAGAGCTAATTATGTTTAATTTTCAAAAAAATTGCTTTTTAAAACATAAATTTTATAAATTAAATTAATATTTGCTTTCAAAATTTTGCGAATTAGGATTTTTTTAAATTTCGAAAAAAAATATTTTTTATAAAATTTATATATATATAAATTTTTTTAAAAAAAAAAAAATTAACCCCCTCCGTGAGTGAACAAAATTTTTTTGTTCACTCACGGAGGGGGGGGAGTTATATATATAAATTAACATGACTAAGCTTTCCTAATTTTTTTAAACTTTGATGTCCTACCTTAAGGTTAGATTAGATTAGATTATGATTGGTCTTTATAGTCCCCACTTCCTAGACACCATGTGTTCCGCAGCGTTAGCTGCGGGGTGGGCTCCCTCAAGGCTAACCTAGACCCGGGCCGAAACCCCTGGTTTCTCGGTAGAGGCATTTCCCTCCTGATCCGAGTCATACGGATTTTGCCGGGAACCACCATTTCCAACCTAGGCGCCAGAATTACCCAACCCTGCTTAGTCCGGCCAGATCGCCCTCCTCTCGAGGGCCCTTTTAACTGGAGAGACTTATGCCCTGAGGTCTAAGTCGAGCTCCACCTTCCCCTCTTTTCCGGATTAGCTCCGAGAAAGAACTCAACCCCTTGCGGGATTCGGGGCGAAGCCACCAAGTAGCTTAGGCAGGTAACTCACCCTGCCTCTTTCGGACACCAAATCTGGGCCTCGGCGCTACTGGCAAAAAGAATGCGAAAAACTGCTGCCCGGTCAAGTCCCAAAATCAGCGGAAATTGGGTTAGGCCTCTCGCCTCGAGGCTAACTCTTCCCTTGAGTAGCTCTCCGCATCCAAAAACCACGTCCGGTATACATAAGGACACCCGCCACGAGAGGACGGGTCACTCGTCTCCGGCCATTTTATGTATATCCTACCTTAAGGTTAATTAGAAAAAAAAATAAAATCCAAAAATAGCCTTTGGTTATTAATGTTTTGGACTAAAGGACCATATGCATAAATATACGAAATTAAGATATATTAAATACAAATTACGCGCAGCTTTGATGGGTCTCGTAATATTATAATTACATTTTTATACTTTCAAAATCCATGTTTAAATTATAGGTAGAGGATTTTAACAAACCTCATGGACAGGCATTTTATGAATTATCAGCTTTGGCTTCTAAAAAATTTTTGACCATTTTTGACCTAAAATAATTAATTTTGGAAATTAAATCATTATAGAATTATTTTTCCTATTAATGATTTTCTGCATAAAGAATACTTATAGATGTATAATTTTAAATTAAATTAGAAAATCTATTATCTATCCATCTTATTTTCTGAAGGCATAATGACGTTTAATACAAAAAATAAGAATATTATTCAGATGAATTTTTTTGACTAAAATCTTATTGATCATGGAGCAAACGGTATAGAATTAGTAAGGTTGATATCTATTGTGCTGAATTATGGCTTTGAAGAAATTGAAAATTCTTGAGAATCTGTATTAAGAAAATGAGAAACATCAGAATATTCATTTTTATATCAAGCTGAGTTCTTATCAGAAAAATTAATTTATGATTAGACTCGAATCAATTTAAATCAGAAATATTGAGATTTTATCAGATATTATTAGAAGAGCCTCTTAGAAGGTAAAAGTAATTTTAATATTATCATATTATATTATATATCATGCTGGCTACTATTTTAAACTAGAAAGAATATTTATAGATATTTAATTAGAATTATACTTTTATAAGTATTCTTTATGCAGAAAATCATTAATAGGAAAAATAATTCTATAATGATTTAATTTCCAAAATTAATTATTTTAGGTCAAAAATGGTCAAAAAATTTTTAGAGGCCAAAGCTGATAATTCATAAAATGCCCTGTCCATGAGGTTTGTTAAAATCCTCTACCTATAATTTAAACATGGATTTTGAAAGTATAAAAAATGTAATTATAGTACTACGAGACCCGTCAAAGCTGCGCGTAATTTGTATTTAATATATCTTAATTTCGTATATTTATGCATATGGTCCTTTAGTCCAAAACATTAATAACCAAAGGCTATTTTGGGAATTTTTTTTTCTAATAAACCTTAAGGTAGGACATGAAAGTTTAAAAAAATTAGAAAAGCTTTAGTCATGTTAATTTTTATATTGATTAAAGTGTTAATTCGTCTAATAATAGTGGAACTGTTTATTAAAAACACCTGTCCGACCTTCATAGTTCAGATAAGCATTTATATATTGGAAAATGTCAACGGACTCTGGAAGGATATTCTCAAAAATACCTTCTGTCTGATTCGCTAATGACTATCCTTGTCACTTTAGAAGGTACCAAAATTTTTTAAAAAAATTAACTATTAAATTAAACATAAAAATCCCCAAAAAAAATTATAGATAATTCCTGGGGATAGCGTATTCCGCGCTATCCCCAGGAATTTTCTATAATTAAGTATTAAACATGATAGTTTTAATATAATACCAGGGTAACGCAATTAGAAATAAACTTACCTTAACTGATCTTTTAAAATGCCTACGCCAATAGTTTAGTAAATTTGGGCGAGCCATGAGCCCCTTTAGAGAAATCACTCCATTTTAAACGAGTTATTAATCTTTGCAGATTTTAAGAAGAGCAATATATTTATGACCTAAATAATTAATTATAACTTATGACTGGTTATAGCCCACTCTTGCTGCATGACTTCCACTAAGTGAATTACTGAATAATTGCAAAGTTACTAAATTCTATAGATTGAGGAATGTTCCCTGTACTTATTTCCATTCAAATCTAGCGTCTCTAGTTTGGTCATATTAGAGAAATCAGGCAAATTCGCAGATGAGAATTTGTGAAGGAAACGCTGTATTTATATTTAATTTCTGAAGCTCCAGCTGATTCAAAGAATTCAATGTGCAAAGATCGCTGGAAAAAGTTAAAGCTTGAGTTTGGGAATTATCATCAATCACGATAGCCAAAATCAAAAGTTTTGGAAGCCTGCTAAATATTCCTTCAACAAGATCGCCTGTAAATGGGAGACTTGTTAAACAAATTGCATAGACTTCATTACTGCTGTTACAGTAGACCCCTGCTCAGCTACAATAATTATTGGAGGTTCATATAGGGACTTTGAGAGATGCTCGAAGATCAAGCATAGGAGAATTCCTTCCATATATTGCAGTAATTAATAAAAATACGATTTCATTTTTATTTAAAAATCTTTAATAGAATTGTTTTTTCTAAGCTTTCAAATGTAAATACCTTTTGGTTCATCCAGAAAGCGTGCCTTGCAGGGCTATTCAAGATAAAATTCTATAATTGATATAAACCTGAAAAATATCAGAAATATCTTAATTTTATAATAATTAATAAAATCATATCTCTAGATTGACAATAAATTAAAACCTTAAATAAAAAGCTTGTTCATTTCTATTAATTTTATTTTCTCAGTTTCAATAAAATATAGGATATCATGATTAGTAATAATATGGCATCGCCTAAGGCCCACCCAGACCCTAGATATTTCTCATCTATTCAAAAAGGAGGCAATATTCTAGCCAAAGCCTCAAAGCTAACAATAGATGTTCCAGAAAATGACGACGACACAGCATCAAATCAAATTTTTACTTTAAATAAAAATTCCCCTTCTCATTCAAGGGGAACTCTAAATACAAGCAAAATACCTACAACATCAGGGACTCCAAAACATAAAGCGCCTGTTTCAAAACAACAGCAGCCTAAACAAATCCATAGCGAAGGGAATACTCCCACCTCAAACGATAGCTCCTTCAATTTTCCTTCAAAAGTCAAAAAATCAGCGCATAAAGCGCCACCTGTTTTCGCAGTAAAAAGTAATTTATTAAGTGCCAAAGGAACATCTCCAAGAAAATCAAGCCAAAAGCCTTCAACTCCTACAGGATCCAAAAATTCTCCTGGGCTGCCGCCAAGACCTAAAACTGTCACTAATAAAGCAGCAGTACAAAATATTGAAATTAAGCCAGAAACAGGGTCATCCCCAAGTTTAAATATCTATGTCACGCAGGTACAAAAGCCTGCGTCAGCTAAAAGAATTAAAAAGCAATTAACTGAAGCTGAAATTGAAGCAAAAAGTGAAGCTTATTATAAAGAGCACCTCTTCCAAACTTTTCAATCATTAAAATTAATTAGAAATTTGCCACCTGTAGAAATCAGCCAAATCAGAGAAAAAAGACTAAATTTGCCAAAAAGGCCAGGCTGGGAAAATAAAAAGACAGCGATTTTTGATTTAGATGAAACACTGGTTCATTGCTGTGATGGAATAGAAGACTGCGATGTAGTTTTACCTATTATATTTCCTACTGGAGAAGCAATAGATGCAGGAATTAATGTTAGGCCTTACACCCTTGAGTGTTTAAGAGAAATCAATAAAGAATATGAAATTATTGTATTCACAGCCAGCCACCAATGTTATGCAGACGTTGTATTAGATTACCTAGACCCTAGCAAAGAGCTCATTCATCATCGCTTATATAGAAATAACTGTGTAAATGTCGAAGGTATTTATATGAAAGATCTTCGGATATTTGCAAACAGAAAACTTAAAGATATGGTAATTATTGATAATTCAGCTTACTCATTTGGAAATCAGCTAGATAATGGAGTTCCGATTATATCATGAATGGACGATTATTATGATAAAGAGCTTTTTAACCTTATTGACTATTTAAAAGCGCTGGCTAAGGTAGATGATATAAGAGATATAAATCGACAGACTTTTCATCTCAGGACGTTTTATGAAGATTATATTCAAGAATTTTTAGCAAATGAAGCAAGAGAAGCGAAACTTGCAAGAAAAAATAAAAGAGAGCCTGGAGTTGATTAATTGGTAATATAGAAAGATTATTGTGTATTATTTCTTAGCTCACCCCCTCTCTCCCTCAATGAACTACAATTTGCTAACAGAGGGGAGTTCATTTTATTTAAAAATATATATGTAGCTTTTTATAGTAAACATTTTTCCGAAGGTTAAAAAAAAAACAATTCGCAACATTTCGAAAAGAAAACATAAATTTAATTTGGAAAATTTATGTTAAAATGCAAGCTGTTTAAATTTAAACATGATAGCTAGAGATTCACTGAAATAATTATCACTTAATATCAAAGTTTGTTTCATAAAAATTTTTGTTTTTTACCCAAAAAGTAGGGATTTTTCCAATGGTTTTGCTCTATTGAGGGAGGATGGGAGTAAGTATTTGTTGGAAAACTTCTGGTACCCCATCAGATTCTTCACCACCTTTTCCTTCCAAATTTTCATCTTCTTCTTCCTCTTCAGTTTCATCACCTTTAACAGCATAAGCAGCAGCTTTATTTGCTGAATACCCAGTCAATAAATTCACAAGTTTCCCAATTTTTTTCGGAGTTCCATCAATTGTTTCCACCAAAGTAGCAATTACCTCCTTTACATTAAGCCTAATAGTTTCTTCTTCCTCCTCCGAAATAAATGGCGAAATTACAATGGTGAGCTCTCCATGGACTCTTCCTTTTGCATTTTCTTCTAATTTCATTTCTTCACACACTTCTTCAATGCTCCCTCTATATAATTTTTCGTGGAATTTTGTCATTTCTTGGCCAATAAATATCTGATGCTTTTTTCCAAATACCTCTTTTAAGCACTCAAGGGTATCAAAAATCCTATGTGAGCTTTCATAGATAATCGTGGTACATTCAGTGGATTTTAGTTTTTCTAGTCTGAATATTTTTTCAGATTTTGTTTTGGTAAGGTATCCTTGATAGAAAAAAGACTGTGTAGGAAATCCAGATGCAGATAATGCAGTAATTGCTGCTGTTGGGCCTGGAAGAGTTTCTATTTTTACACCTGCTTTTGCTGCTTCTCTGACCAAGCTGTAGCCAGGATCTGAAATTAAAGGTGTGCCTGCATCAGAAACTAGCACAACTTTAAGTCCTGCCATGATTGCTTTGACGAGTTTTGGGGCTCTGCCTTCTTGATTATAAGAATTAATGCTGACCATAAGCCCTCTTCCCCTTTCTTCTCTGTTTTTCTTTATTTGCTCTACAGTATAAGAAATAAAGTCACCGCTTAGCCCATATGTGTACTCATCTCTTTCTGGGAAGACTTCAAAATTTTTAGGAGGAAATTCTACATCACGAGGATTTGATAAATTGTAATTATCTAAAAGCTCTAATAAATGACCACTCACACGGGTATCCTCACAGGCTAAAATATCCGCTGTTTTGATAGCCTGATATTGGCGGAGGGTAATGTCTTTTAAATTGCCGATTGGTGTAGGACATAGTGTTAGGGACCCTCGAGAATGGAGCTGGGGGATATCAATTACTTCTTCATAGTTGTTAAAGAAATCAGGGTTATTTAAAAATTCTGATTTTTCTTTCTTGAAGCCTTCTTTGTATTTTTCAAAGAGATCTTTTTTGGTGTAGCCTCGGATTCGTGCAAATGGTTTTAGAATTCTTCCAATCATATATATTTATTAATATAAATAAATAATTGTAAATGAAGTATTTGGTGATAGGCAAAATTATAAACTGTTTGATTAAATAATACAAAAGCAATTATAATTTATTTCAAAACTATAACCTTATTTTATTCTCAAAATTATTTTATTTGTAATTTAATTATAAATATTCATGAGAATTGATCCAAAACTCCACCAATTTCTTGTGACTATTAATATAGATTTCTCCTTTTTTCATCATAACTTGTTTATCGCTATATTTAGTCACCCAAACAAAAATTTTTTGTGCTTTTACTTTGATATAATTATAACTGGACAAAGAAGAGTTGAATTGAAATTAATATCAATCTTCAATACATATTGATAAAATGTGTTAATATATAAACTGAAATGACTGCAGATCCTAGGAAGATGATTTGCTATGTATGGTAACTTTAACACAGCGGAAAACTTATAAACATTTCTGCATTAGCCACTCATCAATTTAAATGCGCAAAAATTCAAAGTCCAAGGGAAAATGATAGCAAAGAAAATGCTAAATCTGCTTCAGTGAAAGAAGAGTATATAAAAATCCAAGAAAATTACAAAAGTGAATCCGAAATGATTGAATGTCCACATTGTAAAAGAAAATTTCTTGAAGGAAGACTCCCAATTCACTTAAAAAGTTGCACGTCTGATCATCCTTACAAGCCTGTGAAATCAAAAGAAAATCAAAGCAACATTAAAGAATATGTCCCAAGCAAATACATGAATAAGCCTCAAGATAAAGAAAAGAAAGTATCAGATACCCCTAAAAACCGAAAAAGTGAGCCAGCAATAAAAAGTAGGGACAAAGAAACAAAGCAAATCGAACTAAAGCGAAATTACTCACAGATGCTGAAAGATATCAGATATGCAAGAAAAGTGCAAAAAGCGAAAGAAAAATGACTACATCATGCAAGAAGTTTAACACCTCCAGGGCTCAAAGAAATTTTGAAAAAGCATAAGGAAAAAGAATGCCCATTTTGCTATGAAAAAATTGAATTTGGGTTTGAGTTTCATGTGGCTGCGTGTAGAGATGCGACTGTGAGAGAAAACGAAAAAAAATTAGAAGATTTTAAAGAAGAGCATAAAATTTCAGAAAAATCTAGCAACTCAAATATCAGAAAAAGGAAGTATAAGCCAGCAGAAATTCAGCCTAAAGAAGGGCTAGAAAGGTATAAACAAAATCTGCTAGAGTCTTCTAAAAAACAATCATTTTGTCACTTATGTGGAAAGCAATATTTGCCTGATGCAAGATTTTGTGCTTTCTGTGGGAAAGAAAGAATTAAAATATAAATAATAAATTAATTATTTAATTCAGCTTGAGTTCACACTTTGAAAGATTTATATGATACATGTAATGAGTTTAATGATAGCTCTATAATAATAATAAATTATTGAAAAATGTAAATTATTCATCTAAATTAAGTCTTTTATTACTAATGCTTATTTAAAAAGCATGCATCATCTAGATTACCCGCTTAAGCTAGCTAATAAGGCTCCAAATGTAAACTTTAACTACATTTTTTCTGATCCCATTTTTTGGGAAAAGCATTTATTTCATCTTTACCTTAAAAATCATATAGTTAAGAAAGTAAATCTTAAAATGATGATTAGCAATTGCTTAGAATCACTAATATACACCTGCATTATTAATGACAGAAATAATCGTTTTTCAAGTCATGCTAAATGGGCCAATTAGAATCCAGATTTTTTCTGTTGAAAAAATATAATGCTATCAAAATACACAATGAATTATTAAAAATTCTACATTTCCTCAATTAAGATATTTCTTAGCTAATAATCTCTTTCCCTTCTGCCATTTTTGGAATATGATAAGACTCAAGAGTATTTGCATAACTCAGTAATTTCATTTTACTCCATTTTCCCTTGTAAAATAGAGTGATTTAGTTGAATTAATTCAATAAGCTTGCAAATCAATCATCAAGCAACTATAAACTGTTTCCAATACCTTACTTATCTAAAAATTATGATATAAAATGTTTAACAATTTTTGAATAAATATAAATTTTTTTCCAATTAAAATTCAAAATGAGGCTAGGAAAATTTAGCCAAGGTCACATAATTTTTAGAACTTAAAATAACGTCTGTCTCTTTAATTCTTTTCTGTTACAAAATTACAAAGGTTATTAATGGCTTTGATTAACTTTTTTCGGTATAAATAAACCATTCATGGAAAAGTTGTATAGCTCACAATTAAGCTTTCAGGTCCCAAGGATTATAACCCCTGTAGGTGCTCCTTCCCAATCAAAAACTGATGACTATCCTTTCCAATGCCAAAAATGCAGCCTTTCCTTCCAATCTGAAGCTGAGTTGGCAGCTCATAATTTCCCTGAAATGCAGGCTGTAAATTGTACTGTCCCTGTCTACAAACCTCCTCTCTCAACAGTCCGGCTGCCTTGCGCTAATCAGTTTAACTATTGCTCTCTATGTTCAAAATACTTTAGCACCAACCAAGGCTATAAGCAGCACTTAGGGAAGGTGCATGAAACTCAAGGAAAAAATGCTGAATGCCATATATGTCACAAATTATTCAAACATAAGCATGCCCTCAAGTTTCATATGGACCAGGTCCATGATCAGGGCAAGCGAGTTCCGTGCCATAAATGTAAGAAAGAATTTTACAACAAGTACAAACTTAAAAATCACTTGAAAAAATGCCAAGTGGTTGAAGAAAAATGTATTGAAGTTAAATGTGAACAATAAATTTACCTAATCAGAACATTAATTTTATGAAATAAAGTACACTTATTGGCATGAATTACATGTTATTGGCTTTTTATTTATTAAGTTTTGTGATTGAGTTAAGCATTTATTTTAAGTTGTATAATCAAAATCATATTAAGATGGAGAAAAAAAATTGAAAGCAAAAAAATTAATAAAATTTTAAATTTGAGATATAGGCGAATTTTCAGCTTATAAGTTTTAGTGTTGCATTTTTAAATAAAGGTGAAAGGTTCTACCTTTAAAACTTGGATAGCTTAGTTTTGGATAAAGTATGGCTAACTTAATAATTCATTCGTTGAGAAACTTATGGGGTATAAAAATGGGTTTAAATTTTCAAAACATAATTTTGAAAAGCAAATAATTTTAAATTAAGATAATTTTGAGTCTTTTATAAAATTAAACAATATCAAAAGCACATATAATGCATAATTCATACAACCTCAAGAATTCAAAAAAAATAATATAAAGAATATAATGCTACTTTTGAGTTTGTATTCAAGGATACTTCTTAATATTGTATTTTTTAAATTTTTGAGTCTCTGATTGCTTGGCATTTTTATGATTGCTTGACATATTTTCTCTAAGTTTAAAACGAACAATTTTATTTTTAAAAATGCTTACTCCCTCCCTCTCAGTGAGCTAACAAAAAAATCTTGTTCGCACACGGAGTGGGGTTAATTTTTTTTTTAAAAAATTTATATATATAAATTTTAAAGAAATTATTTTTCGGAATTTAAAATAATCCCACTTCTCGAAAATTGGAAGGCAAATATTAATTTAATTTGTAAAATTTATGTTTTAAAAACGCAATTTGTTTTAAATTCAACAAAATTAGCTCGAGATTTCATGATACTAGTTATCACTTATATATCAATATTTTTCCCATAAAAAATATTTGTTCATTCACGGAGGGTGGGGCAAAAAATAGGAATTTTTCTAATGGTTTTTGTTCGTTCATAAGGGGGGAGTTAGAAAATTTAGGTTATATGGAGAATTAATATTTTTTATTCTGTTGACAGTAAAGTTGATGATTTAAATTTGCTCTAAAATATGCTTGATAGCATAGCATTCACTTAAAAAGAATATTTTCACAAAAATTATTGTAGTAATTATATTTAAGCAAATAAAAGTTGCAAGTAATAAATAATCCCTAAGGTTGGCTTTAAATAATTCATCCTAATATTCCTCAATCATTTTACTTCATAATAATTTATAAATTTACTTTAATTCTAATTAGTTATTCTTGCACTTTGTGGCCGATTTCTTGACTTATCACTTCTAAAAGCAACTTTTTGCTCTTTTCCAATAACAACAGAAAGGGTTGATCTCATGGATCCTTTAAGAGGAATGGTTTGAGTCATTCCTTGAGCTCCAGACGGAATCGGAGAAGAAGTTTCTTGATACAAAGAGTCAGGGTCCATTTTCGGTAAATCAGTCATTGAGGCTGAAAGGGTCACATTTTTAAGAATCTGGGTATCCGCTTGATACATTCTACCATCAGCCCCTTGAACTTGAGGTAAAGGAGGAAGATATTGTGTGTCACCTCTGCCACAAGACAAGCATGTCAGCGGAGCAAAGGTTTTTCTTGAAATAAGAGCAGACCCAGATTGGACACTGAACTCATTGAACATCGAAAACAATTTTGCTAGAGCTTTTTGAAGAGCTTCCAATTGGCGTTGAATTCCTACAAAAGCTTGCTCATGCCTTTCTACCGTTTCTTCTAGAGTTCTTAAACTCCGTTTTGTAGCTTCATCATCAGCTTTCGTCAAAATTTGTTTTTTAATTCCTTTAAGCTCAAGCTTTTTTATGATTTTTTCAAATCTATCGTTGATATCTTTGAAATTTTGCATTGCTTTTTCTCTGAATTTCCATAACTCATTAATATCTCCGCTGGGCTGGCTCACAATTACTGGGTGTTGTTTTTGCATGCTTTGGAGTTCTTGAATGATGTCTTTATCTGCTTTAGTATTGATTAAAATTTTTAAAGCTTCAATATCTGCGACTAATTGTGAAAGAAGGTCTCTGTCTATTGAAGGGTTTCTGCTTCTCTCAACTTTTTCAACAGAAATAATTTGTGGCTGCACAGGGGGGCGATTAAGTAGCTCTGTTATAGCTTCTTCTAATTTTTTGACCCTTTCTGAAAGTTCTTCAATAATACTGTTGTATTGAGAATTCATCAATTTTTCGATATCCTTTTCTAAATTTTTGAGTTTTTCGTCATATTCATTAGTCTGTTTTGCTTTTAAAGCATCTAGCTCAGATGCTAAGTTTTTTATCAGCTGTGCTAGCTGGTTATGCTCTATTTTTCCAGCTTTTAAATCAAACTGCTCATTAATTTCATGGATTTTTGCTTTTATCTCCTTATCTTTTCTAGCTTCATCTTCCTGAATCCTCCCCATTTCTTTTCCAAGGCTCCTCAAATCTGCTTCTAATTTTTCCAATCTCCCCTGGCTTTCATTAAAAATTTCTCTCTTAATTTTTCCTTCAACACTATTTATAGCGTCCCACACAAATTTTTCATTAACCCTGACCTTTAAAAGTTCTTCACAGTCTTTTAGCTTCCACAATGTATTGATTTCCAGCTCCTGAAATTTTTTCTCAAGCTCATTTATCCTTAAGCTAAGCTTATCTTCAGTAACTTTTATAATTCTCTCAATGTCCTGAAGCCTTGCTTTCATTTCTTCTTTGCTTGCTTTTTCATCTAGCAATACTTTGGTTTTCCTCAAAACAGTTTCGACCTCTTCATGGGAAGCTTTGGTTTCAAGTTTTTCTTGTAAATTGTTGAATTTTGTTGTGATTTCTTGTTTGAAATTAATTAAATTGGAGAGTTGGAGAGAAATCCCTTGGAGGCCTGAAGAAGTAGAAGCCAATCCATCTTGCCAGTTGTTTAAATTAGATAAACTCCCACCGAAGTCTCTTGGGATTGAGCTTGATAGCGATTGTAATATTTGAAAAATATCGCCGTTTGGTACTTTTATGTTGAGTTCTTTGAATAAAGATTTTAAGAACTTGCTATGCTGATTTACGGTGCTACTCATCTCATTTAAAAATTGACGGAGACCGTCGACGTTTAAATCAAATGTCACTTGTGGAGCCTGAGCAAGCTGAGGGAGAGAATTTAAAAAGGATTCGTTTTGGGTAAAATTTTCTTCAAATGTTTGTCGTCTTCGAGTGTGAAGTTCTGCCATTTATGTATTGAGGTTGACTGTCTGTTTTATTGCTATAAAAATAAGAAATCGAAAGGGAGGAGTGAAAAGATTCAGAAATTCGTACTATTCCTGCAAATTGTCATATTATGATTGAAAATGACTTATATTTAAGTAATTTTTGACAATTATAGTAGATTGATCAAACTAAGCCAATAATTATAAATAGAATGAATGTTTGATATAAGAAGATTAGGAAATAGATATAAATAAATGCAGCAATATCTCATTAGATAGAAGTTTTAAAAATACAAAAAATTAGAAATTAATTAGAAATTTATTTTTGTTTAAATATATCTCCATTTGGGCCAAATATATAAGCCATCTAATTTATAATTAAAAATAATGGTAAGAAATTCTTATGAACTTTTAGGCAGCCGAGCTCCACAGCCATGCAATCTTGGAGATGCACATGGAGTTGCAATGGCATTTCTTGAGCCTGGCACGACAGTAACCCCTTTACCTTTCCGCCATCCTGAACTTCTTGATAACGAAGTAAGAGTAAACGTTACCCACGCAGGATGCTGCCACACTGATGTCTTTTACGCAACCCAAGCATGGTCAAAAAATGGTTCCTTTCCCCTTGTTCCAGGCCACGAGTTCATTGGCATTGTAGAAAAAGTTGGAGAAAAAGTTACACATTTACAGCCTGGTGATAAAATAGGATTTGGCACAAGAAGAGATTGCTGCGAAACTTGCGAAGAATGCAAAACAGGCCTTGAAAACCATTGCCTAAAACGGAAGCATACCTATGATCCAGAATTTGGTGGATATGCCACATCTTTTCAAGCTAAAAGTAAATTCTGCCATAAGCTTGATGATGATTTTCCAGGAGAGGCTGCTCCTTTGTTTTGTGCAGGAATTACGGTATTCCCTCCTCTTATTAATGACGTTAGACCAGGAATGAAGGTTGGAGTCGTTGGGATAGGAGGCCTAGGTCATTTAGCTTTAAAATTCGCAAAAGCGATGGGAGCTGAAGTTACTGCTATTTCAAGCAGCCAAAGCAAAGAAGCAGATGCGAGAAATCTAGGAGCTCATCATTTTCTTAACTTAAGAGATGAAAATCAAGTAAAAAGTGCTTCAAGAAGCTTGAATTATATAATCAATACTGCAACTAGCTTTAGCATTGAACAATGCTGCGGATTATTAAAACCAAAAGGAATCCTTAACTTGTGTGGAGCACCAGAGGCAGGCACAGATTTGCATTTTAATTTATTTCAGCTTTTAACAAATGATTTGAGAGTGCAGTCAAATCTTACAGGGTCTGAAAGAGAAGTAGATAGGATGCTGAATTTTGTTAGACTCCATAGCATATACCCAGTAGTTGAGGTTTACAACTTTGCTGATACACAGAGCGCAATTAATTCTTTAGCTCATGGAAATCCTCATTATCCAAACTACAGAGCTGTTCTAGAAATGGGAAGCTTTATGAAGACTTTCTCGCCTGCTAATTAATTTTTTATTTTATTTGTAAAGCATTAGCTATTTACAATTATTTATTTAGCTTCTTTTTGAAATATATAGGAAATAGCCATATCAAAATGATGAATAAAGCACTTCCTTTCCCTCTTTTTTAGCGAGAAAACAATTAAAAAATCCATATTTTGGAAAAAAAATTACCTTTTGCAGCAAAACAAAAACTTTATAAATTTATTTATTTGTGTAAAGTGTTTAATATATATTTAGTGATTTATAATAATTAAATCTTAAAAATAATTATATATTAAATTTAGACAGCTCCATTATAAATGATAAATCTTGTATATTGAATTCTATTAAGAGAAAAAACATCCTGCTCGCTATCCAAGGAGGAAGCTATAATCTTCAAATGCTGGTAATAGCCATTTTAAAATTCACATAGTTATATTGCTTAATAGCATTCAATGATTTTAATAATAAAATCAGTGACAAGAAATATTATTTAAATAGCTCCCAATAAATTTACTAATAAAATATCAAACATTTATTTGGTAGAATTTAAGGAATTTAATAATAAATTATGGCAAGAAATACTTTTGAGACCTTAGGAGACAGAGCTCCTCAGCCTTGTGCTCTAGGAGATGCTCATGGAGTGGCGATGGCATTTATGAACCCAGGATTAACAGTTTCTCCTCTTCCATTTCGCCATCCAACCCTTCTTGACAATGAAGTTAGAATCAATGTAACTCATGCAGGATGCTGTCATAGCGATATTTTTATGGCAACTCAAGCTTGGTTTCCAAATGGAAATTTCCCTCTTGTTCCAGGCTGCTATTTTTTTACTTTTTAAAAATTTTAAGAAAAAAAGCTTATATATTGTGGTGAATTTCGATCCATTCCAGGCCACGAAATTGTTGGAATAGTGGACAAAGTTGGCGAAAAAGTTACAAAAGTCCAACCTGGTGATAAAGTTGGCTTTGGAGTATGGAGAGACGCTTGTGAAAACTTTGAAACCTGCATGCAATGCAGAACTGGGCATGAAAACTTTTGCTCAAAAAGAGCTACAACCTATGATCCTCATTTTGGAGGCTATGCCACATCATTTCAAGCAAAGGGAAGCTTTTTCTATAAACTTGACGAAAGTTTCCCAGGTCAAGCAGCACCACTATTCTGTGCAGGAATGACTGTTTTCCCGCCCCTTCATCGAGATGTGGTTGCTGGAATGAAAGTTGGAGTTGTCGGAATAGGAGGATTAGGACACTTAGCTTTAAAATTTGCCAATTGCATGGGAGCAGAAGTTACAGCAATTTCTACAAGTAATAACAAGCAAGCTGATGCTACGGAGTTTGGAGCACATCATTTTGTGAACTTAAGAGATGAGACTCAAATGAAGAATGCTATAGGAAGCTTAGACTATATCATTAATACTGCAACAAGCTATGATATTGCTCAGTGCTGTTCACTTCTCAAACCGATGGGAACTCTAAATCTTTGTGGATTCCCAGATGCAAAAGAAAATGTTAACTTTAGTCTGCTTCCAATTCTTTTAAATCAACTTACCTCCCCTCCGTTAGCGGATTAAATATTTTTTAACAAAATTTCTATATAAATTTTATGTAAAATTTAAAATTTATTTTTAAAAATGCAAGCTGTTTAAAATCAAACAGAATCAGTTAGAGGTTTAATTATAATAACTGTCACTTACATATCAAAATTTTTTTTTTAAAATAATATTTTGTTCGCTCATGGAGGGTGGGTTTTTAGGCCAAAAATAGGGACTTTTCAATGGTTACGGAAGGGGAAGTTAGAGTTCAAGCAAACCCAGTAGGATCTAGACTAGAAGGAGAGGAAATGCTTGAGTTCGTAAAAATTCATAATATTTATCCAAGAACTGAAACTTATGCATTTGCTGATACTCAAGCTGCTGTTAACTCGTTGGCAGACGGAAATCCTCACTATCCGAACTACAGAGCTGTTCTTGAGATGAGGAGCTTTATGGAGACATTCACCCCAGCTAATTAATTCTCTTACTAATTCCCCCCCTTTTAAATTGCAGTAAAAATCATGTTCCAATTTATTTTTATTTAAAAACAAAAATATTTAACTTTTCTATATAGAATTTTTTTTTTAAAAAATTGAACCCAATATTTTAAAATTTTTCTAAAAATTAAATCAATTAGTGTGAAAACTGTTTAATGAACATTCTGCACGAACTTTTCGTTGGTTTAAGTTAAAACTAATTCTATTAAAATTAGTATTTTTACCTATAAAATTTTCCTATAAAATAATTTTATTCATAATTGAAAATGCCCAAAAAATTGAAATTTTGCCGATGTTTTTCCAAATTAAAGAAGTGGGATTAAGAATGCATTAAACCAAAAAAAGATCTCTTTTTGCTTTATATTATTAGCTATAAAAATGAAACTAAAATTAAAATTTTAAGGATGAGATTAAGATTAATAAGAATAATGATTTTGGGACCTAAAGATAAAAAGCCAAAATTATTAATAATTTACATATATAATTTAAATTATATTAATGAGAAATAGGTAGTTTCGGGTACATGAGTTATTAAATATTGCTAATTCGTTAAATAGATTGATTAGTAATATTTCTATTGAATGCTTATGCATTATCAATACTGCTATAATATATGATATTTCTCAATGCTGCTCGTCACTGAGGTTAGAAGAACTCTTAATCTATGCGGAGTTCCAAACTCAAATAAAAATTTGAATTTTAGCATGTTTCCGATCCTTTGAAATCGTTAAGAGCTCAGTTCAGCTCTATGAGCTCTAGACTGAAATGGAGAGAATGCATAACTTCATAAAAATTAATAATATTATCTAAGAGCTAAATTTATATATTTACTGAAGTTCAAGCTGCTACTCATTATCCAAATTATAGAGTTGCTCTAGGGAAAAAAGCTCTATGAAAGCGCTTATTTTCCTCTAATTTAAATGCTTATAGAGGATGAATAATTACTCCACACCTGCATAAGCAAACAAAACCATTAAAAAAATCTATTTTTTGGCCAAGAAGCTTGCTGTATATTTTTTTAAAAAAAATTGACCCCATTAGCTAATAAAATTTTTTGTTCGTTAGCAAAAGGAGGACTTAATAAACAAAATGATTATTTCTAAGCAAAAATGTGTATTATTAAGAACACATAAATTTTCATTAATTCAAGATTTAATAATTAAATTCGACGAATTGGATCCACCTTCTTTTAGTCAGAGATCAACTCAACTGGGCATAGGGGACATAACTTCACTTGGCATTTTAACCATTCTGAATATTTCAGAAGATGTTAACCTCTTAATGGTCAAAAATAACGTTTTTGTGACAACAAAAGATTATATGTGAAAAACTTGAAACAGATAATAACTTTCAGCACTTATTTTACCTTTGATGCATTTCTAATTATGCTAAAATGCTCTTTAAGCTTAATTTCGGCCAATAAGATATATTAAATGATTTCCAAACTAAATGCATCCTTAGCAAAAATTAGATTGAAAGCTGTTGCATCTAATAATTGAAAAAATAGGATAACAAATGATTTCTAGCATAGGTTTTCTAAGATTTTAATTTTTCTGAAGCTTATTAATCTGATGTTAAATCAGCCATTAATTAACGCAAAAGTATGCCATTTAATATAGCTCAATGAATTTAATAATAAAAATATGCAAAGAAATACTTTTGAAGTCTTAGGAGACAGAGCACCCCAGCCATGTGCTATAGGTGACGCCCATGGAGTTGCGATGGCATTTATGAATCCAGGGACAACAGTTTCGCCTCTTCCTTTTCGTCATCCAGCCCTTCTTGACAATGAAGTTAGAATCAATGTAACTCATGCTGGCTGCTGCCACACTGATATTTTTATGTCAACTCAGGCCTGGTTCCCTGGTGGCTGCTTTCCTCTTGTTCCTGGGCACGAAATAGTTGGAGTTGTTGATAAAGTTGGGGAAAAAGTATCAAAATTTCAGCCTGGCGATAAAGTAGGGTTTGGGACTATTCGAGACTGCTGCGAAGAATATGATAGCTGTCTCCAGTGCCGAACAGGATTCGATAATCTGTGCCCTAAAAAGGTGACTACATATGATCCTCATTTTGGAGGTTATGCAACATCATTTCAAGCCAAAGGAAGCTTTTTCTTTAAGCTCGATGAGAGTTTTCCTGGAGAGGCAGCACCAATGTTTTGCGCAGGGTTGACAGTGTTTGCTCCACTTCATCGAGACGTAGTTTCTGGAATGAGAGTTGGAGTGATTGGAATTGGAGGCTTACTTCCTCCTTATCGAATATACAATAATAGAAAAACACTTATTAAATTCCTCTTTAAGAAAAAAAATTTGTATAAGTTAATATTTAATCTACAATTAATACTATTATAATTAACTCTCCAGCTTTTTTACCATTTTAAGCTTATACTCTACAATATATATAGAAATTGCCCCACACGGGAATTGAACCCTCGTGTGGAACCATTTTTGGTACTTGGAAGTCAAGATTCTCCACATACAAATAATGGCTTCACACGTGGGTTCAATTCCCGTGTGGGGCAATTTCTATATTCATTTAAATATTTTTTCAAAATAAGATTAACCCTTTTGGGAAAAAAATAACTTCATTATAGATAATGGAGTTTAGGGCATCTGGCCATTAAGTTTGCAAATTCTATGGGAACTGAGGTTACAGCAATTTCTACGAGCAATAATAAGCAAGCTGATGCTAGAGAGTTTGGAGCTCATCATTTTATTAACTTGAGAGATGAGGCCCAGATGAAAAATGCAATGGGAAGCTTAGATTATATCATTAATACTGCCACAAGTTATGATATTACTCAGTGCTGCTCATTGCTTAGACCAAGAGGCGTTCTTCACTTATGTGGAGCTCCAAGTTCAAATGAAAATTTGAACTTTAATCTGTTCCTATACTTTTAAATCAATTAAAAGTTCAGTCAAGTTTAACAGGTTCCAGACTTGAAACAGAACAAATGCTTGAATTTGTAAGGATTAACAATGTTTATCCAAGGGTTGAAACTTATAAATTCGCTGATACTCAAGCTGCAGTTAACTCTTTAGCTAATGGAGCCCCTCATTATCCAAATTATAGAGCTGTCCTTGAGACAAAAAGCTTTATACAAACATTCCATCCAGCTAACTAATTATTTCTTGATCTTTCATTAAATCAATTTAAAATGTATATATTAACAACTTTACAGTGAAATTAAAATGACATTGAAAGCCTTTGGTTGCAATTTATAATTCTTGTAATAGTCAAAAAGGAGTTCTCCAGATTCATTGATGATCTTGCAGAAACCTCAAGAAACGGATATCCTAGACTATCAGCAAGACTTTTCCCTTCTTCATAAGCCACCGCTCTCCGTCCTTCTAAGTCACTTTTACTTCCAATTAAAAATACTATAGAGCTCGGCTCAGCATAAAGTTGTATATCTCCAATTCATTTTTTTATATGTAAAAATGATTCTCTCTTGGTAATATCATATACAATTATGATGCCTTTTGCATCCTTATAGAAGTGAGAATAAATCACTTTGTATCTCTCATTCCCAGAAGATGCCCACAGCTCTAGCGTGCATCTTCTAGTGTCTTGGTGGGCTGAAATATAATTCTTTTTAGAAAAATACCTTTTCGATGCCAATTGTTGGTACATAGATGTCTAAATACCTGCCTAGGCAAAAACGATTTATCAAGGCAGATTTTCCGACTTCTGAATCGCCTACTAGTACAATTTTAATGCAATTTTTGCTGAGTGGATGTTACTATTTGTGTACGTCCATATAATAAATATTAAGAGGTGACATTTTTGAAATAATACATGAGGAAATGATTTGATCTTTCTATTGAGCGTTTTAATTTTTTTCACACTATAAATTAGGCTATAATAAATTAAATTTGACAATCAATAATTTAAAATATTTAAGATCATTTATAATAAGCTTTAAGATTAACCAGAGTGCTGAATCTCAGTTAGATTATAATTTTTTTATTTATTAGAACGCCTAATTTTCAATAGACAAGCTCAATAATCTGGAAAACTATTTTAACAATTAAAGCAAATAAAGTCATAATAATACAATAATATCATTATCTATCGAAATTTAAAGCTAGGATTCTTAGTAAAATATTGAATATTTCATCAATATTTTTTGAATATTCAGCAGATGTCTCCATAAACAATAGTCCCAATTTTTCTGCCAATTTTTTGCCTTCATTATAAGAGACTCCTCTTTCTCTTGGTAAGTCAGATTTATTTCCTACTAAAATTCCAGTAAAATTTTTAATCAACCTTTCGTCGAATTTAGATATCCAATTTGATATATTTTTAAAAGATTTTCTGTTCGTAACATCATAGCAAAAAATTATTGCATAAGGTTTTCCAAAGAATAGAGGGAGCATCCCATGCATAGCCCAGTTTTGATATTCCCAAAGGCTAACTTGCATATTTTCATGATTTGCTTGAATTATCTTATGCCGCTCATTACAATTTTTGCTTTCCAATCTTTGAATTTCTGAATTAATTTCAAAGTCTCCAGCACAGTATTTATTCAAAATCGCTGATTTTCCAACATTTTCATCCCCGAAGACAAGCACATCAAATCCCGGCTTTATTAAATTCTGAGACATTATTCAGTTATAAAATATGATAAAATGAATACAATTAAAATTAAGGAGATCTCATAATAGACTCTCTAGCAGTCAAGGGCTGATGATTTGCATCATAGTCCTTATATGACATTATATGTGAGTTGCAAGTTTTTTCTATATCTTTTAATAATGTGTCTTCTTGTTTATCGAGCTCTTTCATTCAATTTTGCAGCTGCTCTATTAATTGAACTCTTGTTTTAAGCCAATCTCCAGTTGTCTCAGCTTTTTTGGTTGATGGTTGAGGGGTTATAGGCCTATCCAATATAACTTTTTCTTGGATAATGGTCTTTGATTTGGATCTTGGCTGCTCAGGCTGATTCTTTTTCCTTCGAAGTCGCTCTTCTTGTACCCTTTGTTTGGCGGCTTGGAGAACTTCTTCTTTTTGTTTTTTGGCTTCATTTTTGATTTTCTTTTCTTCTTCTCTTACCTTTTTGGCTTCTGCTTTCTTATCTTCTAATTTTGGTTTGTTTTCAATATTTGATTTTTGAGAAGATTTCTGTTTGCTAGTTGTTGGGTATCTTTTTATGCGAGATGATGCCTCTGGCTTGGTGGCGGAGTATTTAATAGCTTCATTTTTCTCTTGGAGAACTGGCTTAGGAGTAAATGACTTTCGTAGAGGAGAAATTGCAAAATAATCCATTTTAACGATGTGTCCAATTACTGTTAATATGGTTCATGCATGGAAATATGATTCTAAGATATATAAAAAATAAATAATATGTGCAAATACTTATTTGTCTTTAGATCTTATATGTTAATGCTTTAAAATCATCAAAAATATACCATCTATAGAAATTAATAATAATTTTGATTAATAGCCAGATCATTTTTATATACAGAAAATGATTTTTATTCTCAAGCTCTAGATCTTAAAAAAGTAAAGGTATTATAAAAATTATATTTTTGTTAAAAAAATGTAAATTTCTGATAACAGAGATTTTTCTAATAATTTAACATGAGTTTTGCATTTTGCCAAAAATGCAAAAGAATATTTTTCACTTTTCTAAAACAAAAAAATATGTAAAATAATTAGTCCAGTAAAATCCTAATGAATTTCTCTATAAGCCCTTGTCCCATTTACCAAAATCGCATTCATACACGTCCATTTCTTGAGTAAAATTCAAATTCTGATATAAATATGTCACTCAAGATCAGCAGCTTCAATATCCTCAACACCCATAGATTCTACGAGGAGCGCATTCCTCTCATAAAACGTGCCATTCAAGAAATGGACTGTGATATTATAGGACTTCAAGAAATAAATTATGAAGGTAACAAGGAAATTTACATACACCCAGACTACGACTATAAATTCTCCCCATTATATGAATCAATGGGACCTTGGAATGTAAATGAGCTTCCAGAATCATTTCGGTGGCTCGAAGGGTTCAGGATTGACGGGAACGCTTTTCTAGTAAAACCGAAAATCAAAGTCCTGGCTGAGGGTTACCGCCAATACTCAGATAAATTGCGCAATGCCCAAAGAATGAAGATAAGGCTTAATGACCAAATTGTATGGGTCGTCAACACTCATTTAGACTGGCAAACCGACGCGAGCAGGCTAAAAGAAGTTGAAGAATTATTAGAATGGATGAAGCCAATGATGGATTGCCCCATAATTATTACTGGAGATTTTAATGCAACCCCAGACTCAAGTGCCTACGCTCTGCTTTCAGAACAGTTCCAATCTGCACTTTATGTGGCCAATGGAGAGGAGCCGGAAAAAACTTTCCCATCAGAGTTGTTAGATCACGAGGAAATTATGAAAACTTGGCATTACGAGCTGCTGGGCCCCAAAGTGCCAAGAGTGTATGATTACATTTGGTTTAGGAACATCAAGCTAAAAACAGCAAGAGTTGTAAATAATATCAGAGAAGGTACATTTTGTCCAAGCGACCATTACCCTCTTGTGGCTGAGTTTGAATTGAGTTAATATAATACAGTGTAAATTTAAAATGTTGCTTTAGCACCATATGATGATTTTCTTGGATGGGAGATAGCTTGTTCGAGGTCTTGTGTTACTTGTTGCTGGATCTGCTGGGTGTTTTGCAGACGCTTGATGAGCTCCATTTCTAACAATTCCATGCTCATCACTTCTTTTTCTGTGTTTTGCTTTTCAATGTCTTCAATTTCGATACGTTTCTTATAGTCCTGCTTGAATTCTTCGTACTTTTTAGCTTTTAAATGGTTAATTTTTTCTTTTCCTTTTTCTTTGCTGGCTTTGACTGCATTTTTTCTCATTTCATTTTCTTCTCTTATGCTTTCTAGGTGTTCTCTTTTTCTCCTATCGTTCAAATTTCGCTCCATCCTTGTCTTTTTAGCTTCTTCAATTTTAGCTATTTGAATGGAATCTTTGAGGTTCTCGAATTCTTTTCTTCGTTCTTCTCTTATCATGTGATTTGTTTGGCGCTTTTCACTCATGGCTCTTTCTCTTTCTGATAGATGACCTGATTTTTGTTTTTGCTCATTCTCTTGATGCCGTTTCTTTGTCATGATTTCTTTTGTGCGTTTACGGGTTTCTTCGATTTTTTTCCAAGTTTTGACTTCTTCTTGTTGGAGAAGCTTTATGCGGTTTGCGAGGAGCTGGGCATCTCTTTCCATTTGCTTTCTAGCTTTGATGGCATCTATAAGGCTAACAGGGATTGAATTTTCATCCATATTGTTTCAGTTATGCAATTCATATAAAATTTATTTTCAGGTTATAATTGAGCTTAAAATGCATTCAGATTTCAAAATTTTTATAGATAATTTACAAATAAATAAACATTTGATTTATTATAGCACTTTTGCTTTAAAACTCAATTCATATCGCATACTTTCTAAGCTAAATTCTTTAAATGAGCTCTTAGAAGCCTTTTATTTATTGATTATAAGCACTTATGCTGATTTTTTAAAATGCTATATCTTTGATCGTTCCCTGATTTCAATTCCATAAGTTCTCAAAGATCCTTTAATTCTGGCAGCCTATAAAAGATTTAACTTTAAACTGATCATTTATGTTTGAGTATCCATATTTAAGGCTTACAAAGGATAAATGTATTTTAATATAATAAAATCGCCAGTAATATGGCTACTTCGAAAAGGTACATGTTATGCAGCCTTTTTTGCTTAAAGTTAACCTTAATTGGAGAAGCTAAATCTGGGAAGACGTCAATTGTTAACCGATTTTTCAACGATCAATTTGAAGAAGCTTATGACCCAACCTTTGGACTTTCACCTGTAATCTTAATGCAGAATAAAGAATTAATCGAAAGAAACGGCACAAAATACGGCTTGCTTGTATGAGATATTGCTGGGAATAAATTCTGGGAATTTATGATAAGAGATTGCTTTGAAGAGGCACATGGGATACTGTTGATATATGACGTTACAAACCGAAATTCATTTCTACATGTCTCAAGCTGAGGGAAAAGAATAGAAAAAGAATCAAAAAATAGGAAAACTCTTCTCGTTGTAGGAAACAAATGCGACTTGGAAAAAGAACGAGAGGTTTCATTCGATGAAGGAAAACAGCTCGCTGATAGTTTAGATGCGACCTTCATTGAAGTTTCTGCACAAAACTCACATAATATAAGCAGTCTCTTTGAAATAATAATATCTCAAGCAATCGGGATGAATAAATTGAGCATTTTCGAGAGCTCATTAATTTAGAAATAATTCATCACAAATAAGGTGTAGATCGTAGAAAATATTAAATATATCAAAGAGAAAAGCAAATAATTATTTTTTGGCTTAAAAATAAGAATTGCTTGGCTAATGATGTATTCATAATTCTATTTTAAAATTTCATATTTCCCGAATAGTTTTTATGTAAAAAAGATCTTAAATTATGTTTTTAAGAACACTTTGTAAACCAGAACCTCTTATTTGCGTACAAACTGAGGTTTCCGGACAAACTATCTTAACAGAGCATTCTTTTGGCAAATCAAAAGTTCCAGCAGGGACACTGTAGCTTATGCTATGGAAGTCTTTAAAGTCGTCAGGCATTTCATAAATTCCAAGCATTACTCTTTGACTTGGCTGAGTTGCCACTGTTTCATAATAATAATTTGGCTGGTTTCCCATTTTATCCCAAGCATAAGCTTGAACTCCATTGTGCATAGTAGTTCCTAAAAATGTTGAATTATCCATCCAAGTTGGATACAATGGTCCGCATCCTTGTTGATAATTGCAACAAAAGCAGCAATAATGGTCTTTAGGATAATGAATATATCTGTTTCCACCAACTGCGAACTGGTTGCATGGACCGTCAACTAGAATTTTGAACCCATTTAATCCACAGAACGCATCATATCTTCCATTATCTCTGTCTATACGTGTGCTTTGGCTTGTATAGTCATAGTAATAAACTCCATTTGTGGTGTGATTTCCATAGCTTGTGGATATAAAGGTTTCGTTGAAGGATTGGGTGAAAGTGTTAGGCCATTGAGGAGGTAATGGGTCAGCAAGTGCTAAACCAGTTACAATGAGCAATGTCCACATTTATTTATTCAACAATGATTATTATGTAAATTTAATTTATGATTTAGCATATAATTATTCAGTATAATTATTGTTTAATTATGAAGGAAGAGCATTATTGAATATTTTATACTAAAAATGACCTGAAGGTAATAGTCAATTATTTGTCATTAATATGAGAAAGATAAAAATAAATCAAGGGTTAACAAATATTAGAACTTAATTTCAATGAAATATGTGTGCTGAGAGTTTAAAGTATAATAAATCATATTATCTAAAAATTGATAAATTTTGCATATATATTTAATTTTATTAAGTTTATAACAATTATACCAAAGATCACATTAGATGTCATGTTTTCTGCTCTATATACCTCCGATACACTAAATCATATATAAGCTTTGGCATCAGAAATGAATATTCAAAGTAGGCTACTGTTAAATTAAATTAATCTGATGATTTTGTATCATATTCTGCATGAAAAGCTGATATTTAAAGGGATATCGTCTCCTTATTTTTAAATCTATACAAATAAAAAAACAATATTATCTTTAGGCAACTAGATAATAACTTTATTTGAACTTTAGACTGCAATACTAATTATTGAAATATCTTAGCTATTAAAAAAAGACTGGTCTTTCTTCTTCAGATTCTGTTTCACCTAGCTGTGAACAAACCGAAGTTTCTGGGCACTTTAGCTTAATATTGCACTCCTTAGGAAGGTCAAAAATACCAGATGGAACGCTGTAAGTAATAGCATGGAAATCTTTGAAATCTCCACCCATTTCGTAAATACTAACTCCCCCTCTCCGTGAGTGAACAAAAAAAATTTTGTTCACTCACGAAGGAGGGTTAATTTTTTTTAAAAAATTTAGATATAAATTTTATAGAAAAAATTTTTTTTTCGAAATTTTAAAAAAATCCTAATTTACAAAAATTGGGAAGCAAATATTTATTTAATTTATAAAATTTATGTTTTAAGAAGCAATTAAACAAAATGATCTCTAGATTTCATTATAATAATTATCACTTATATATCAAAATTTTTTTCTATAAAAAATTTTTTGTATTTAAGTTTAAGTTTACTTTTAAATGAAATCTCTTTCTATCCAGTCTCCGTGCTTGAGGTCCAATTTGATTAACAGCTCTGAACAACGGTAGGTGGACCTTCCTTACCGTCGAACTGTTAATGTTATCAAGTCCGCATAGACTTCTCTGATCAGTGCCAGACTCAGCACTGACCTCTCCACTTCACTCGAGACTCTCAGGAGAATTGACCTCTTTCACTAAGTTTCGAGTATAGGTCCTCACCTGCAGAGCAGGTCAGTAGGACCTATCTCATTACTGCCATTTTAATATTGTGATTTTTGTATTAAAAAATTTTTGTTCACTCACGGAGGGTGGGTTTTGGGCAAAAAATAGCGATTTTTTTCTAATGGTTTTGTTCACTCACGGAGGGGGAGTAAGCATGACTCTTGCGCTTGGCTGAGTTGCAGCTGTTTCATAATAATATCTGTCCTGTTGAAGAGTTCTAAGCCAGCCATAAGCATTCACTCCGTTGTGAGGAGCAGTCCCTAAAAATGTTCCATTGTCCATCCTTACTTAGTTACTTACTCCCCCCCCCCTCCGTGAGTGAACAAAAAAATTTTGTTCACTCACGAGGGGGTTAATTTTTTTTTTTTAAAAAAAAATTTATATATAAATTTTATAAAAAATATTTTTTTTCGAAATTTAAAAAAATCCTAATTCGCAAAAATTGGAAAGCAAATATTAATTTAATTTATAAAATTTATGTTTTAAAAAGCAATTCGTTCAAAATTAAATAGAATTAGCTCTAGATTTCATTATACTAATTATCATTTATATATCAAAATTTTTTTCCATATAAAAAATTTTCTATTAAAAGCATTTTTGTTCACTCACAGAGGGTGGGTTTTTGGGCAAAAAAATGGCGATTTTTCTAATGGTTTTGTTCACTCACGGAGGGGGGGGGAGTTACTTACTTAGTTACTTACTTACTTATTAACTTATTAACTTATTATGGCGGTTAGTCGAGGCCCGCTTTGTTAGCTCGGTTACCAAGGATCCCCCGCCAGGGGATTCATCCGCTCTCGGGACGCGTACTTCCTACCGGTTTCCTCCGTCTCTCCTCCTTGCCATTCCGCGATGGCTCCAGTCTTGAGTGGGCAGACTTTGGGTTCCCGGGAACTTGCTTCAAGCTGCACAGCGAGGTTGCCTGCACAGAAAATCGAAAAAATGGATTTTCTGGCCGACTTTCAGCAAAAGTTCTAACTTGTAGCCCAGGCCGTAACCCCTGGTTTCACGGTAGTGCAGTGCCCGAATGGTCCAAAGGATTTGCTGGGCAACACCTTTTCCAACTACAAGCCTCCTTTGTCCTCGAGGCAAAACCTAAACCAGAAAAAGGACAAGGGCTAGGCTCCCTACACACACGGGAATTACTTATCTAGCATAACTGCCCATTTCCAGCTTGGTAAAACCTTGCCGGATATAATTAAAATATGCGCTCGGAAGCTGCGTGGTCAGAGGCCATGCCAGGTGGAGACGCCATATTTTTAATTATTTCATTGTCCATCCAAGTAGGATTTAGTGATCCACATCCTTGTGCTGAATTGCAGCAATAGCAACAATAGTGGTCTTTAGGATAATAGAGATATCTGTTTCCATTGACGACAATATGTGAGCATGGGCCATCAACAAGGATTTTGAACCCATTTAGCCCACAAAATGCATCATACCTTCCATTAGCTCTGTCGATGCGAGTGCTTTTGGTGGTCCAGTCATAATATAAAGTTCCAGTTGTGGTTTGGTTTCCATAGCTGCCTGTAGCAAAAGTTTCGTTAAATACTTGGGTAAAAGTGTTAGGCCACTGAGGAGGTATTGGGTCAGCTAGTGCTACGCCTGCGACAACTAACAATATCCACATTAATTTATTCAACATGTTTATTCCATCCATTAAGAGTGAGCAAGCTTATTGAATTGGTTAGCATTTTTGGTTTAAAAAAAATTTTAAAATTAATATAAAAATTATGTTTTGGACTATTTAAAATTTTTAAATAAAAATATAATTAATTTATTAAATTTATGTTTAAAAATCCAAGCTATGCAGAATTTAACAATTAGCTTAAGCTCTTAATTAGTCATGTTTATGAAATAATTTAAATTAAAAATATTTTATATTAAAAATTTGTTTACACTTTTTATATATGGGTGAATTGTTCAAAATAAAGATAATTCTAATCACTTAGCTGGCTCTTAAAAAACTAGGAGTTAGAAACTAACATTTAACAAGTAGTTTGATTAACTTTTGATATAAAATATTTAAAGCAGCTTATTTTAAAAAATTTGCCAGGTATTACTTGGTTTGCATACTTTGTAGACCAAAATTTTTAAGTGCTAAATTTCCAAAACGCAAGCTTAAGTGAAATTAATATCAAAGGGTATAAATCTTAATGCGAGATTAGAAATGCTTTAAGGAGCATGAAGATCCAATTTCTCACTAATAAAAAGGAAGAAATGAGGTTAAAAAATTATGGTGAAGCTATAATAAAAGAGAATCGCTTCTAAATAAGAGATAATTATAAGCTTTATTTTTAAGCATAAAGAATGCATAATAATAGTTTAATTCTAAATTTATAATCATAGTTAATATTTGCTAATCGCAATATAAAGGAATAAGCTAATGATCTTTTGATAATCTAATAAAAGATTATAAAAAATAAAGCGATAAATTTTGAATTTGTCAATTTTGTGTTTTCATTTTTTCCCCTTTTAATCTAAAATGTACAGACAAAAATTTAAATTTTAAAACGTAAAATTTTAGATTTCGAAGATTTAGATTTAAATATTAATTTTTAAATATAAAGACAAATGAAAATATCTTCAATTTGATAGGAACAAGTTTAGCATACCAATTAATTTTTTTAAAAAATCTTAGAAGAATAAGCTATTTGAAATGAGGCTCTTAGCAAGGTTAAAGCTAATTTTTTGTTTAAAAACTCATACCGATTTTTTGATAATTTATTGTATATTCTATAATTATAATACATTCAAAATTGCTTAATTAATTATATGCCAATATAAAGTTAATTCAAAACTTGGCATCTTACAGCTTTCTGATGACTATGCAGCTGCTTAATCGTCGTTTTGTTCTGTCTAGGGCTACTTTCTTCAGTAGACATTCTTCGTCTATCATTTGTTTTGAGTAATTCTAAATCTGATCTCTTTGTAAAATACAGCTTATTGTTCTTCAATGACTTAAATTCAATGTATTTGCTAAGATTATTCTTTGATTTTATCTGACCCTTTTGTGATTTACTTGAAAATGATCCCATTATTTTTTAATTTACAGACTTAATATGGAACTGTTTCCGAAATCATCATCAAAGATACAAATTTTTTCATTTTTTATTCCCATATATAACAAATTGAATTCAAATATATTTCTCTTCACAATTTCACATCAAATCTTCACAAAATAAAAAATAAAAAATCGCCAAAACAAGCCAAATAAAAATCTATTAATAATTATTTTCATTCAAATGATCCCTTAAATGATTATAGCTAATATCCATCATTTCATATTTGCATCAAGCAGGAGAGGCTGTAAATGGTTGATGGCCATAATAAATACCTGAGAACAAAATGCAGCAACGTCCTAGTAGTGAAACACAAATAGTCGTAAGCGATCTTCACCAAACTGTCACTGAATCTGACCTTTACCAACAAGCCTCACAATATGGCCAAGTTGCATACATTAGAGTTCTCAGGCATATTGACACAAAATCGTCTCTTGGAGTCGCATTTATCAATTTTATTGATGCTGCTTCCGTGGAGCGGGCGAGAAACGAGATGAATGGGCTGCTCTTCAAAGGCAGAGTCATCAGAGCGATGAAATTTAATAAAGAACGTGACCCTGAAGCAAACATTTTTGTCAAAAATATCAACGAAAATGTCACTTACAAGGAGCTTGAAAGTCACTTCAAGGGTTATGGAAACATTTTGTCTTCTAAGATCAGCTGAGGTGCTATTTTTTTACAATTATTTTTTAAATAATAAATAATTCTATTTTTCTAAATAAAATGGACCAAATCAGCTACGACGAAAACGGAAATTCCAAAAAATACGGATTCGTTCAGTTCGATAAGCGTGAAGCAGCTCAAGCAGCAATCGCTAATGCAAATGGATCAGTACTGAGAGGAAGCGAATTGCAAGTAGCCAAGTTTATTCCAATCAGCAGCAGAATAATCTCTGCCAACAACAACCTATACGTAAGAGGCTTTGGCGCTGATATGACCGCTGAACGATTCCACGCCATTTTCTCATCCTTCGGCGAAATCACTTCACACGTCATTCTGTCCAACAAAGCCAAAGACGGCACTGAGAGATACTTCGGCTTCGTCTGCTTTGCCACCCCAGAAAACGCCGCAAGCGCTTTGCAAGCCTTAAATGGGAAATCAGACAATGGCTTCACCTGGTACATTGCAGTCCACATGAACAAGAAAAAGCGTTTAGCTTTGCTGAGACAAGAAAATGCGAAAAAACAAGAAGACTGGAAACGAAGAAATATCTATATAAGAGGACTTCCACTTAACATTGACGAAGAAAAACTGCGAAAACTCTTCCAAGAATTCGGAGAAATCGAGTCTATAAGGATTCCAAAAGTTGAAAACATCAGGTACCAAAACTCAGAAATGATCAAAGAATTTACTGTAAAAGGCGTCGCCTATATTCTTTTCGCCCAACCTCAGAGCGCTATAAGGGCTGTACAAGGGATGAGGGATAAATCAGTAGAAGAGAAAAAGCTGTTCGTGAATCTTTGGAAGCCAAGGGAAGAAATTGCGAAAGCGATTAACATCTCTAAGATGAAGAAGATGCAGAGCTTCATGTTTGATTATGGAATGATGCCTGGACCAATGATGGGAGGCAGAGGAAGACAGCAGCCAAGAGCTATGCCTGGAAGAGGATGGGCAGGACCTCAACAAATGGGGAGAGGAAAGCCAGCGTTCCCACCCCAAGGCTTCCCTCCACAACCATTCCCTCAGCAGCCAGTTTACCCTCCTCAAGCAGCTTTCCCTCCTCAACAAGTAGCACAGCCACCACCAGTCCCATTGAACTTCGACATCAAGACCTATGAAAGTGCTCCACCAGAATTCAAGAAAAGAATGCTAGGAGAAGCATTATACCCTGTGGTGCTGAAGAATTCGAACCAAAAGATTGCAGGGAAGATCACTGGTATGCTTTTGGAGATGGAAAATGAAGAACTTTTATCGTTATTGACTAACCCAGACGGATTGAAACTTAAAGTTGGAGAAGCAATTGATGTACTGAGAAGAGCTTGGGAAGGTGACAATGAAAACTTGAAGCTTATTGAAGGTTAGTAATAACTTAATTTCTCTTCGAAAGTCTAGCTTACTTATTACTTATTTAGTTACTTAGGTATTTAAGGTGTCTTGATTTCTTCAGCAAGATGATTTAGGCATGCTTAAGCCCATCCTTTTAACTCACGACTGGTGACGTCACCAAGCAATCTTGGACCGGTTAGCCCGACCAAGCCATTCTATAAAGTTCCGTCCTCAGCTGGGCCAGAAATCCCGCACCGGCAGCGTTGCCTCGCCCGAACTCGACTCCTGCGCGTGCTCCGCCTAAGGGTCACCCTCCTCGGGTGTGCCAAGCAGCAAACCCAGGTGTTCTTAGTATCTTGGACCAAAGAAATACCCTATGCGGTATTCCATATTGGTGTTGCTGATAAAAGGCCACGTGGAAAACTGAACCCCATAATAATAAAAGCGAGGGAAGGAATAGTTCTCGGAGAGAACTAATTCCGCACTGAGCCATTTTATTATTATCCTTCGAAAGTCTAGCAGATTATTAGTTTGTAAGGGTTAATTTACATTAGTTACAGCCCAGCTGGGGTTTCTTTTCTGCAGATTGGACAGACTTCTTTGTACCCAAGCCACTTGTTCAAGCAGGATTCGTGGAAAATGTGCTGGCAGCCGATTAATGCTCCTATTTTTTGACCTACAGAGAAAACTTCTAAATTTATCATACAGATCGTTATCGTTCGATCAAGGGTTTATATCTGAAAAATATAAAATTTTCATAAGTTAATTTTAAAATTCTATACAATTTTTACTTGCTGATCACAAAGATAGAGTATGCAATATATAAGCAAATATGCTAGAAAATTGCGTTGTAAAGTATTATCTCTAAGATTCATTACTATCAAAAATAGGAAGTTATATTTGAGGTGGGGGAGTGAGTTTCTTTTGTTCCTATAAGAAAATCGTTAATCAAGGATGGGGCTAATTCACAGTTTTCTGGGAATTGGTAATGGTAGTTCAATTTAACATGGAGGAGTAAGCAGATAGCACACATTTCTTCTTTCATTTCTATAGAATAATTTTTAATACCTGGAATTAGCTTTTCTCTGACATTTTTTAACGGCTGATACTGCTCCAAATAAGCTGTTACTACATCAGTGCAGCAGCAGAGGCTTAAAAAAATCAAAATAATTGATAATATCAAAAGAGCCAATAAATAAATTTGGGGCTCTTCTGCATTAATGCCATCTCTTTCTAGATTTGATCCGACAATAAAGAATTGGCAAAAAACATCGAGAATTCCAGTTGAGCACAATTTTCCTATCCCCATTTATCTTAATTTTCAGCTAGTATACTATTGTTCTATTTACTAATGGAATCAATTTATCAAATAATTATAAATGGTATATATAAAGATAAAAAACAGAGTATACCACCTTGCTAAAATCAGTCACCCCGACGATAAGCATCAGTTTCTGCATGATAATTGGGTTCAGAGCCAAAAAGGTATTCGAAAGGACAATAGACAGAGGAAAGAAAATAAGCAGTCTTAAAGTATACTTTTGAGACGAGAATGTTGAGCCGTCCTTCGTAGCAAGTGCCAGCATGATAGGATTCGTCATACAGCTAATTGAAAAGAAAGCCAGTCCACAGAATTTGAGAATCGGCTCTTTAAACTTTGCTGCCACAAGGTAGCACAGGAGTAAGGCATTATACACCAAAACACTTCCTATGGACCCAAAAAGAGTGAGTCTTTGTGCCAAATTCATTTTTATTTATGAATTGCATTGCAATCTTAACATCTTTCTGATAAAAATAGAACTGCAAGGTGATACATAATTTAATATCATTAAACATGTCAGACCCCAGCAAAACTCGAAAAGCTGCCCCACAATACAAAACAGACTGGAGAAAACCATTGACAAATCCTGCAGTTGTAAAGTACACACGAGAAGCAATTTTTTCCTATTTTCACGCACCTGAAAGCCCTGTATTCCCTCAAGCTGATGGTCTTGATCTTTTGATATCTTTAGAAGGCATGTATTAAAATGGTGAATCAACCTGCTATTAATTTCTGTAGCGGGGGCCTTAATGGGTGCAGGGACATTGAGGAATAAAGGCGTCGGTGTGTGTTTCGGCTTGGTTTTTACTGGCGCAGGTTGAGTGGGTTTACTAACTTCAATCCTGGGATCTAAGGGAAATGGGACACGAAGTTGGAAAGGGTTCTCTTTAACACTGCTAGAGGGTGTTCTTGCCCAATCGGGATACCTATCCTCCGGGATACTGATCATTTGTCCCAGACTTTGAGTTTACATTTTTACCATTAGCCTACAGAAAATAAGACTTTTTGAATTTTCTACGAAAGTAAACTCTTTGACACGCGGCATAGCGACACAATCATTCTAGCTTCAGGAACTAAGTGCAGACCTAATTGAATGAGTAATACAGTTCAAGGTTGTATGCGGATTCGTGAGCAAGCCGAGGAGCGTTATGGTATAAATTCCTTCAGAACACATTACAGTAGACTTATAAATATAATTAATGATTAACGGCATCTTTAGAATGCTTAGCTCCTCTTTTATCTTCAAATGCAGCTTTTTCCACTCCATTAGGATCCAATATAAATAGCCGGCCTCCTCCTGTGAAACGAGAGTTCAAGGAGCAAGTCCCTGAGTGGTTTACAGAAGAAAACCCTCTCAAGGAAGAAGAGACTGCAAAACAATCAAGTCCTGTGGCACAAGCTGAAGAGGAAACCGCAAAAAAGACAGAAGCTGAAAAACAGCCTGTACAGATCACTCTGTCTACTGTAGGGAATATCAAGAACTTGCCTGAAGAATTCCAAGGGCTTTCAATTGACGAAGAATTTAGTAAGGTTGACGAGGAGTTCGAAAAGAAGCAGAAAATTGTGGAAGAGGACGAAGAAATCCCTGAGTGGGATGACCCTGAGCCAGAAAAGCCCTACTCGCCTGAGATAAAGGCGCAGCCAATTACTATAGTGTGTTACCCTTTAGGATTAGTCCAGATGCAGCTGCAAGAAGGAAACCCGTTTGCCGCCATTATATATGAAAACTGTACAGTGGACGAGCAGCAACGAGTCATCCCGATCCCAAATTCAATTGCATATGAAAAAGTCTGGTATTATAAGGATCCTCGGCAAACTGTGCAAGGGCCTTTCAGCACTATTGAGATGTTTAATTGGAGTTCTGCAGGGTATTTTGATAGTAACCTTATGATTGCTCATAGCAATGCTTCACACTTCGCTCCTCTTTTATATTACACTTTGAGGCAGCAGGCAAAAATGAGGGAGCAGGCTCAGACAAAGCAAACTGGGAAAGATGAAGAAGCCACAAATAGCTTGAAATCAATGCTGGGGTTAGGGCAGGCTGAAAAAGGAGCGTGGGGTCCAAAACCAACAAACAATGTAGCACCATTAACAGAAATTCAAAGACAGCAGGCTAGAGGAAAGCGCTAATTAATAAGCTATAATTCTTCGTTCCGCCACCTATTCCTTAGCTCCTTTTCTTCGTTTTTTAAGCACTCATTAAAAACCCTGTATTTTTCTCGATCAACTTGGCCTTCTTCTAACTCCAACAAAATATAGGTGCAATTTTCATTTTTTGGGCACGTAAATCCTCTTTAAATTGGAAAAAATATAGCCTGAGCCTCCTTTAAGCATTATACTAATATTTGTAAAATTAATTTTGACATATATTAATGAAAAAAGTGCAAGTAGAATGCTATTTAAACAGCTTAAACACATATATACATAAAATGGCGTATGACGACCGACTCGCCCTCTCAGTGACGGTAGCCCGTGTATATCCGAGCATGGTTTTCTGAAGAAGCGACTTAGCCCAGCAATATCTGGACCCTGGTGGCGACCGGGGACAAACACAGACCCGCTGATCGTGTCCAGATCCTAGGGCAGTTAGGAGCATCTTCTTTTTCCAGCAGCGCCCAAGCCAGTGGGTGCCCGAAATGGAGCAGGGCGACTTACCTGCTCAAGCTGCTACTGTGGTCTGCCCCGAATCGCGAAGCGATTGAGGATTTTCTCAAGCGGATAAGCTGGAAAAGGGGGAGGCAGATTAGACGACCAAGAGGCGGTCTCTCCAGTTAAAAGGGCCCCAAATTAAACGGGGCGATCCGGCCAACCGAGAGGCAAAGACTGGCGTAATTCGGGGCGGAAGGCTGAGTTGGAAATGGTAGTGCCCGGCGACAGTCGGCTGACAACTCAATAGGGCAACCCACTACCGAGAAACCAGGGGTTTCGGCCTGGGCTCAGAGAACCAGTGATGGAAGTCCATCCTTTTCGCTCGTGCCGGCACGGCTCCTTAAGGAGCGCGGAGGAATGCCACGCATGGAAGTAGGGACCTTAAAACACATTTCGCTTAATTATTATTATTATTAAACAGCTTAAACACCGAATCGATTAATTTTTTTAAAAATTATTTCTTCATAAAAATAAAAGTATTGTGCTCAATTATATTATTTTATTAAAATATAAATTTTTTAAAAAAATATCCCCCCTTTAAAATTTTGAAAAGGATTTTTCCTTCAGATTTAATGGGGGAGCAGCTTCGCCCCTCCAAAAATTTGGCTCGCTAAATTTTTTTTCAAATTTAAAAAAAATCCTAATTCTCAAAAATCGGAAAGCGAAAACAATTAATTTATGTTTTAAAATAAAAAACTGTTAAATTGAAACAGAGTTAGCAGAAGATTTCATTATAATATTTAGCACTTATATATCAAACTTTTTTTTCAAAAAATAATTTATATTAAACAAATTTTTGTTCACTCACGGAGGGTTGCTTCTCAATAGTTTTCTTCGCTCACGGGGGATTAAAGGGCTATTTCCGTAGAACTCAAGGTAGCATTTTTCAGAGAGACAGCGATTTAAACAGTTTTCAGTTTTGTCAAATTTGCAAGCGTCATAATTTAAGCATTCATTCTTTCTAATTTTCATGTCTTTGAATTTGGCTTTAGCTCCATCTGTGTGAGTTAGGAGTAAAATAATAATTAATAACCCAATTAGTTTCATTGAATTATATACTTTTTAAAAAAAATAAACCCATTTAATATTTGCATAATTTATTTTAGAATTAAAATAAATATCCATTATCAGTCAAATATACATTCTTTATAGGCTATTTTAATCGGAAATCTTTATAAGGCCTGTCTTACTTAAAAAATAAATTTCCTCACTGATTATGGTGAACCAATATATTATATACCTGAAATGGAAGGAAATGAAATTAAGTCAGGCTGGGTAGAAAAGCGATCACAATACCTCAAGACCTGGCGACAAAGATGGCTTGTTCTCTCCCCCTTAGTTCTCCAAACGTATAAAAATCCTGCAGATCAAGACCATTCTACAATGAGTATCGAGCTATCTACCATCGACGAAGCTGTTCCTTGTGAATTTGAAATGGCAAAAGATCATTGTTTCCGTATAACTGTTCAGGACGCCCGATACTTCATTGCTGCTGACTCCGACAAAGAAATGTGTTCTTGGCTAAACATGATTAACCATGCTCGTCACGTCCATTCTCCCCCTTTATTCGCAATCAATTGTATGCAAGAAAAAAAAGCGACAAGCGAGGTTTGCCTCATAAGCACTTTTTCCAAAATCAAAGAGCTGCTGCAGGATCGAGAAGAAGAAATTGTGAGCGAGCTGGAAGAAAGCCAAAGCAGTTATATTCATAAGGTTGAACAAGAACTGGTCGACATTACGAAACGACTGGAGATTGAGGACGAGAGCTATAAGAATTTTCAAATGATTTATCAAAGAGATGACTCTTTGATAAATAAAATCAGAAAAATACAGGCAGGGAGAAGAGATAGTTTGAGGTTTGGAGAATTTGACAGCTTGAACTGCTCAACGTTGAATGTGTCGATCCAAGAAGAGTTATTGAGAAATTTGATAAATTTCAGCACAAAAGTCAGTTTGGTGAACCCACTGGAAGTGAGTGTGAGGAGGACTAATATTACGAGGGCACTGAAATGAAGATATACAGGTGAAAGAATAGATACGTTAACTTTTATGGCCAGCAGCGATGTAAAGCTTACTGGGGTTGGTCTTTGTACTCCTTACAAGCAAGGAGGAGTGGTCACAGTAAAAGACTTCCAAGTCCTCAAAGGAAAAAGCACCAACTCCACCCCAGTCTACAAGAACCCGTCCAAGGTCCGAATCACCTACGCCCCTGAAACCTCAGTCTCCAAAGTTCCCATCATCGGTGGGCTAAAAATCAAAAAACTGACTTGGTACAGCGTTATTTTTTGCATAGAAGGTGATCATACCTATAAATGTGTGGATTGCTCACAAAAAGTGGCAGGCCCTGGCGAAGTTGAGTGGGAATTTGCAAACACAACGTTCCATCAAAGCCACCAGAACAATAGATGCGACACTGTCTGTGGGCCAATTGCTGACTTTTATTATATGCAGCTACAAAGGAGTGACATGTAAAGATTATTAATATTTTTTTATAATTAGGAGAAGTCATTAGCTTATTATATCCTCTTTTTTATTTTCTCGAGGCAGTTGAGGATGTGTCTGCCGTAAGGATAATTCCGTAAAGCCGCTGCATGTTCATTTACTTTTAAAGCTAAGAAATGCTGCAATTCGCCTTTGGAAACTTCAAGGGCTTTTTGGATCACAAAGTTGGCAAATTTGTCAGTCATCAGCTCAAACACACGCTCAGGGGCAAAAATCTCTTTGGTGAACACCTTAACTTGGTCTGGGGAGCCGACAATTAAACATTTTTCAATGACGTTGCTTGCAAACTTGTGTTTGCTGAGCTCATAAAGTCTGCCTGGAAATGCGTTGATAAGTTGCTGCTTGTCTTGAGGATTGCCTTTGTCGAGAATATGCTGAAGGACATAGTTGCCATAATTTTTCTTGCTGATTTCAACGGCATTTCTTATGACAGTTAGCAGCACATCAGTTATCGCTTCTCTAGGAGAAAATTCAATAATTCTTTGCACAACTCTACAACCATAAGGATGTTCAGTCCAATAAATAATGTTTGGCCTCAAAGCATCAACGATAAAGCTCATGAACTGGTAAGGCAGAGTTTCCACACACTTCTGGACAACATGGTTCCCGTTTTGGTCTTCAACTAGCCTTTCTTCATGCCCTCTGAGCTCTAAAGCTAAAAACCTTCTTTGGTCAACTTCAATAACTTCTAACTCCCCATCCGTGAGTGAACAAAAAATTTGTTCACTCACGGAGCGAAGGCTTGAAAAACTTTTATATAAAATTTAATTTTGAAATTTAAAAAAATCCCATATCGCAAAAATTGGAAAGCAAATATAAATATAATTTGTAAAATTACGTTTTTTAAAATTAAACAGAATTAGCTCGAGATTTCATTATACTAATCATCACTTATATATCAAAATATTTTTTAACAAAAAACTTTTTTATTAAAAAAAGTTCGCTCATAGAGGGTGTGCTTTTGGGCCAAAACTAGGAATTTTTCCAATGGTTTTGTTTCGCTCACGGAAGGGAATTAAGGCTCTCTGTATGACTCGGCAGCCATACATGTGCATGGAGAGCTCAATGACTCTCCCAGACATTACACTTGCAATGGCTCTGCGCTGTTCTAAGTTTCCAAACTCTATAGTTATCTAGACATTTCGGAAATACTTTCGTATGCTCAGCAAATTTTTGCTATTTTTAAGCCAAAAAAAATAGATTTTTGCGCCAAAAATAAAGAAAGACTTTCCCTATTTATTTGACAAGCATAAAATTTTCTGAACAACGTAATTGCCAAAAACATCAATCATGATGCTGAAGCCACACCTATAAATTTCTTCAAAAACCATCTGTTTATCTTCAGCTGAAGCAATTTCATATTTTTGCTGTAGAAATCTTGAACCTGCTTGGTCGCGGGACATTTCTGCTACTCTTCCACGAATTTCAGCGAGTTCACTCATCTTGGATGGGACCGGTGGGGCACTAAAAGAAGGGACAAATTCCGGAGCACCCAAGTTTAGATTTGGATTTGATAGGCCTGGAGGTGGGTTATGGACAGAAAAGGAATCCTGAACGGAAAGTTCTGACAAGCCAGATGAGATATTTCCAATTGTATATTGAGGATCTTTTTCAGCCCAAAACACTTGAGGGAAAGGAAGATAAACTGCAGGGGCGGACGTAGGTCTTTCAAATAGCTGGCTGAGCTCATCTTTATTTAAAAGGACATGCCGCTTGGTCTTCGTAAAACGTGCCAGAGGTTCCTCATCAGAGTCGTTATCCTCAGCGAGGATATTGCCAATCAATTTCCTTTCGTTCATTATGTACAGCTATCTACAGCTAGTTTATAATCGACATTTTAGATGGATTAGGTCATAATTTAATTTGTGGAGGCAATTAATGGAAATGGATCGTAAAGGAATGGGAATTTGATATTGGCAAGTAGCGAAAATTTATTTGTGCTAGGAATAAAATTGAGCGGGATTTGGGAAAGCTTGAGACACTACCTTCATAGTAATTCGAATTCTGAAAATCTAACTTCTCCCCCTTTTAAATTGGAAAAAAGTCTTGTTCCATTTTAATGGTGTTTAATATATTAAATTTTTCTTATAATTTTTTTTTTAAAATTAAAAAATATAAATTTATTTTATAATAAGATTAATTCAAAAAATTGATTCATTTTGAAGACTGTTTAAATAATGTTCTATTGAATATTTTAAGTTAAATTAAGTAGAAACTAATTTTATTTTTACCTTAAAATTTTTATATTAAAAAACTTTGTTAAAATTTAAAGGGGCGTAAAGTACCTGGTTAAATGCGAGAGTAAGGTAAAATAAATATTGTGGGGCGCCTAATAAATAGTTAAAAAAAAATTAATTTATATGTTATCATTTCTTAAACTTTTACTGCTAGTCATACCAGCACTTCTCTCTTTTTTCAATTAACTGTTCACTACTTCAACAACAAATTGTCACGTCTATCTGCAAAGCAAAAGCCCTAGAACCTCTACTAAGCAGAAACTCTGCACATTCCACAACAAACAAAAACAGCAAAACTCCGATCACAACCATACCTAGATCTATAATGACAGCCCATGCACCGCAGAATTGAATTTCTTTGCATACTACTCAGCTAAAATCGACCGCTAAAATATCCTTCAAAGCTTCCATGCCATCTTTGAATTCTCAACAATCATCCTCTAAGTCTCCACAGTTTTCAGAGCCATTCATTCCGGGCTGGCTGCTCCTTCCTTCTTTTGGTACGAAAAGCGCCTAATATATTTTTTTTAATTTATATAATTTTAAATGTTAATTTATATATAATTTATATATAATTTTATAAAATTTGGTTATAATAGTTTTAATTTAATAAACAACTGTGTAAAATGCATTATCAAAATTTTTTTGCTTTCTATACATAAGATAGGGGTTTCTCTATGCATTTTATAAATTAAATTAATTTTATATGCGCAATAAAACCCGCATAATCAGCCTGATTATTATTTTTATACATAGCTTAAAATTTTTTTCAATTATAATTATTGAATATCTCTTGCATCCAAATAATTTTTATTAAAACTATATTGAATGATTTCATGCAGCTAAAATTCTGTAATCCAACTAAAATTGAAATATAAAAAAGGTATCGATATTAACGATTATTATGCCATAAACGAATAGTTCTTAAAATAGATAAGCAATATCACTAATAATAAATGGGTGCTGACTGTTCCTGCTTGAGAGAAGATCCTAAACTCAATAGAGATGAGATGACAATGCATGAATCCAAGAGATCAGCACTAGTTCAAGAATCCGCTCAAGAGAATGACAAGCCTGAAGTAGTTGTTGAAGTCCAACTCCCAAATTTTAAAATTATCTTAAACTAAGATTATAAGAGAAGCTCCCCTGTATGTCAAAATAATCAAGCCATATTTATCTTCATAACGCTAGCCTCTCATTTTTTCGCTCCTACAGATTGGGGTGCTTTGACTTGCCACCTATAATCAGAGACGCTGCGTCATCGTGACTAGTTTTGGCTTTCCAAAAAACTCTTAAAATTGAATTTTCATGTCACCTATCGGCTGAATAAGAAACTTGAAGCCCAAAACGCAACGCCCAGCATCGTTCCCAATTGGCTAGAGCCTTATTTGTCCTGCTGGAACATCCCTTTTCAACTCTTCCTCCACAACATTTTAATGTATATCAAACTCCCAAATCATGAAACAAAACTTGACTATACTGAAAAACAGAGTGCAACTAAAAGCAAAGCTGATAAAAAACTCAAAAATCAAGAAACAAAGCACGAATATACAGGAATTCAGAGTGCAGCTAGAGGCTATCTGGATAGAAAAGAGTTATCAGCCATGAAAGAAATCCATCAAGTTATCAAAAGTTTTAACCCAGAAACTGTTTACGAAGCCTACAACGGCTCCCTCTCCAGCAAGGTATCATCTAATGTTAAAAAAGTAGAAAAACAATGGGGAAGCTTTTCCCCAGAAACTAGCTCTAATGAGAATCGACAAGTCACATCCCACCAAGCTTATATTCTTAATGATGAAACCATCTATGAAGGCGAATGGAATGAAGACGGAGAAAAGCATGGAAAAGGCATTGAAATTGAAGCAGATGGGTCTAAATATGTAGGATTAGGATTATTAAAGTCAGGTGTTAGCCATATTGGTGACGCAGTCATCAAAGACCTTCCGTACGGGAGGTTCTACGACTCCAGCCCAAAAGCCTATCCCTCTTATTAGTGCCCTTCAGGTACCTTCTGTCCCATCCTTGCCTTGAGGCTTCAGTCTTGGTGGCGGCTTATGGATTTCTGCGGCCCTGCTACGGACGATTGGAGTGGCTTGATTCCAAGGATCCTTGGAGTCTATCAAGTGTCGAAGTGCCTTTCTTCGAGAGCTACAGGAAAAAGACTGTTCCCCTGTGGTCTGGACCGAAACCTCCATTTTCTCAGTAGAGGAATGCCCATAGGTTCTCGGATCCAAAGGACGTTGTTGAGCATCTCTCTATTTTCAACTACAGGAAATCAGCCAAAACCTACTTGGATGCACATCTCTTGAGCCTGCACTTGATTCTCAGCTCAGAGTCCGTCCCAGTTCCCCTGTAGCCATAAAGTTCGGACTACTACGCCAAAAGGGCAGGTTGGCACGTGTCGCCATTTTAATGTACATGTCTAAATATGTAGGATACTTCGTAAATAACATAAGATGTGGAGATGGGCGTCTAATTACGGCAGAAGGAGATTTATATCAAGGAGATTTCAAAGGAGGCAAGCTTAATGGAAAAGGAGCTCTCTATCGCTATGATGGATCCAAATATGAAGGCAACTTCAAAAATGGTGTACAGCATGGAGAAGGAAAAGAAGAAACAGAAGACTGGAGTTATAAAGGAAATTATAAAAATGGATTAAAACATGGGAAAGGAGTGTTTACTTTGCAAAATGGAAGCTATTATGAAGGAGAATTCAGAGATAACGATATGCAAGGGTACGGGCACTATGTTTGGAATGATGGCAAAGAATATAAGGGAGCATGGAAGGCAAATAAAATGCATGGGAGTGGAGTCTTTACGTGGCCTGATGGAAGGAAATATGATGGAGAGTACGCAAATGATGAGAAGCACGGACGTGGAGTTTTCAGTTGGCCTGATGGGAAAATTTATGATGGGGAGTGGAGAAATGGGAAACAAGATGGAAAAGGACATTTGACATTCCCAGTTAAAAACAAGAATAAATTTGAAACAAGATACGGAATATGGAAAAATGGAGTAAAGACGCAATGGATTAAGGAAGGAAAAGATCTGGAGTAGCTTACGAACATAACTCTAAAATAATAATTTCATGAAATTATGGTCAATGCATGATTGCTTAAAAGAATTTTTCTGATATAAATGTTATTAATAATATGGATAATCCAATAACTGAGTGCTGCATCTGCTTTGAGGAGTATTCAGAACGAAATAAGCCATATATTCTTTCTTGCGGCCATGCATTATGCGGATTCTGTCTTGGACAGCTAAAAGGAAAAGAAAAAAAGAACCAAGCTAGATGTCCTCAGGACAACAAAATTGCAGACGTCAGCAACTTATGCCCAGCATTTGCTATGATATCTCTCATAGAAGAAAGAAAAAAAATTTTATCTGAAAAGGAAAAAAGCATGTCAGAAATAAATCGATCAAAAGCAGAATCAGAAAGAAAAATGGCTGCAGAAATTGAGACAGCTCGATGCCAAGGAAAGCTTGAAATGGCTTTGTGGCTTGAAAAAAGGCAAAAAGAAATAGAACTTGAACACAAAAAAGAGCTAGAACAAGCTAAAATGCAAGAAGCCGCCAAAGCTATGGCAGCTATAGATAGTATTCAAAAACTTGAAGAAGAAAAGAGGATTGCTGAAATTGAAGAAATCAAGAAACAAGAAATTCAGAAACAAAACGAAAATATCATAAATTTGGTTGGAAAACATATTAAGAATTTAGATAAAAAAAGAATCTTTAAAAATAATCGTGATAAGGGAACAAGAAGTCAAAATAAAGTTTTGAGAAATGACAATAGAATTTACTGGGCGTGGAAAAATCAAGAAAACGAATGAATTGAATATGCAGAAAATTCAGGAGTTATCGAATCTTCGTATAATGCTGGGTTTTCTGATGTCAGAATTAGAGTGGGAAATAAATATAAAAGAGTTAATTTTGAAAATTGGAAAGAAATTGATGGAGGAAATGCGAATAAAATTAAAAGGGTAAATACAATTATGGCAGAGCCTGCGTGAAAAATCATGAAAAGGCATAAGGTTTGAGAAACATTATGCCAAAATAAATCTTTTCTGCTTGATCAAGCTTGGCTTCTAGGGAAAAATACCTTGGATTTAAGTGATGAAAACGAAGGATTTATTCACTTCAATTTAGTTGATTTTACTTGCTTGATTGATGGCTTAGAGTTTCCAATAATGAGAGATACCGTTAAAAGTTAAACTTAATAAATTCGGCATCTATAATTAAAAAATATTTTTTTCAGTTATTTTAATTATTTTAATATTAATTCTTAATTCAGAAAAAATATTTTTTTTACAAAAAAAGTCAACCCACTCCTGCGTTACTGGACTAAGTCTGAGGGCCACTCCTGGCCGAATGTCCAGGGTGAGTTTTGCCAGAATAATTGGCTTTTTATTAGATCCTTGAGACATGAAACATAAAATTCAAGATGACTTCACAAAATTAATCAGTGCTAAGAGGCTTAGTGCTAGACTAGATACATAAAGAAGGCCCAGACAATCATCTTCAGCCGACTACCCATCTGGAGTAGGAATGGAGGCCGCTATATCTTTGATTCACAAAGAGAAAGTATCTCCTCAAGAGATGATGACATCAGCAGAAGGCGACAGCATCATCAGAAAAGGACGAAGAATTTTGCATTATTTTAAAAGTTTTAATTTGAAAAATGGACCTGCAAGAAAAACCTTTAAATAATCTTCTATCTCATTCAGAAAACGATAACTTATCTTCTAGTTAGCCGATTTACATCGCATATCTCTGAGTCCAAATTCTCGCAGTTCTTTTAAATTTCTCAGTATCATTAATATCATCAAAATTATGATCCGCATTGCAATCAGCAATTGGATTTTTTAAAAGATCAATAATATATTCAATAACACCTCTTATTGTTTTAGCTGCTGACCAATTATCCTTCCAAAAGCAATGATAACTACAAAATTTTCCATCAGGATTTATATTTTGATGATAAATCTTAGTCGTGAATTGCACGTTTGGTGGCTTTATAGGGTAATCCTCAGGAATTGTAATTCTCAAAAAAAAGTAACCTCCTTCATATGGAGTCTCCAGTGGTCCTAGAATAGCAGCATTCCAAATAAAAGAATTGTCACTTTGCATCTCAATGGAACAATTTTCTATTGAGTTGCTTGTAAAATCGTTGAACTCTTTATGAATTCTGCTCTCCATTTATTGATAAAATTAATTTCTTACTTCATTATCTACGAAAAAACATCTATGGGTTTTCCCAATCGTCGGAACACTGATTTCTCTATTAAATGTAAATAGAAAGTGCCCTGGGTATCTTATTTCTAGCATTTCCTTAGTCACATCGCTAACGTTGATTTTTCCTGCTTCACCTCCACTCTCCATTTTATTAGCAATCAGCACATCAGGACCATATATATCGTACCTTACAATAGTAGTACCTATAATCCCAGCAATGACTTCTCCAGTATGGAGTCCAATTCTCATATTTAATTGGCTGCCGTTAACTTCATTGACCTCATTAATAATCCTAATCATATCTTTTGCCATATTAATCATATTCAAGCATTCAATTTCAGGGTCTCTTGACTCTTCACTTGTGTATCCCATAACCACATAGCAGTCGCCTATTGTATGAACCTTATACACGCAGTGAGTTACACAGAGCTTATCAAATCTCGTAAAAAGCTCTAACTTATACCTTATAATAATGAGCAAAACTACCATTTTTCCATAAATTTTACCTACCTTTTAATAACAAATAAAATTTACTCTTATTTTAATCTTTAAAAAATTTAAAACTTTATTTTTACTATAATTGCAAGTATCTTTAGCACTTTTAAAACAAATAAAAATTGATATATATTTTTATAGTATTTTACAAGCCACAGCCAATTAATAACAATCAAAAAAGTGTTCACTATTAAATAGGGAAGTGAGAGCATACCTACCACTTCTTGAGGTGTTTTATTTGAGCTTCATGCAGTAAACCCCACAATATCCGCATAAAGCAAAGTCACTTGAAAAAGTCGATCAGTGCTTGGCTTTCCTTGTTTTAAATTTTCTAGCACATTAGGTGGCATCATCTGTGTTAATAGCTTATCAGTTTTTTCTATTTCTTTTTCAGCAAGTATTCTCAAATTTTCATGGATTCGTAAATGGTTTTCTTGAGAGTACACACTCGATAAATGGGTCAATGCAAATGCGCCAATCAAAACAATATTATAATAATGAGAGCTACTATCCACATAAATAACCCCAGTAATAACCCATGAAATATATACAGCAAAATTCGACCAAATTAAATTAGTAATTGAGATTCCGCTGATATAATTTAGGATAAGAATAATATACATGATTTCAACAGCAACAAGGTCATCGACTACAATTTCACAATACTCATAAGCATTAAGCGCCGAGACAGACATAAATAATATTGAAATTATTATCAATAATGGATAAAGTCTGGTCAAGTAGATTTTATTGTGAAGGGTAATCACCAACACAAGAATAGTTACTACAATAATTCGGCTGATAAGAATAGGGGTATTTGTGCACGTATCCAAGTAACTATATTTCAAAATAGACACAAGCAGCAGCCAGCCAAAACAAATGGCGGAAATCGAGACTACAATGTATTTGGCGTCTCTGCTTTTGTTTAGCTTGTCTTCTCTGAACTGCTTTTGGACTTCATTTTCTTTGCAAGAAAAGTCAAAAAAATTGACTTTTTTGATTTGTCCGGTGAAGTTTCGTTTGAAGACTTCTTTAGGGTTTTTCAATTCGAAATGGTCTAAGATTGTGCTGTATCTCGTGAGTTTTGAAAGAGTGGTAGTCGTTGTTTCTGTTGGAATTTCATCATAGGCATTTTGCCCAACTGAGCTCAGGCGTGATCCTCTCCGTTGCTCAGCGACTTGCTTAACTGAGCTATTAGGATCTGGGATCTCTGTGACTATAAATGTCTGCATTATTCCTTTTCCTTTGGCTTCTACTTCGTTTGGATCAAAAGAAAGTCCTGCATAATTTTCCAACACATCATATGTTTCTTTCGAAATTTGAATATTATTTGCCTTCATCAAAGTTGAGCACATTCTGCTTGCTGTATTGACAGTATCCCCTACAAGTGAAAATTGCGGTTTATGAAACCCAACAACTCCAGCTGTCACTGGACCACTATTTATCCCGATTTTTACTTTCAGCTCAGCCCCACTTTTCAAGCACAAAGTCTGCACATGTGAAATCATAGCCAACCCTAGCTCGACTGCTCTTCTAGCATGAGGGACTTCTCTAACTCTTGTTATCATCTCATTATCACTATCTTTCAATCCTCCACAAGCCATATAAGTTTTCCCAACCGTTTCTATCTTCGTCATCCCTACCACAGTACAAATCTGGTCGAATTCTTGGAACAGTTGATCCAGAAAGGAAGTCAATTCATTTGGTTTATATTCAGCACATATAGTATCAAAATCATAAATATCACAAAATACTACAGTTACAATCCCTTGGTCTTCTGCTATATATCTTGCTCCATCTTTTACACGTTTGCTTACAAAGCTAGGGAGAAATATTGCTAAAATGTTTTGGGTTTTTTCAATGCCAATTTCTTTAAGTCTTGTATATTTGTGCTCAACTCTTTTGGAGAGGTCAATGAAATAGCCAACGATTCCTGATGAGAAGGCTATTGATAGGATTATTATGATAAAAGATAAAATGTCTAGAGTTTCTTGAAACTGGTCGTTTGAAGATGGATAGTTAATGCTGATTGAGAAAAAGAATAAGGTCATTGAAAATACATTGAGTGCTAAGTTTTTTATTCAGTCGACATTAAATAAGATAAATGTTAGAGCAGGAATACAAGCTGTAGTTATTGTGCCGACTTGAGAGTAGGTCATTTCTATTATAAATTTGATTACTATAGATATCAAGATAGAAATAATCACAAAGTTGACGTATTTTTTATGAAAAATATCAGTCCATACAAAGAAAAGGATAATAGTAAATCCACACATACAAAGAGCTCTAATCAGACTATAAGAAAGAGCTGAGTTGAGCCATAAAATTTCAATTAGCGACCATACAGTGAAAAACACCCAAAGCAGTGTTGTTATTATTCTAAAATAAAATTTGTTTTCTGCAATATAAGTTTCTTTATAGAATCTCTCGATATACCTTGAAAGAAAATTCAACGTATATTTATTTATATCAAAAAGTTCATATTCTAGCGTTGCCTGAGTGATGTTTCCAGATTTATACAATTGTTTCAAACTGCTTGAAAACTGCTTTAGTCTTGAAAATTTTTCTGATGATTTTAAAGTCATAGAAAATGACTTAATTTCTTCAAGAATTGTAGGAAACAGAAGAGCTCTTACAAGTTTGTAGGTAATATTTGGGATAATACTAACCAACGGCACAGTTAGTATTAATATGATAGCTATTGGATAATTTGATATTTCCGAGCCTACTTGATATAAATCATTATCATCAAAATACACAGATGATAAAATAGTAACACAAATAACAAGAGCCGAAATAGATAAAACATGAGATAATAAATATAGCAGCGAATATTGGAAAGTCTCACAAAAGACTTGAAAAAGTATTGAGCAAACCATTATAATGTACATCGCAAGTCCAATCATGCCAATGTTTTCTGTTTTTCCTTCATTAGATATTGAGCTGAATGAATAAAAAACCAGAACTGAAATTAAGAGAGCTTGGATAAATGAGAAAACTGTGTATTTCAGGATCCTTTTGGCATTGAAATATTTGTTTAAAATTCCAATTGAATACACTTGGAGATTCTCGAAAATTTTTTTTTGGGATAATGGCTGGTCAAAGATTCCTAGTAAAATAATAGGGACAGTGGTAAACAAAATATTGTAGCCAATTAGAAGGTCGCCATCAAATATTAAAGTGCCTGAAAACTCACTGACCCACACAAAGACGAAAATTAGATAAGTCAATATAAAATTTTTATATAGATAAAGCAGCAAAGCTTTTGTAATTCTCAAATAATTTCAGAATCCATATACTAATAGCAACCTTTCCAGCTGTGCGAAGTCTGTGACGTTGATTTCGCCATAGTTTTGTGCTTGGCTTTCTAAGTTATTTATAATCCCAACCCCAATATCAGCTTCTTGTATCATTGGTATATCTCCATTTCCATCTCCAATTGCTAGAGTAAGTGGCTTAAAGCTTGTGTTTTCTTTTAATAGCTTTACAACTTTAGCTTTATCTTGAGGTAAAAACCCATAAAAACAAATAGAATCAGCTGCCAAAAGCAAACAGACTAGGAGTTTTCGAGTTTCATCGATTCCAAATGCAGTATCAAAAGAAATCCTGTCGATTGTTAATGAAAATTTTACTTTATCATGGGCAAATGATTTGTCTAAAAGCTGAAAATTGCTTGAAAATCTTTCTCTTAAGGTAAACTCTTTTCCCATAGTGTGGACAGAGAGGAGTTTTTCAGCTCCGTTTTGAAATGGCATAGCGTCAGGATCTTCATTTTCTGGCTCTGAGTAATTAGCACTTACTTCTTTTAATAATTGTTGGCTATCTCTTACTGATATTGACCGCATGTGCAAATTAATTGATTTATTTCTTCTGTAAGTCATTTTTCGCTTGTAACTTAATGATTGATTTCTGGAGACCATTGAGCTTACACCTTCACAATAAATATAGTTCATTATTCCATTTTGCAAAGCTTTAGTGCAGAGGTATTGGCTATTTAAGCCATGGATTTTGAGAACTGGGTTCTCTTTTTTAAATAAATTCGATTTATAAGCTGCTGTTATGCATGAAATTTCTGCATCACTGCTCAAAAGTCATATCTTAATTCCTGCATCCTGCAAATTGGTAATTGCATCTTGTGTTTTTGAAGAAATGCTATCTTCAATACCAATGATGCCTAAATATGATAAATTGGCTTCCATGTCTTGAAATAAAATTTCCATTCTTACCTCGCTGTTTATTGGAGAGCTCCTGATTATTTCTAGCTTTTTCTTGAATTCAAAGTTCTCTTCTGGGCTAATAATCCTGCAGCCTTCAATTATAGTTCTTTGGCCTTTGAAGCATAACTCTTTCGTCTTTTCATCAATAAAGCTTTTAATTTCATTTCCAACATCTAGAAGTGGAATTATTTGCTCTAACTCCCCCCCCCTCCGTGAGCGAACAAAACCATTAGAAAAATCGCCATTTTTTGACCAAAAACCCACCCTCCGTGAGTGAACAAAAATTTTTTTAATAGAAAAAATTTTAATGGAAAAAAATTTTGATATATAAGTGATAATTAGTATAATGAAATCTAGAGCTAATTCTGTTTAATTTTAAACAAATTGCCTTTTAAAACATAAATTTTGCAAATTAAATTAATATTTGCTTCCCAATTTTTGCAAATTAGGATTTTTTTAAATTTCGAAAAAAATATTTTTTATAAAATTTATATATAAATTTTTTTAAAAAAAAAAAATTAACCCCCCTCCGTGAGCGAACAAAATTTTTTTGTTCGCTCACGGAGTGGGGGGGGGGGGTAGTAAGCATCCTTTACTATATAAAATAGCAAAATCTTCACCCTCTTTTTCTAGAACAATTGAACATTTTTGAGTAATTGAGCTATAAGGCCTTGAAGCAATAACCTTATAGAGCTCTAAGGCTCCATTCCACTCAATCACACAGTTTTTCGGATTCATATTAATAACTTTTAAGCCATAAAGTTTTGCAGACTCCAATAATAATTTCTCTTCTACTGAAATTCCTATGAATTTCCAATTTTTTTCATTTTCAATTACACAAGAATTGCATAGAGCCATGCATTTGATGAAATGCAATAGCTGGGAATCGCCTTTTTCAATTAAAGCTTCATCTTTGAGCTTTATTAAGGGCCTTGATGAATTGAAGGTGTCAATATTGATCTTTTCATGAGTTTTTTCAAGCTCAGGAAGTGTCGTTCCAAACTGATTTTCTATATGAGATGTCAACGGTTTCTCTTCATCATTTATAGTTAAATAGCTCTCAAACAAGCCTCCTTTCGTATAAGTGTCCAGTCCTACAATGCAGGTGTCCAAGATTAACGCATTTTCAGTTATTGTACCTGTTTTATCAGCCAGAATATACTCTACTTGTCCCAAGTCCTCATTTAAATCTCCAGTTCGGAACTCAATTTCTCCTTTTGTTTGTCTTTCAATAATCCAAACTTGAAAAATCCTTATAATATCCATAGTCACAAAAAGCGAAATGGGTATAATGTTGTTGTATAAGAGCACGAAATTAACATACGACTCAAAAGTATTATAATCATGGTTGGTATTATATACAAAATACTGAAAAATCATAGAAAATGCGACTATTAGTTGTAGAAAGAGTAAAATGTACAGCACAAATTCATTGACACGTTTTTCAATCCTGCTGGTCTTTTTTAAGGGTTTTTGGATATTCATGTGGATTTTCGTTTCTTTTCCAGCATAAACAACGACTCCAATAATAGAATTTGATCCTTTTAGTGTACTTCCACGAAAAACTGCATTATCAAGTGATAAGTCTATTGACTTTGGATATAATTTAAGCCTCAAGTCTCCTCCAAAATGAGAAAAATCATTATTGGGGTCGTCAAGCTTTATTGTGCCTGAAAGCCTCTTTAGTGCTAGCTCTTCATCAGAATTAAATATTATCTTGTGGGTTTCCGTCACGGCGGTTTTTAATTTCAATTCAGTTTTCCCCAAAATCCCAGATCTGCTCACATAGCAAGTACCATCTGAGTTATCAGCTGAAAGTAGCACAATATCCGCAGGAATCTTTTCTCCATCTAATACATTAATAATGTGCCCAACCTGCAAATCTTTCCATCTGGCTTGCTCAAACTTAACTCCATTCCAGCATCGGCAAAACGAATTGTTTGTTAATTTATCACCTTTATGCCTACGATGGTCATCATAAGCATCTTTTAGGAAGGTAAAGGCCAATAAAAAACTAAATGGAGCTATTGTACTTCATGAAGCAGTTGGGTTCGCTGTTATTGGAATTAGTTGAAAAACAGAGACAGTCAAAAATCATATATTTGAAAACCTATGGAACTGCTCAAACAAATTCTTTGGAATTATGGTTACAGGGTTATATCGAGTGGATCTGACTTTATTTTTCGGATACAAAGATGTGGGCTCAAGTGCATATCCTGAAAGTTCTATTTCTCGACTTCTCTCATTTTGTTGCTGTGACATTAGATATATAATAAGTTTATCAGTAAATCATATCTTACTCCCCCTTCCGTGAGTGAACAAAACAATTAGAAAAAACGCCATTTTTTGCCCAAAAAACCCACCCTTCGTGAGTGAACAAAATTTTTTTAATAGAAATTTTTTTTTATGAAAAAAAGTTTTTGATATATAAGTGATAATTATATAATGAAATCTAGAGCTAATTTTGTTTAATTTTAAACAAATTGCGTTTTAAAAACATAAATTTTATTAATTAAATTAATATTTGCTTTCCAATTTTGCGAATTAGGATTTTTTTAAAATTTCGAGAAAAAAAAATTCTATAAAATTTATATATAAATTTTTTTAAAAAAAAAAAAATAAACCCCCCTCCTGAACAAAATTTTTTTTTTTCACTCACGGAGGGGGAGTTAGGATTTTAAAATATTTAATTCTCAATGTGAGCTATTTTTGTAATTGTGATAATGATTTTTGGTATTATATTAATATGATATGTGATTTAATATTCGTTAGTTATAGATATTTAATAAATAAACATGATTCATTGATGCATATGGCAAAATCTAGAATAAAAGAAATACAGAGCAGATATACTTTCTCGGAAAGGAGATATTTCGCCATGAGATCTGCCTGCGATCAATTGAATTGAGAAATTTTATTTGGCCAAAAATAATAATTAATTAAAATTATTATGAGAATTCTACCATAGAAAGTATAAAAATTCTTGTATAAATTTATAAATTATTTTTTATAAAATGAGTACTATTCTTATACTACCTTCACCTGCTCAGTCTTGCTTATAAAAGATACATAGCTTAAAATAATTTTTCAGAGGCGAGCCCCATTAGCATTGATGATAGCTGCTTTTGCAGACACAAGAATTATCATAATTTTAAAATATTGAATTGGTTTGATTAATTCCTTTTTGAATATATGCCAGTATGTTGATTAAATGTTTGGTATAATTATTATTGCAATTAAGAGCAGCAAATTATATAGTGATAAGTAGAAATTACTTTATCTTTAAATTTATCATTACTTAATCAAATTCAAGCTCTGTAGGAGATTTTCGAGGCTTAATGGCTGATGTCTCTATTTTAAATAAATCTCCTTTAAAAGCATTTACAATTGGAGCACTTTGGAAATCAAAACCTTGGCCATTAAGCTTATCAAATTGTGGGTCAAATTTAATATCATCTGGTTTGAACTCGAAAGAGAATGAAGGGCTGTTATCAGCTTTAGGCTGAGAAATCTCTTTACCAAATTCAAATTCTGCTTTCGGCTGACTATTGATTTTTGGCATTCCTTTATTGAAATCGAACTGAGGAGCTTGCGCGAATCCTTTATTGAAATCAAATTGAGGGGCTTTTGGCGCATCTTTATTAAAATCAAATTCCATCTTTGGCTGGGGATTTTCTTTTGGGGCTAAGCTAAAGTCAGCTTTAGGAGCATTATTGTAATCAATATCTACCTTTGGCTGAAGATTTTCTTTTGGGGCTAAGTTAAGCTCAGCTTTAGGAGGATTTTTATTAAAATTAAACTCCATTTGAGGCTGAGGATTGTCTTTTCGGGTTTGGCTAAAATCAGCTTTAGGTGCATCCTTACTAAAATTAAAATCAACTTTGGGCTGAGGATTGTCTTTTGGAAATTGATTAAAGTCAACTTTAGGCGCATCTTTATTAAAATCAAACCCTATATTTGGCTGCGGGCTAATTTTTGGGGGTTGATTGAAGTCAGATTTAAGCGAATCTTTATTGAAATCAAACTCTAATTTTGACTGAGGATTATTTGCAGGGGCTTGGTTAAAATTAAACTCAAGCTTAGGCTGAGCATTTGTCTTGGGCGTATCATTGCCAAATCCAAAATCCATTTTGGGTTGAGGAATATCTTCAGGCTTCAAGTTAAAGTCAAAATCAGGCTTTTCATTTTCATACTCTAGAGATTCACTTGAGCTAGAAGAAGACTCATCTAGTTTTAATTCTTTTTCCTTACTCCCCCCCATCCTTGATCGAACGACTCGCCGTCGTTCGATCAAGGATGGGGGGTTAAAAAAAATTTTATATATAAAATAAAATATATATATATATATTTTTTATTTACTTTTAAATAAGAGTGTTAAGAGTATTTAATAATTATTTTTACAGCAAAAAATTGAATTAATCTCATAAAAATACCAATTTTTAATATTTTGATTTATTAGTTACCCCTTTAAACTGTATAAATTTTAATTTGTTTCTTATTAAATTAAATTTTTTTTTAAAAATTTTAAAGAATCTGTATTTTATTAGATTATTGAGTTTTTAAGCCGTGATTGATGACTAAAATCACTTCGAATGGTTGATTCCGAAGCTTTCTGTCGTCTCAAAGTCTCTGAAAACAACTTCATTATGCACATCTTCCCAAACTTTTGATAATTAATATATTTTTATATATATAAAATTTTGCATGATATGAAAATCGTTCGATCAAGGATGGGGGTTAATTTTCCCAATTTTTAGGAATTTTTACAGTCAATCGTTCGATCAAGGATGGGGGGGGAGTTAGCTGAATAATTGACGTTTTTAACAATTTTAATTTCAGGTATATATTGAAATTCATTAGCAGCTGGTTTTGGTAGCTCTTTTGTATCTATTGGGAATTTAAACTGGTCTGCGGGCCTTGTGGGAGAAATATTAAAAGGATCTATATTTATCTTTTGAGTTTCTTTAGGTTTTTGTATATCAAAGGAAAACAAAGAAGAAGTGACTGGCTCAGATTTGAAACTTGACTCGGGGGATTCAGATCGGATAGAAGGAGAAGATGATTTTGAATCTTTATCAGACTTGATTTCTTTAGGCATGTCAAAGCTAAAATTTTTAACCGGCAGTTTAATATTTGCTTGGTCTTTACTTTTATCTGGCGAAACAAATTGAGGAAATTGATCAACAGCAGTTTTATTATTTTTATTTTTTATTTCAATAGTAGGATTTGGATCATTTTTTGGCTGCTCAATAACTGGAGTAGCTCTTTGGACCAAGGCGTCTTTTGGGAAATCAAAAATACTAGTTTCTTTGGCAGGGACAGGCTTTTTATTTTCAAGCTTTGTTATGTCCATATTAAAATCAAACATTGGAGTAATTTTATTTTCTATTTTCTGCGCATTTGTGAAGTCAAATCCAAATCCTTCAGATTTTAAAGCTGGCTTTGGAGGTTCAAACTGAAATGAATTTGGTTCAATCTTTTTATCAATATTTGGAGGCATAATAGACTTATCTTCAAATGAAAGAGCCTGAGGGTTAAAATCAAAGTTTGGAAGATCCGGCTTTTTATTTGGAATTTCTTGAAAAGCTGTAAAAATGGCTGCGAGTTATTCGCTCTGCACTTTTTGAAAGTTAGATTTATCGAATATAATTTGGCAATTTTTACCTTCAGACATTTGTTCTTAAGTGTTTTACTACCCACTTTAAATTGGAATATGCTATAGGAAAATTTTCATTTTTTGGACAATTAACCCCGCTTTAAATTAAAACAGAAATTTTTGTTCCAATTTAAAGGAGGGATTAGCTTGTTTAAATAGCATTAATTCTTTAAATAGAATAAATTAGAGGCAAATTTTCGATTTACCGATGCTAAATAAGAATTAAAATTTTGGACAAGCATAAAGAAGGTTAATTTACCTAAAAATTGAAATTTTACCCATATATTTGTTTCAACTTAGAATAGGGTAGTTTAAATCTCATATTAGTCAAAAGTCCAGAAAGCAAAAATATACACTGTAAAATCATCAGGCTCTATTTTTATTTTTGGTGATTCTGCCGTTTTCTGAGGTTCTGGTATGTGAGTTTGCTTTTGCATTACCTTGTTTTCTTTGATAGGGGCTTTAACTTCGAAATCAAATACATAAAAATGTCACAACAGACCGCCAGGCCTCCTGACACTTTTTCTTCAACGCCTGCCATGGTGAATGAGGAGGGCAGAGCGAGGCCAGGAATTCTTTGTGTATATCGGGCCAGATTTATCTCGGGTCCTAGGATGCTAATCCCTGGGGCTTTGAATTTTTGCCTTTGAGACCTTCATTGGAGAGGGCAGGACCAGCAAAAGCCCCGAGTGAAAGATAAATCCCTCGAACATGGCTCAAGTGGTGGTATCTGCCTAACGATAAACTGAAAATTTCGACCCAGGTGGTGGGCCCATAGACTCCAGGAGTCATAGAATTCAATACCGGCCGTGTGAATCGCTTGTTGTCTGCAGCGAGAAAAAGTGTGTCTGCAGGGACGATGAGCATGTAGGGCTGGAAATCCGGCCTGTGAAGACGAAGAGCTTAATCTAATCTAATTTCGAAATCAAATTTTTCAATTGATGGTAAGTTCAAGGCAGAGGGCTCAATTTTCCTTTCATTCGTTGAAAATTCGAATTGAAAACCAGGCTTGATTGATTTATCTTCTACTGCTGCTTGGATTGGTTTAATTTCTTTCACTTCTGTTTCAAATTTTGCTTTCCCATTAAACTCAAAATTTTCATTTTTACTTTCAATTGTATTGGTATTATCTTTTTGAGAAAAATTAAATTTTTCATTTGGAGCATTAAAATTAAAAGCTTCCACTTTCTTCTCAACAGCTATATTTTCAGACTTATTTTCAAACTTTGGTTTTTCAGCTTTACTTTCTTGCCTTGCTGCATAATTTTCATATTGTTCTTTCAGCTGTGAGACAGTTTTCCTTTCCATCAGCTGTTTATTGATTTCTTGCAGCTGGGCTAATTGGTTTTTTATTTCAGTCAGCTCATCATCCTTCTTTTTGATATTGTCCTCAAATTTAATTTTTGCACTAAACAGCTCATTTTGCATTTTTGTGTGTGTGCCTTCTTGCTCTCTAATCTTATTTTCTAACTGCTTATTTTTTTGTTTATAAAGATCTAGCTCATTTTTATCATATTCAGCCATATCTTTTAGATTTGCTAGTCAGTCATTTTTGTTTTTGATCATTATTTCTTTTTCTTTTATTATTTTTTCAAGCTGTTCTGCCACCATGTGGTCTTTTGGCATAGAGACTTCTTCTGGTCGAGGGACATCTTCATATGATCTTATTGAGCTATTTTTGGAGTGCTTCTGAACTTTTGGCTGTGGTGGAGCAGGGGGCTGGTTTACAGTAAATTGATCCATACTTGGAAATGTGAATTCTATGACTTTAGGTGCTGGCTTTGGAGAAGGAGGCTTTTCTGGTTTAGGCTTTTCTTTGAATGGAGGAGGAGGTGGCGGTGGAGATAAAGGAGATGAATCTTCATTTTTATAAACTAGCCGCTTTAGTGAGTCAGGGAGAGCATCAGGCACTTCGTACCCTTTTGATCTTACATTTGCTATTATATGCATTGCAATAATAAATTGCTCTTCTTTCATTATCCCAGTAGCCAATGGATCAGATAATTCCCAAATTTTCCTTAATGTAGGTACAGGAAGTTGTGTTTTCATCAAAATATCTCGGCCTTCTTTGCCAGACAAATGCCCTTTATTTCCGCACATATTTTTGAATCCTTCTTGGTAAAGCTTGATTTCTTCTTTTGTGATTCCTGGAAATGAGCCTTTAGATGGGTTTGTATAAAATTGTTGGTAGCTTTGTGGCTGCTGAGGAAAACCAGTTTGAAAAGCTTGATTCATTTTATTACAATTATCTTATATCAAATATATACATAAAATGGCGTATGACGTCCGACCCGTCCTCCCAGTGACGGTAACCCATGTATATCCGGGCATGGTTTTCAGGAGAAGCGACTTAGCCCAGCAATATCTGGACCCTGGTGGCGACCAGGGGAGTACACAGACCCGCTGATCGTGGCCAGATCCTAGGGCAGTTAGGAGCATCTTCTTTTTCCAGCAGCGCCCAAGCCAGTGGGTGCCCGAAATGGAGCAGGGTGAATTACCTGCTCAAGCTGCTACTGTGGTCTGCCCCGATCGCGGAAGCGATTGAGATTTTCTCAAGCGGATAAGCTGGGAAAAAGGGAGGCAGATTAGACAACAAGGCGGTCTCTCCAGTTTAAAAGGGTCCTTATAAGAAGGACGGCCTGGCCAACCGGAGACAAAGACTGGCGTAACTCGGGGCGGAAGGCTGAGTTGGAAATGGTGGTGCCCGGCGACAGTCGGCTGACGACCCATAGGGCAACCCACTACCGAGAAACCAGGGGTTTCGGCCTGGGCTCAGAGAACCAGTGATGGAAGTCCATCCTTTTCGCTCGTGCCAGCACGGCTCCTCGCGGAGCGCGGAGGAATGTCACGCATGGAAGCAGGGACCTTAAATACACATCGTTAATCTAATCTAATCTAATCTTATATCAAATATGAAATAAAATATAATGAAAAGGTTTATCTTATTTCGCTTTATTGTTGAATTAATTTGATATATTTAATTAAGACAAGCTGCAGATCGTTTGCAGCTGCATAACTGATTATTAGGCATAAGTGATCTTAATTTCGACTTAAAACTGGTTAAGACCTTAAACTGAAACACTTATGACTATTATCGACACTTTTATGCAAATTTGCTGAATTTCTCATTATTTAATTATTAACGATATCTGAAAATGTTAAGCCAAGAAACTGAAGAAAGACTTGCAAATATCTTAATAAACATCGGCGAAGGAGACCAAGATATCGAAGTCGTCCGCCAAGTTCTCTCAGAAATCCGCACATTTGAGCCTTTCAGTACTTTTCGAAGTTTAGATCGATTTGGGAATGGTTTTCTTACCAGCACAGATCTCCTCGAATTTTTAAGAAGAAACAATTTTAGACCTACAGAGCGAGAAAGTTATCTATTGATAAGAGAATGAGACTCAAACTCTGACGGATTGCTTTCTTATGGAGACTTTCAAAAATGGATGCTACCATCTCAAAACCAAAATTTAGCAATTTTAGCATCAAGAAGAATGGGATTTCATCCTAACGAATTGTCATATGAAATTGAATATGCACTTATGAGGGTTCTCGAGAGGGAAATTTCTTATTTAAGAAGGGTTGAAAACTTTAGGCAAGATTTAGAAAGGATGCCGGACTTCAATCTTTTGCAATGCTTCCAATTAGTTGATGACGCAAAACTGTCTTATTTGACGATTGGGTCTTTGGAGAGGTTTTTAGAAAGAAATGGGTATAAGCCCAGCAGAGAAATCATGGAGTCAATTATGAGGAGAATTGATAAAAATGGAGACTCAAGGGTGAGTTATTCAGAGTTTGTTGATTCAATAATGCCTTCTGAGCCTTTTTCTAAAATAGGACTTTGCAGCTCTACTTATCTTTCAGGAAAATCAAATTACTCAATGTCCCCATCTCCATATAAATCCTTCAGGTCTTCCATAAGCTCTGATACAAAGAAAACTACGTTTGCAGAGCCAAGAAGTCAAAGTCCTCCTAGAAAGCTAAAATCAGCCCTTAAAAAAGACTCCTCATTGTCTACACGGTCATCAATGTCAAGAGAAAGTACATCTGACTATGATATAACCGAGCTAGCAAAAACATTTGGTGAACAAATAACACTCGATAAAGAACTAGAAAATATGAGGCAGGAATTAGCCTTAAGAGCCGATTTCACAATTGCTGATGCATTTAGGATGCTTGAAAGTCCGACTTCTAAAGGGCACATCTCTGAGCTTCAGCTTGATTCAGAACTTAGAAGCTTAAATGTATATTCTCGGCAAAATGAGCTTTATTTATTGTTTAGACACTATGATAAAGACTGTGATGGCAAACTGACATATTCTGATTTATGTGATATGCTAACACCCAGGCAGTCGGAATATTCGAAACTTCTTAATAGCAGAGCTCCATCAGGGGTGAAGTTTTCAAGAAGAAAATGCGCTTTGTCTATTGAGACGCAAGAGTTATTAGCGAGAGTTTTTAAGAAAATTTTTGATATTGAAAATGCATCAGAAATAATTAGACAAAGGATTGCTAATAATCCAAGCGTTAATATTCATTCTTTGTTTTTGAAACTAGATAAAACTCATAATGGGTCAATTTCGATTGATGGGTTTAGGAAAATGCTTCATGAAAATGGTATTTATCCGACTGAGAAGGACTTAATGGCTTTGCTGAGCAGGTATGATAAAGATAAAGATGGTAAAGTCAGTTACAGAGAATTTGTTCAAGAAATTGAACCCAAATCGCCCCCTCGTAATTAAATATTAATATTAATTATGCAAAATTTTAAAATTTAAATGAGCATTTGTTGAATCATGTTATTAAAAAAATAAAAACTCATCTCAACCAATTATATAGAGCTATAAATAGATTTTTTAATTTTAATTTGAAATAAATATTAAGTATTAAGATGTAAACTTGCAATTTTTAAAGGAAAACTTAAAAAACAGAATATTAGATGAATATTTTCAATAACTTAACTCCTCTCTCTTCCCGTGATCGATATAATAAAAATTATTTTAAAAATGATGATTACTATGATTTAGCGAGAATTTTTTAATATCGTTTATAATTATTTTGCTATATTTTAAATTCTAGTTAATTTCATTAATTCTTAATTGCTATCCAATAAATATTAGCCTATTCTTTTAAAATAGCAAAATGTCTTAATCATTTATTAAGGGAAAAGATTAAGCTATTTTTTAATTTTATAGTCATTTAAATGGATTTCAAGCGCTTTAATTAGCATATTTGAATTAAAAATTATCTAACTGATAATTTTTTCTTTTCCATCTTAAAATTTCTGTCCTTTTTCATACATACCATTATGGCAAATCTCATAATTTTCTTTCAAAAGTTCTTGCTTCACCATATTGAGCAAATATAATTTTGCTTGTTCATAGCGGGCTAATTTTTTATTTTAGAAATTATATATTTATGAAATTTAAAATTTAATAGAGTTCATTATAAAAATATTTTTTTACAAATTTTATATAAAAATGTTTTTTGCTTGCTCGCGTAAAAAGGCTAATTTGTAAAAGAAGGATTTTTTGAAAGATTTGCTCACACTAAAGTGAGAGTTTATAAAATTTAAAATCATGAATAAATATTATGTCTATCAAGGTAACAACAGCCGTCTCTTCTTACGCCCTCTCCTCGAGAAGCGAGGAAACTGAGTAGAAGTATCCGAACAAGAAGCTTCAGAGTTAAAACTCAATTTCATTTGAAAACCCACCATATTATCAGTCAGAGTACTCTTTACTTAGGCTTATAGTCAGCTAGATCAAATCCACCGTCAAGGCTTTGGGCCTATGATCCATAATCACCTTGAAAACAATCGAGTTATTACAACAAAGCCTGGGTTGATTCGTTCCCTTCGCCAATTTTATTCAACTAATGAGCAGGCTATTTCTGCTGGCTACAATGTCCACGATACAATTGCTACATCTTTTATTATAACAGCCCAAGTTGAAGATTCAGAATATAGACAATTCCAAGCAAGGTATCATGAAATTCAAAATTTAACTTCTTATAAAGAAAGAACGCCTATAAAGCACTGTGAGAAAAATATGTGGCTGATCAAGCCTGCTCATTTAAACCAAGGCAAAGGGATTGAGATATGCAGAAATCTGAAAGAAATAAAATCGATATTAAAAAGCAAGCAGATGCATACAATTTGGCTTATACAAAAATATATTGAAAGACCTTTATTATTTAAAGGGAGAAAATTTGATATAAGAGTATGGGCTGTAGGGACAGCGAAATATGAGTTTTTCTATTACAGACATGGGTATTTAAGGACTTCAAGCTCAGAATATGACACTCAAGGCAAGGACAATTTCATCCATTTAACTAACAACTGTTTACAGAAATACGGAGAAAACTATGGAGTCCATGAAGAAGGAAATACCTTGAGCTTCCAAGCATTTCAAGAGTATTTAGATGAAACTTTTCCTCAATTGCATATCAATTTTTGGGAGCACATTCTTCCAAGAATAAAAGACTTGATGGTCGATTCATACTTGAGCGGAAAAAAAGAAATGCACTCAGGGAAAAGAAAGCTTGTTTTCGAGTTGTTTGGGTTTGACTTTTTGATTGATGAAGATTTCAGGGTATGGCTAATTGAAGTCAATACAAATCCATATCTAGGAGTTCCGAATGAATATATTGAAGGTTTGCTTCCTAAAATGCTTGATGACTTGTTAGCAATTACAGTGGATGCTCATATTCCTCCGAAAAATCCGAGGACAAGAACTGAAAATGATTATGAGCTTCTTTATTGTGAAGCAGGATCAACTTTTTCGCCTGAAGGAAATTCAGTAAACCAAAGGCAGCATTATTCAGTCCCAATTTATCCTTTTTCTGAACTAGCTCAATCTCCGATGTGTAAAGCAATTCCTCAGAAGCCAGAATCAGAGCAAGCTGCTATTGAACAGCAGCAAATTCAACAGCAAAGCACGAAGATCGTTGCAAGAGACACCTTAAACACTATTAAAGATCTCTTGGATTCTACCTACATCAAAGACATTGTCGACTTTGCAACTGTTACTTCAAGATTAATGAGCCAACTAAACAATTGGGAATTAATGTCAGAGGAGCAAATAAACACAAGCTTACAAGCTTTGAACTTACTGGTATCAAGTGTTGGTTTAGGAGCTTTAATTGCTTATAATCATATTCAAAGTTTAATGAATTTATGTATATCTGAAAATGTGCCAAAAAATATTCAAGTTGGTGCATTAAATAGTCTTGCCGTGGGGTGCCAGGATACCACTTTTCGAAAAGAGATGATAAAAATTGGTTTATGCGAAAATCTGATAAATTTAGTTTACAATAAAAATATAGATGAAAGTGCGACTGAAGCAGCTTTAAAAGCAATTTTTGTAATTAGCACCCACTCTACCAAGAAAGTGTATATACCAGGGAAAACAAGGGATCATAATTGGATCAGAGCTAAAATAATATGTGAAGGCATTTTGATGTGTCTTTATAAGCTGAAAAATGAGTCTGAAGAAAACAAAAGTGAAATGATAGATAAACACTTAAAAGCTGAATTCAGTCTACCTGACTGGGATCTACAAATAAGTGTGCTAGAAACTCTTCTTGGAGAAGAAAAAAGGATTGAAAACCCTTTATCTTCTCCAAAAGGCTCAAAAAAGCGATCAAGCATCACAGAACTTCAAAGCTTATCAGAGCTAGTAAAATTCCCTTCAATTTTGTCAGATCCTAATTTTCTACAGCAAAGTTTATCTGAAATCAAAGATTACTGTAATGAAAGAAGAGAAGACTATAATAGATTAGTAGAGTCAGAAAAGCGCAAAAAACAGCTTGAGTTAGAAGAAAAAATAAAGCAAAAAGAATTAGAAGATAGACTTAACGAAGAGAAAAAAATAAAAGTAGAAGAATATGCTATTAAACGATTTGAAGAAATTAGGAGGCAAAAGACAGTTGAAAGCAAAAAAGTAAAAGAAAAAGATGAAAAATTTGACCAGACTAAAAGGGCGCTTTTGTTGGAAAAAGCTCAGAGGTTAGAAGAAGCGAAAAGGAATGAAAAAATAAAGCAGAAACAGAAGGTGGAAGATTTGAAAAGAGAGGAAGCAGAGAGAAGGAAAGAACTTGAAGAAAAAAGGAAAAAAGCATTAGAAGAATGATTCAAAGTGAAGGCTGAGCAGGAGAGAGAAAAGAAGTTGCAGCTCAAACAGAAGCTAGAAGAAGAACTTTTAAGGAAAAATTTGGAGTTTCATGCAAGAAAAGAAGAAATATTAAAGCAATCTGAAGAAATTAAAAAGAGAAATGAAATCAAAGAAGCTAACAAAGAAAATAAAATTAAGCTGGAGGGCGGACTGGAAATTATAGAAGAAAACTCAGTATCTATGATAGAAGATTCAAATAAAAATAAGTCAATAAAACAGCTAAATACTGGGCCTAATATAACACCTACAATGAAAGATTTTAGGATTAAAACTATCAAAAAAAGACCAGTCATGGATAAATTTTTGTATAAAGTTTATTGTAGTATTCCAAGTAATTTTCGAATAGGAACCTCTTAGAAGAGATCATGGAAGGTCACAATCGAAAAAGGAAATATATAGAACTGATCGAGCTGATTCCACTGAGCAGAGGAAGCAAGCCTTAGAACAGTCCAGTGAAATCGAAAATTTCAACAAAACCGAATTAATAAAAATCCATGAGGAGTCTATCTCTACCCCCAGATAGCGTGAAAAGATTGATATTAACATTAATTTCATTTTTAATAGTGCCGTTTTCTGAATAAGTTTATACTGCTACTCGATTTTTTTCGCTTACAAGCTTCTATTTCCTTTAAAGCTATCTTCATTTGTTTAGAACTCCAATAAATGATGATATATATTTAATTGGATATCGCCTAACCAAATTCAAACTAGTTCAGATTTAAATGACATTTTTCGAAAATTCTATGGAAAATTTAGCAGAGTATAATACAACTAAGAGAATAAAGCATTAATTAAGATATCAATTTACTTTTTGAAAATACTTAGCCAAAACACTAAGCCTTAATTAATCGTAAAATTATATTTTATGTAATAAAAAGTATTATTTTTAATAAATAAACCTATCGCAATTTATTGGCGCTGATAAAAAGTTCAAGATAAAGATTAGATTTATTTTCTTTCAGAGAAATACTTTTCTATTTGTGTGTTGCTTATGAATTAAAATCTTTTGCCTGGATATTTTTAGTATCATGCTAACAGTTTTATCTGCAATTCAGCAGATAGATGGCGAAGTCAAAATTTCAAATTCAATCGATATAATTTAAACTGTATTAATTAAAGTTGAATTATTTAGCAATGGTAGAGAAACTCTCTCAATTTAAAATACTTGCGAATTTTCCGGAGTCTTCGCGTGGCTCACGACAATTCTGTATACTCTTCCACGAGCATTAAAATCGAACTGATTTTTAATTCTATTCATAGATTTATCAGATGTCATAATATCTCTTACAATAGAAGTATCATCATCTTCTGAAACTTTACCTTTAGGCAATCCACATCCCATTTTTTTATTTATGGATTCACAGAATTTCTTAATCAATATGCAGCTATTTCATCAATTTTAATTGTCATTTTTAATTTATATTTTCTTGAGACAAACTTATAGATAACTATTTTAATTTCAATTTTATAATATATAAAAGTGAATTACACTCTTAGAAAATTTATATGAAAAGAAGTAAAAATAATTTGAATTGGGCAAGCTCTTTCAATAATAAGAACCAAATAATGCTTTGAAGTTGCTAACCAAGAGAGAATAGTGTGGAGAAATCTTTTCATAATCTCAATCCAATTTTTATAAAGAGGAGATTAAAAAGATGGCGGAATTATAAGGCTTAAAAAGCGCAACAGAAATTACATTATTTGTGCATCTAATGCTGCAAAATCAAGATATAAAACAACATAAGTCTGATATCAGCCAACTTAAAAGTTCTCATGCAGCAAAAAAGTATTTTTCTATAATATCCAGATAGAGTTTCTTTTTATTCTAACTAATTAAAAATCTGATATCATCTTTCATTTTCTGTCAAATTTCAATTTTCTTATAATTTATATATATCAAATAAATATTAGGGTATAATGGTCTAATCATAAGGCTAAGCTATATGTTTTTTGTATAACTGAACAAATTCATCGGTAAATGAGACCATAATAAAATGAAATAAAACTATGCCATTTTAAGATGGGCAAAAATAAGAAGCTTACCAAACCGGAAAAATATATAAACTGCCAATAGAAGCTTAATAAATCTTCATTTAAAATATCCAAGCATTAGATAATCTCAAAAAATGAAAATTAATTGCTGATTTATATTAAATTTAATAAAATATAACGATATTATGTTGATCCATATTCACTATACCATTTTTCATATGCTTGCAAAGGCAAAGAAGAAGAAATTTTTGTCGTTTCCAGCGCATCATCGAAATCTCTGCTCGTTACAGGCCCTGGGGTAGGAATTGAAGATGGGTCAGCCGGCTTGTGCCAATTCATCGTCACATTTTCATCCATAATTTCTATAACTCCCATCAGTCTCCTAATTGGCTTCATCGCTGCTTCTTTACACAATAGTTTTATATCTGATCCAGAGTACCCTTCAATTCTTCTTGCAAATTCTCCATAATCCACCCCTTGGCTTTTATTCGGTGGAACCAAACTCAACAAAAGCTGCTCTCTCGCCTCAAGTGTAGGAAGCGGCACTAAAATCTAAATAAAGATCACCCTTTTTTCCAGTCTCCTCAAAAGTGCAGAATCAAGATCCCAAGGAAGATTGCTTGCAGCAAGCAAAAAGATCCTTTCTTTCGTCTTAACTAGCCCGTCAAGCTGCACTAGAAGCTCAGTTTTCATTCTTCTGCTCCCTTCATGGTCTCCTGAATCTCTTTGGCTCATTATGCTGTCTATTTCGTCGATAAAGATTGTGGAAGGCTCATAGTACCTTGCAAGCTCAAATAAAACTCTGACGAGTTTTTCTGAGTCCCCTCTTCATTTGCTGACAATTGAGGATGCAGAAATGTTGAAAAATGTTGTGCGGCACTCAGAGGCTACAGCTTTGGCGAGCATTGTTTTGCCAGTTCCAGGAGGACCAAAGAGGAGAATTCCTTTTCATGGTTCTAGTAATCCAGTGAATAAATGTGGATATTTCATTGGCATTAGTACAGCTTCTTTCAGTAGCCTTTTAGCTTCTGCAAGGCCAATAATATCAGAAAAGTTAACGTTTGGATTATATTGGCAAATATCTCTATAGATTGAAGTGGCTAGATCTTTATATTCAGCAGAATAATCAGGGAGAGGTTTCAGTAGACGATTTTCATAAAAATCGTTATTAGACTCCACTTCAGGTTCCTAAATAAAAAATACTTGAGGTTTCTAAATATTTATTACTGTAATAGCTTTTCCTGAAAGTTCTAGGCTTTCATTTCGACTATCTGAAGAAGGTTCTCTATTCGAATTTTTGGACGTCACACCTGTTTTATTTCTCTGCGGTAAAGGTCTGCTTATTTTTTTCTCTTCAACAAAATCCAGCTTCTTTATGAATTTGGGTGGCTTATTATATTTAATTTGATAATACTCTTCATATTCTTTCACAATAATTGCAAGGTCAATGTTATCCGCCACATCAAACTTCTCTAGGCTTATCCCTGAGTCATGAATAAGTTTCGCAGATGCTTCAGGATATCCAGCAGATTGTATATATCTCGCACAAAGCGTTAACAAAATCCTCCTCTGCTCTTGCTCTTTTTTAGCATCATCCGTACGTCCTCTTGTAAGTGATGCCATAAATAACTATAAATCTTTAGTTTTTAGACTAAATTTGACGATAATTCGAATTCTTTAATAGTTTAATGATAATTTTTTGATGGAAGAGTAATATTTTATTTACTCCCCCCAATTAATAGCGGACGAAATCAATGGGTTTTTTTCCCTAAAAATGGACCCTTAGGTACCATTTAATAACGGAAAATTTTTTACTATAAAAAATTTTAAATTTATATAAGATAATCGTTCATTATAAATTTACTAATATACATAAAATGGCGGATGACTTCTGACCCGTCCTCTTGAGACGGTTACCTTTGTATATCCGAGCATGGTTTTTGGAGCCAGGAATTGGCCCAGCTATGTCTTGGGATCTCAAGGCGAGAGGTCTAAGCGCAAAGATCGCTGTTTTTGTGACCAAGAATTGTGCAATAACTAGCTTATCACCAGTTGTTAGTCTTTTCTCTTTCTGGTTTCTCCATTCAACTCCATTTTATTAGATTTAGTGCTACTCTTTTGACTTAAAAATGCATTTTTTTTCAGACCTTTTATAAAAAATTTTAAATAGAAAAATATATATAAAATATCAAACTTTTTAAGTTATGACCCATTTAATAGCGGACGATTTTTTCGTCCGCTATTAATTGGGGGGGGAGGAGTTAGAAAAAGTTTTTTACCAACAGGGAATATGATTTCTTCAATAAAAAACATTCAAATCCAAGAGATAGGTGGGACCCCGTTTTTCGTAATTCCGATGTTTACTCAGCCTCCTTCAATGTCACAGGCTCCTCCTCGAGAATTTGGCAAAGATTACAGAGAAGAATACAAAAAGCTTTTGGGAGAAAATGAAATTCAAACAGCTGAGCTCCAAACTTTGTTAGCTGATATTGATAGACTGCAAAAAGAAATCCAAGGCTTAGAACGCCAACAGCCAGCTATAAAGCACGTAAGGTCACCAGTGAAAGCTCAGAGGACTAGAAGGCTTGCAAAACAGATTGATAGGCACTATCGCTGCTACCTGTGCCCGAAATCTTATGGGTAAGAGCTATTCAGTTCTGAAGGATCTTTAAATCAGCACATGAAGATCAAGCATTTCGAGTTTTATCAGCAAAGAGAAATGTCTAAAGATATGGGGATATAATATTGAAAGTATTAATTTTAACTGAGTATTAATGTTTTGTTAAATGCCTTATTATGCAGATTCATTATTAATCAATTTATTAAGCATGATTAAAATAGTTTGTCTTAGATTTCTACTCTTTTTTGAGGTAGAAGAAGAAGAACTACATTTTTTATTTTCGATTAATATTCATTTTTCATCAGTTCAAAAAGCATTTTTTCATAAAAACACTTGTTTGTATAGAAAATATATATCTATTAGATTCATAAACTAATATATATTATTTAATGCGTAATAAATGTGTCGTGCTATATTCATTAAATTCTTTGAATATAATGTGAATATGACATGATGCTATAATTATTGAGTGCTATGAACTAAAAAGCTCGATTGCTCTAGGCCAATAGCGCTGAGCGTGAGAAAATTTTAGCAGCCAGTTCTCTATATAACTCTTCAAAATTTAGATGTAGATTTTTAATTCAACAGCTTCTCATGAAATTAATTGAGAAAATTTGGCACTTAATAAAATCTATTTCAACGATATTAATATTATGTTTAGAAATCTTTTCTTGCTCAGAGTTATTTTTAAAAAGAATATATACCTGTTTGCCAAGAATAACCCACTAACTCCCCCCCCCGTGAGTGAACAAAAAAATTTTGTTCACTCACGGAGGGGGGTTAATTTTTTTTTTTAAAAAATTATATATACAAATTTTATAAAAAAATTGTTTTCGAAATTTAAAAAAATCCTAATTCGAAAAAATTGGAAAGCAAATATTAATTTAATTTATAAAATTTATGTTTTAAAAAGCAATTCGTTTAAAATTAAACAGAATTAGCTCTAGATTTCATTAAAATAATTATCATTTATATATCAATTTTTTTTTCTCATAAAAAATTTTTATGGTTTTGTCCACTCACGGAGAGGGGGGGAGTAAGGAACATTTTTTGGCTTGCCATTCTTAAATTTGGTTAGCCAGAAAATATATATTTTAGTTATATTAAAGCATCATAATACTGGATCGAGATTGAATTTTATCTCTTCAATATAAAATGCAATCACTAGAATCTTTACTCATAATATCTAGCCTGCACGAATCGCTCACAACTCCTCCACACTCATTAACTAATATTAACTGAGGAATCCCTGAAACTTCATAATGTCTTGTCACGATATCCTTAATTCCTTGCTCTTCAAAAGGTAAAGCGTATCATGGCATAGTTCCATAGTACTCATTGAATTGCTCTTCATTAAGATCGCAGCTTATAAAAACGATCTCAATTTCTCTATCTACCTTATTCACTTTTTCATAAAATTCTTTCAAAATTGAAGTAAATCGTCTGCAAGGATATGACCATGAAGCTGAAAAATAAAGTAAAACCATTCCTTTGTTTTTAAGCTCTGATGTTGTGACTTCACTTTCTCCAAGTTTCAAATTTGAGCCTAAATAATTTTCCATATAAATTAGATTTCTAAAACTTATTAACTAAATATTGTTATAATAATCTTATTCAACCTTTTTTAGCTCTATTGGTCTAATTTTGAATCTCCAGCTAACATATTTACCTATCGAAAATGCTCCGAATGAGACAAGAAGATTCGCCAATACAACGATAAAGCTAAGAAAATTCGTAAAAGTCAAACCTGGGTATAGTATCATGCCAAAATAGGCACATGGTATTAAAACACAACTTATATAGATAATTGCTACACAAGCTGGCCCTAAGAAGTCTTTATTTGAAAGGGTAAAAGGACAAGTCATAATTTCAGGAATCAAAAAAAGGCATATACCTCCGTGAGTTAACAAGAGATGCCATAGCTCAAAATCAGGAGAAACCATTAGAGGGTAGGCATATGTCCAATATATTATTGTCACATTTATTCCAGAAGTCCATGCAATTACTAGCAAATTTTTCCTGAAATTATCGCTACCAAGTCCTCTAAAAATGCATAAGAAAGTCAAAGTTTTGACAATAAGTGCCCAATGAGTGAGATATAAGAAAAACTTGAAGTTTTGAATAGAAATTCCTCTAATAATCAAAAAAATGCATATTGTCAATGCGAGAAACCGTAAATGCTGTCTATCCAATATCATCAGATAATTATTATAAAGAAAAGATGACATAAAAATATGCTAGCAAGAATTCTAGAAATGATTTAATAAATTTTTGGATTAATTTTTAGAACAATTGCATCAGTGCCCGTAATAAAATCTTTGCATTCTATAGGTTTAAACTCATTGGATCCTGAATCAAATCTAAAATATCCCTTAACCATACCACTGTTGAGTTGTTCTGGCATTGTTGCTGGGCCATAAATTTTCTTGACGTCACCATTATTAGGGTCATGTGAATAAATAGCCCTTAAATCTCTTCTACCGAGTTCGCTTTTGAAAACAATTATAAAATAGCTAACTTCTTCATTTTTGTCAATCACTTCAATCGCTTCTTCTCGAAGAGCTCGATTTGGCTCACCTGCACAACATACTTGTGTGATTGCCTTTTTAATAAGTTTTCTATTTGTGGGCTTATTATAGACTAAATTTGGAAGATTTTTATGTCGCCTGTATTTTGAAGCAATTGCTTGCTTTGCTTCTTCAGTTAGCGCACGAGATTTTGGCTGCTCAGGAGGTTGAGGTGAGACTATATTTTCACTTTTTAAATTAGAAGATTCTTGCTTTTTATTGGGTTTTGGACTAATGTTTGGACTGGTACTTTTTTTAGTTCTTGGGATAAAAGCATTAAGCTGGTTTTCTGGGTTTTGTATGACTCTTCTAGGAGAATGCTCATTAGAGTCATTTTTGGCTTCTATGCAGCTTGAGACTTTTCTAGTAGCTTTTTGAATGCAAGCAGTTAGTTGATTTTGGTTATGCTTTATGTTTTCTCTTGGAGAATGGTCTTTAGAATCAATTTTAGTTTCTATTACTCGTTTTTGTGGCTTGGGGCTATTCGAAGTTTGTTGCGAAATTGGCACTGGGATAGCTTGGTTTCAGTTTTTTCTTTCTCTCTCATTTTTAATCTCTTTTTTCTTCTTAAATAGTTCAAATTTTTCTTTCTTTTTCTCGTCAGCATCGTAATCAATGAGTATTAGCTCGCCTTTTTTAGGCTTCAAATCAGAGTTATCTTCTTGAACTTGTGTGAGATCACCAATCAGAACATTGATATCTTCATCTATTCTAGCATTTTCATTTTCTAAATCATCAATTAATACATCAATTTCGTTTGGAGTTGATTCAATATTTTCTTGGTTTCTCAATTCTGGAGTAATTTCGATGCCATAGCGGCTTTTATTTTTTTTTGAATAAAAGTTTTCACCAAAAGTATTGAAATTCATAAGCATTGGAGCTTCAGGGAAATACGCAGTGTGATCAACTATAGTTACTGGCTCTTCTATAGTAAAAATATCATTAATTTTATCATTATTTGGTATTTCTTCAACTTTTGATAGTTTTTCTTGCTTTTCATATTCTGCTTTAGGGATTAGGAGAGTATTATTAAAGATTAGCCTCCTTTAGTAATTTTATACCCAAGCCAAATCTTCGTAAAAGGCTTGCTTAGCTGCGGGCGAATCACCCTAAGTTTGTCAGCAGAGATATAGCAATTGCCCGAGGATGGCGCTATCTTGCGCCATCCTCGGGCAATTCAAAAATGGCCCCACACCGGGAATCGAACCCACGTGTGGGGCCATTTTTGGTGTGTGGCCAACATCGACTTACACGCACCAAAAATGGCCCCACACGTGGGTTCGATTCCCGGTGTGGGGCCATTTTTTGAATTGCCCGAGGATGGTGCAAGATAGCGCCATCCTCGGGCAATTCCTATAGCTTTGATCGGCTTTCCTAATTAACGAACGAGGAAAGGCAAAGCCCAACGGAGCACATATACCAAGCACAGTGCTTTCTTTCTTGCTCAGTTTGGCTTCATATGTAGAAAAGGTCTGGAATAGGACGGTCAGTGATGCCACTATTTTATTTATGTCTTCGTTGCTTCAGGGGTACTATCATTTATAATAAGCTTTTCAGTCTCACTCCCGTAACTTTAAATTGCAACAAAAATATCGGTAAAATTTCCACAAAATTTATTTTTTAATAGGAAAAATTTATAGGTGAAAATACTAATTTTTAAAATTTAGTTTTAACCTAATTTAATGAAAAAATTGCAAGAAGAATATTATGAAAAGAGTTTTCTCATTGAATCGATTGTTTTTTTTAATTAATTCTTTATAAAATAAATTAAAATCCAAAAATATTTGTGTTCAATTTATATCCTTTGTTTCAATTGGAACAGAATTTTTTGTTACAATTTAAAGGGAGGGGGGTTAGTAATTTCTATATGCCAATCCTTTTGCTTTTCAGATAAAGATTGAATTGGATCTTTAGATGAAATACAAGTTGGCTGAGTATTATTAGTTGGCGAAGGTTCAAGAGTTAGATGGAATGAAGATTTTGGTTGTTCTTCTATTATATTTACCGATTCTAGCTTACTACCCTAAATTGAAACAAGATGTCAGCAAATTTTCCTTTTTTTGAAAATTTAAATCCCCTTTAATTTTAATTTTTAAATTGGATATTCGATAGGTAAAATTAATCAAAATTCAAAATATTACATTCAGTGTATATTTTATTTTAATAATTTTAAATTATGATTAATTGTTTATTACTTTTAAAAAAATAATAACAATCCCTTAATTTAAAACAGATTTTTAAAAGGTGAGTTAGGAAAATCAGTTTCAGAGCATTTAAAATTGCATAATGACGATTCTTCCAGATCATCAACAATCTCTGATTCAAAATTGAGTGGGGTTTCTTCTTTTAATTCATCAGATGACTCTATAGGTGTTTCATCTTCGAAGTCTTCTTCATAGTTCATTTGTGAATCAGGAGTAATTGATTTTTGAGGCTCCTCATTTACAGATAATGGTGGTATCAATGGTTTCATGTGCAGGACAAATGGTGGAAGAGTTTCAATTTTTGCAATTTCTATCACTTGTACGTTTTCTTTTTCTATTTCTTTCTGCTTTGCTGGCTGTCACCCTTTCGCATTCTTAAATTTTTCAAGTTGCTTTTTCTGTTTTTCTAATTCTTTTTGCTTTTCTTGCTTTTTTCTTTCTTCATTTTGCTATATAAAATTTACCTTTTGAACTCTTTCTGCAAGCAATTTCTTCTTTTCTTCAATAATTTGCCGGGCTTTAGCCTGCTTATCGCTATCTGATATCATTATTTTCCATATTTCCAGTCTATTATGAACTTCAATGCACATTAGATTTTGCTTTTAAAGTGACTAAATGTATTTTGATAAATTTTGTTATGAAAGTTTGATGATCAAAAGAAAAAATTATTTTAGAATTTAATCAATTTTAAGATATAAATACTGATTATTGGAAGTTATTCCAAGCCTCTATAGCTCAGTCGGCAGAGCATTTGCTTTGTAAGCAAAAGGCCACCGGTTCAAACCCGGTTGGGGGCTCTTTTTATTGCATATAGGTTTTCAAGAGTTTCAAAATTTTTAGCATAAAACTAATAAGAAATCGCAGAGACTTCATATATATTTGTGATTCATAAAGGCTTCTATTTGATTGTTTAACTATTTATCAATTTAAATAATAAGCTAAACCTAAATTCACAAAAATGTTTACCAATAAAGATTCGTTTCTCTTGGTCTGCTAATAAATATAGTCCCTTGCTTGAATTTCTGATCGGCTCCCAAGAGCCAAAGATGGATTTCGCGCGTGAAAATCCAGAAATTCCACGTGGAAACCCATTTTTGGCTCGTGGGAGCCGATCAGAAATAACGCCAAAACACTATATCTTTTTTCTGATAAACAATTGATTGGAAGGATAAAATACGCAATAAAATGATTTTTTGCAATTTTAATTGAACAATATGGGACTTTGTTGCAGCAATACAGAACTTCGGTTCAGCAGGCCTATTTATCATAGTAATATAGATGTAATTATTCCTTTTCATGATAGCATTACAAGAAAAACACACAAAAAAAGAATTTCATGCCCGTTATCGATTCCTGTTCATGAATATTCTAAGTTTTGCAGCTTTGAAAACCAAGAAATCTTCATAACTGGATGCGTTTTACCAGGAATGGATCCATCTCTATGCTACAACAAAGAATGCCAAGACAACTTTCTTTGCATTACAAGCCCAAATTCCATTATTTCCGTACTTTTAGATGGCCATGGAAAGCATGGAAAAAGAGTTGCAGAGCATTGCAAAAGGCACATCGAAGCCTATTGCAAATTAAAACTCGAAAAAATCCATCAAAACCCAAAAAAATATGTAGAGAAAATTATTGTAAAATGCGATAAAGATCTCAAATCGTCAAAAATTGATACCAACCTTTCTGGGACAACGGCTGTTGTTGTGTATTTAAGCTTAAATTCTATTCATGTATCAAGTGTTGGGGATTCTAGAGCAATAATTGGGACTTCTCCAAAACCAAAAAAGAAGCTTCAAGCACTTCCTTTAACTGTTGATCAAAAGCCGAATAATGATTTAGAATTAAAAAGAATTACAGAATCAGGCGGCTGTGTACAAAGAATGATATATAATAATGGTCAAAATCTTGGTCCTTATCGAGTTTGAATAAAAGGCTTAACATTACCAGGCTTAGCAATGTCAAGATCAATCGGCGATAAATTGGCAGCTTCTGTAGGTGTCATTTCAACACCAATAATCCAATCATTCTCACGCCACATAAACGATAAATTTATTGTTTTAGCTTCCGACGGAATCTGAGATGTTATGACCAATGAAGAAGTAGTTTCATATCTCGAAAAATTTTCCTCTCAATCAAATCGGAAAGGTTTAAAAGCTGAATTCCCTATAACTCCTCTCAACGCAACTATTTCTAGACTTCTTTGTGAAGAAGCAAGAAAAAGATGAATAGAAATTTCGAAAAAAGAAAACGTGATGATTGATGATATCTCATGCTTGGTTATAGAAATTGAGAATGATCAAGAAAGTCTAATAAAGACTCTGCCTGATAAAGACCTAGAAGATCAAAAAGTTGTTGATGATATTGAAAGCGGAATATTATCTGCGTTATATTTAAGTAGAAATGGATCTAGCAGAGATGCTTCTTTTAATAAGGAAGATGGAAAATAAAATTGTTGATATAATTTTTTTTATTAATTGGATAAAATATAATATTGGCTTTGATCAGATTCGTCTTCAGAAGGGATAATAGACGAGTGAGTTGTATTGATATCAAATTCCTTGTAAGAAAATTCTGAATAAATTTCAGATATAATAGAATGAACAGCTTCTAAATAAGTTCGGATGCTAATTCTGTGAGCTTTTCTATATGTAATATTGTTATGCTTCGTTTCTTGAGGGCCATGAGCAGTTTCATGCAAAATAGCTCTAAAGTCATCAATATTTTTTGAAGCAGTTAATAATCTAAGTCTCCTAAGAATAGTTTTTTCACGAGGCTTGTATGCTTGATTAGAATGACTTACAGCAAAATTACATTGTTTTAATACTGATTCGTATTTTTCTCTAATAATTTGAACTTGTTTGGAAAATTTATGGACCCTAAGCCCTATGAAGAGCGAAAAAGCCTTTCCAATTGAATTCAAGATTTTTGTAATTTTCATTTTGTAATTGAACTTTCTTGAATTAAAATAATATGGAATTTGAAATAAATCAAATAATTATTATGGAATCAACAAGGTAAATTAATGAAATGCTACACAGGGCAAAGGAAAATTATAAGTGATTATTTATTTATTTAATAAAAGAATTGATATCTTAAATTAATTTTAATCTTCTTTAATGTGTTGAAATTTTATATTATTTATGAAAATTATTAGAAGATAAAAGAATTTAAAGTGTCTTGCTTTTTTCGAAAATTGTAGCTGTGCCACCAAAAATTATAGCAAGAGGCTAACGAATCACCTTTTTGTTTATTCTTTTGAATCGATGAGAGAAATTTATTTACAGTCTCACTTAGGTTTGATCTTTATTTCTTCTTGTATGTATCTTCATATTTTCGCACATAATGCTATATTTTCTATGGGAAAAATATTCTTAATCAAATTAAATAAATTTATTCTAGATAATTTTTTAACCCCTATCCTTATAGAATGTTTGTATTGTTTGACCATGGATGGGGTAGGAGTTATAGTTTTTCTCCAAAATTCAGATAGCTGTATGGATTAATTTATATATGAATTGATTTAAAAAATAGCATATTCTTACATTAAGCTTCCAATTTAAGAGTTTTATGGCCTTTATGCTATATTTCTGTAACGTATATATACAACAAAATTTAAATCTTTGCACCAGACAGCATTTTTTTGAATTCATCAAAGCAGATGACTCCATCGTGCTGCAAATCAACCTCATTAAGAATTTCCCTGACTTGATCTTTAGTGACGTGCTTACCCATCTTGTTCATGATTTCATGTATATTATCAACAGTGATAAATCCTTGATCTTCTTTGTCAAATACTTTAAAAGCCATCCATAGCATATGCTCATCAAGTTGAATTTTAGATGATAGTGTAGCAGATAAAAATTCTGACTTCTTTTATAAAATTGTAAAATTTTTTTTTTTTGGGTAAATTTTGTATAATTGTTTCTATTAATGATTTAAAATTATATTTAATAGCTCTCAAATAAAAATTATATAATACTTTGCAAAATATGAACTCCGAAAGATTTTTTTCAAATTCTATTATCGTAAAAGAATTGTATGAAAAAATGCATATAATTATAGATAAATTGATTTTGCCATTCTTTGAGGGAGTGAGTAATTTATCACCCCAGCTCCATTATAATCAAGATTCCTAAAAAGTTCAGATAGCTGAGTCTTCGGTAAATTTATCCCACATTTGTTTAAAGCTTCATCAATTTCATGTATGTTTAGCTCTCCTTTTTGGTTCACATCAATATCATAGAATGCTTGTCTTAAATCTTTAATTTGATCGACAGATAAATATTTTACGATAATACCAAGTGCTGCCCTTTGCATCTGTGATTTCGGCTTATAACTTCTCAAAGCCAAAATTATATTTGGATCTAATGCTAATTTTTGCTTTGATGGATCATTAAACCAATGATGATTTAAGGCTTCAGCCGCACTTAATCTTTGATGAGGATTTGCCACAAGCAGTCTCTTTAATAAATCTTTTGCTGCGTCGCTTATGGTATCCCAGATCGGATTTTCCAATTTGAGCTTGGCTTTCATTATATTCTTAAATATTTTTACTTGGGTATCACCAGGAAAAGGAACATGCCCTGTGAGCATTACATACATTATAACTCCTACACTTCAAATGTCACATTTTGGACCATAATCCCCTTTTATAACTTCTGGAGCTATATAGTAAGGAGTGCCTACAAAGCTTTCCATCTTTACAATATGTTTAAACTTGCTTCCGAATTTATTTGATAATCCAAAGTCAATGATTTTGAGTTCTGCATCAGGGGAGTCATTTTCAAATACAAAATTTTCAGGTTTAAGGTCTCTATGGCACACCCCTACTTCATGAAGATGATTAACTGCTCTTACTCTATGCAATAAATTGCAAGCACTTTTTAATCTTTGAATTTATAAAACGCTTAAGAAATTATATTAGTTTATTTTCGATTTTCTAATAATCGATTTTTTGTGAATTATTATCAAACCATAAAAAATTATTAATTTGTTTGAAATTATAAGGAGTTAACATGAAAAATTTCTGAGTAATAAATTACAGTAAATTTTAAACCTGTAAAAATTACTATAAAATAAAAATTGTTTTATCCATAAAAAGCCCCAAAAAATTTTAAAAGCATATCTGAAATTATAAAATTCTGCCGTTTTTTCATGATTTTATTCACGCATAAATAAAACAATTATTAAATTTACAGTCATTTTATAGGTCAAAACGCATTTTAATTTATCCCTTTCATTTTACCCCATTATAAGATACCAATATTATTTAAAAATTGTAGGCTATCATCAAGCATTTGCAGTGGATTTAGTATCTTTTTCATGTATACTGCAGTCTTTTTCTCATTGATTTTTCCTCCAAGCTCAATTATTTTTTCAAATAACTCTCCTCCTGAACAAAATTCCATAACAATGTGAAAATATTTTGCATCATCAAATGTTTCATAAAGTTTTATGATATTAGGATGATCAATGCTTTGCAAAATTGTCACTTCTCGCTTTAATAAACGCAACTCGTTTTTTATTTTGGATTTATCAATACTTTTGATTGCAACGATTAAATCTGGATGATTTTTATGCTGACCTTTTCTAACAAATCCAAAGCTTCCTTGACCTATTACTTTTTTTATATTGTAAACATCTGTGAGTTCTCGTTTTTTGGATTCTTTTATTGTATTTTGCAAGTCTAAAGCTATAGGAGAGGTCGGGTTTGTGGAAGATTTTAAAGGAATCATTGAAGTGTTTTTCGTGTTTTCATCTAGTTTGTGTGTTGGTAGTGTCTTTTGATTTTTTAAGCAGCAACAGCCCATTTTAATAACTGAAAAATTACCTGAATTTTTATACCATTTTGTGGTATAAAAAATGATTTATGAATTTTTTGAAATTAATGAGACGAGATGTCATCATTTATTTGGGAAATTTAGCTTTATTGCCTTTTAGAAATAATCATTACTTTAAATATATAAAAGCATGTGCTATCTCCGCTCCGATTTATAATAAATCATATCAGACAAGATTTACTCCGAAATCAAAATAAAAACCTCGATTTTTTCTCAGGATATATTTTATAATTGAAATCAAGCCAATCTTTACCATGAAGTTAAATTACGTATCAAAATCAATTCTCATAAAGCTGATGGCCTTAGATTTTAATTTTAAACAGAGTATTAGAATAAAGAATAAGAGGATGATTATGTTTTCATTTAAAATTAAAGCAACTACAAATAAATTCTTTGTGGCCTTGAATCTTTTCAGTATTAAATAAATGGAAGAAATAGTGCTATATTCTTACGGAAACATTTACGATCCAATTACCCAAATTACCAAATTATGGCATGATCTCTACGAAATCGAAAACTTCCAAGAAATCAATTCAAATTACTACTGGAATGGCCTTGGCGATCTCCCAGTTTTAAGATTTAATAAATCATTTTTCACAAATGACCACATTCTTCCATTCCTCAAAATTACATTTGATAGTAATTTTGATTTTTCAGAAGAAGAAAAGCTTGAATCTGATCTGATTGAGGAGCAATGCATAAGCAAATTACACCCTGCAACTACCTATGCCAAATGGATGGAAGAAGACACATCCAAAAACTTTTTCTATTCTAGAGGAAATTTCTTTTGAAGATTGCTGAAGCTGCCTTTTGAAAAATTAAGCTTCATAAAAGAAAAAAGGCATATTAGAGAATATCTCGTAAGGCAGCACAATATTGTGAATAAAAGAGACGCTTATTATCAAGCAGAAAAAGCTCATGAAATTTTAAGCCAAAAATTGGGGGAGAAACCTTTCTTTTTCAGCAAAGCTGGGAGAAAAGATTTCCCAAGAAGCACTGATATTGTAGTTTATGCTTATTTGATGGAAGAACTGAATAATATTGGAAATAATGTTAATGTGAAGGACTCATTAGCCAAATATGAAAACTTGATTGGGTTTTTGAAAAGGATGGATAGAGTCATCTCAATGAAAGGAGGAGAAATAAATAACTCTGTTTACAGTTGCTTTGCCCAGCCACCTCAAGATTGCCAAGAAGAATATTTTCCTCCAAAAATTTATTTTAATGTTTCAAAGCGACCTGAAACGTTTTGGTATGCTTTAAAGTATCAAAGTAGCCAGAAAAAACTTCATGAAGAGAAATCAATCAATAAAGAAATATTTGTCAACAGATACTGGAACACTGGGGTTGCATTGGTTTTTCTTCTATTTCTCGTCGCAAGGGACTCTAAATAGCTAATATCAATTAATCTTAGCCATCTCTAAAAATTGCTTCATTCATGGAGATTCATATTCTTAAATTAAATGGAAGGCCTTCCCAACTTATTAAAAACAAACCCCAAAACCAATTCTATCAACTTGGAATTTTGCGAAATTGAAGCTCTTGACCCTTTACTGCCTTTACTAGCCCAATTCACAGAGCTCCAAGAACTCTTGCTTTTTGGAAATAGGCTTGAGAGTCTTCCAAGAAATCTATCACAGTTAAGGAAATTAGAAAAACTCGACATCTCAAACAACCTTATAGAATCAATAGACAAAATCATTCCTTCATTAAAATCGCTCCCATCCTTAGTGGATCTTCACATTACTCTGCAGCATGACGACGAAGAACAGCTCATTCTTGATTCTCTCCCCAACCTGCAAAGACTCAACGGCGCTGAAATTGAGACTGAAAAAGAAGAAAAAGAAGGCCAGCCAGCAATCCAAGTCGAGATGAGCGAAACAATTGATTTCGGCTCTGAGGACTTGAACTTAAAACAAGAGGATTTAGAAAAAGTCGCCATCATGTATGACGAAATCAGAAATCTATGAAGGGACGCTGACCCTTCTTATGATAAAAAGCTTGCTGAAGACTTTGATAGCCATGTCAAAGACATCATGGGAGAACTTTCGCAGATGTTAAAGCAAGGCGAATCAAATAACCTCATCCATGGGTATATGCTGAAAGCTAAACATGGGCTCTATTTAATTTGCCAGGAAAAAATAACACAGCTGATTATTAAGCAGAACAAAAAGGCAGGAGCTTTATTAAAAAATGTTAATCAAGCCCTTTCTTCTTTGTTTGGAGATTCACTGTCATCATTGTTTTCAGTCCATATGAAATATCAAGAGAAAATCAAGGCCATGAAAAGTGATATGGAAAAAGCTATGAAAGAAACTGCAGAAGTTTTGGAAGCTGCTGAACAAATAGAAAAAGAAGCAGAAACACATAAAATGGAAAAAGAAAGACTAAAAAGAATGCTGGATGAGGAAAAAGAAGAAATGAGGCAGGAGCTAGAAACACTGCAAAATGAAAATAAAAGGTATTTGGATATTATTATAAAGCATTCAAAGACAAATGCAGAATCTGCACTTACTGGGAGGACAATTAGCCCTGGGAATGAAGATTTGAGAAGCTCAAGAGGAAATACAAGCTATAGACAAGTTTCGCTTGGCGGGTCAAGAATTCTTACTTTAAGACAATTAAAAGATACCATCCTAGAAATTTATGCTTCCAAAGCTAAGTTTGACCAAAAATGCCTTGATACAAAGCAGCCAAGAGAAACCATGGAGCAGCACATGTACACATTTTTAAATCAAAAATATGGGCTAAAGAGTTTAATTATAGAATGGGCTTCAGCAATTATTTCAGGGATCAAGCGTTTTTCATCTGAAGATAACGATGTAGCTGTTTTCGGAAAAATACTGAGAAATGAATGTGATGAAGAATTTAGATTCGTCCAAAGCCAAGTCAAAGAAACCGTAGCAGAGCTTGTAAGAGTCCATCTAAAAGGGAAATATCCACTTAAAACCAATGGTGACATTCAAGAGATGCTTCAAGAAAAATTCAACGGATTTTTATCTGAAGAGGAGTGGACTGATATAGTGAAATACATGTATAATGAAACTGATGCTGATTTGTTAGTTTCCTTAATAGGTGAGGTGATCCAGCTTAAAAATTACCCAACAGAACAGTCACAAAATAAAAATAAGCTAACTCGTGAAGAACTTTTGAGCGCTAAAGAAAAAGAAAAGGCAAATAACGGGAAAATTGCTTATACAGATCTACTGAAAATCTTATTAGACTTCCAACTTAAGGGGCATGAAAAGTTTTTATCGAAGTTTATTCAGCTGTTTAGAAAGGTAGATTCAGATAATAATGGAGTTGTAAATGAAATGGAATTTAGGGAGCTGCTTGCCTTTACTGAAATGGGATTTAGTGAAGAAGACACTTTGAGACTGCTGCACATAGTTGATCCTTATAATAACCAGCAAATAACATTTTCTGAGTGCATTTCTTTGTTTTCAACTGTAAATTTTATATAGGAACCTGCACCAAATCAGGATAATAAAGAAGAAAAAGATAAGGTTGCTGTTTTGCAAAAGCTATCTCTTAGTGAAGAATAGTGAAATAGTTAAAATTTTAAGAATAAAACATTTATTAAGATATAAAATCCAATGATTCTTAATTTAAATGTTTATATTATCGAGCATTCCTTTGGGTAAGTTTTTGTATTCCTATTCATTGTGTTAATAAAAACTAAAAATAAATTCAATGAAATATTATATATGGAATTGCCTTGAGAAACCCTAAGTTGGCTTCCATTTTTAAAAAGTTATTGATAAATTTGAATTTTTTATTCTGAGTTCCATTTTTAAATAATTGCTGAACAATTTGGAATATTTTTTTTTCTGGCTTGCAGAATAAATGATTGATCTGAATATAAAAACTTTTTGGGCAAATTTTCTTCATATTTATTCTAAAAATTAATAATAAAAATAACTATACGATTTATAACTTAAAAAAATATAATTCAAGAAATACCCAAAATATCAAGAATTATTTTTTAGTTGCCATATTTCTTCTTTTCTCCAGTAGCTATATAAAAGAGAATAAAATTAAAGCTTTTTTTGATATTATTGGACTCAATATGGAAAAGAAATTTAAATGTAACACCATTACCATTACCATTAGATTTATAACGTTTAACGTCACTTACGGGGTCACCTGTCCCAGGGCTTCCGCCTGCCTTTCGCTGCATCGGGCCCACCGGCCGCTGGGTCAACCAGCTTTGTTGCTCCAGGGTGCGTCTAGGATAAACGTTTACCGGCTTCGACGGCATTTAAATATAACACACTATTAGCAATTAAAAACACTAAGTTTAACATTCAAATAATTAAATGCATTATATTAGCAATTTACCTCTCTATAGGACCAAGATTACTTGACTTTTTTGACAGAACAAGAATTATATTGATAATGAACTGATTTTACTATTGTTTTTGAACCTTCTTATGTATAGATCACTTTTGGACAGATTCAATTTAGGCACGTTTTCAGCCTTTTTTATTCATATCTTTCTTCGAAGATCTTTGATTTTGGATGAGTTTTGGCGTTTTAGTTTATCAGAGTTAAAAAATGCTGATGTTGCTACAACCATAACATTATATGATTGAGACTTGCCAAATTCAGCTCCTGTTGCTCTTTTCTTTTGGAGATTTATACATGAACCCATATTTATATTATTATTTTACTTCTATTATTTACTGCTATTAATGCATATTAGAAAAATAGAACATCGAAATGGTATTTGGAAATTACCCAGGAAAAATTACGTAAACTAATAGTTTTGAGTCTTCCTCCTTCACCTATGTTAATTTAAGACAGTGTAACAGAAATTAAAAAAATGGAAACAACCATAAAAAAATTATCAAAATTTTATATTTTTCCAAAAATAAATGCTCATTGGACCTTTAGAACTGATTTATTAGATTTTTTACTATTTTATTTTGGCTTTGCTAATTTATTTTATAGAAGAAGATTAATTTGCTTAAGATTTAGGTAATCATAGCGTTCAAAGGCATTTAGACCGAATAATATACCAATTTATTTAGTCGTATAGCCCATACCACTATATAGATTTCTTTATCGAGAAAAATGTAAATAGAAAATTGAATGACCAAGACAAACTCTGTCGAAGAGCTGGATCTCTATGCCAGGAAGGGTTAATAGTGTCATCTAAAAAAAATGGTTGACTGATGTAAACAAAGTTGAATAAAAGACGCGCCAATTTTTAAAATGGCTTTATTATTAAAAATTGTAAATTTAAGACACCCTTTTAGACTGGTCCTTATAAATATCTTACCATAGAATTAAATCAAAGCAAGAAATAAGTTCAAATCTAAAGAGCATAATCATTATAAAAGTAAGAACTACAAATATCTAGATTAATTAGTGCTCATAAAAAATAGATTTTAAATAAATAATGCCAATTTGTTTATGATCAATTGCTCTATAAAAGCCAAAGTTTGTATTGAACGCTGATTGCTCTTTATTAGGTTCTTAATGGCTAATATGATGCTCTTTAGTAAATTTAATAATGAATATAAAAATATTTAAAAAAATTCATTAATTAAATCTAGCTAAATTTTGTTTGTGCAGAAACGATATTTCAGAGTTATCATAGAAACGATTGACTCTACCCTCTCTGTGAGCGAACAAAATCATTGGAAAAATAATATACTTGCTTGAACCTAATTTTGCAGAAAAGATAAAAAAGTGGGTAAGATATTAATCAATGCCAGTCTAAAAGGGTACCTTAAATTTAAAATAAATTTAATAATAAAGCCATTTTAAATCCGCACATTTACTTGTCAGCCATTTTTTGACCCTTCCTAGCATAGAGATCTAGCTCGTCCATTTAAGAGAGTTTGTCTTTGTCTATTATTTTGCTTGATAAAAGAAATCTATATAGGGGTATAGGCTATAATAAGTATTTCTTTATTTAATTTTTTTCGATTTCCAAAAAAACAAGGCTTGCAAAGAATAAATTATTTATTTGAAATCATAATTTTGTTTCGTTTATTTGAAATTTCGGCATATTAAACAAAGCAGGCACATAAATCTGATTTATTACACATATATAAGCATTTTTTAGCGTCAATATAAGCAAAAAGCACTAAAAGAGCACTTATATTTTTATGGGGAAAACAAGCATATTTGCTTTTTAATTTACTAGAAATAATGATTATTTCTCCGCTTTCTTAAGAATCATATTTAGAAGATAATTGTCATTATTGCCATATTAGTTCCATTTGAGCTAAAATTGAATTCAAATTTGTTCATAAATTAAATGTTAGAAAAATCATTTGAAATCACCGTGCTTCGAGCAGAACCTGTAGACCGAGAAGAATCCGAAGTTGGCTGCTATATTTCTGTTGATGGGCGCCTATTTGATGTAATCACTCCACTAAGCCCTGATAATGAAGAAAATCTTGTGCAGATTAACAGCATTGGAAAACTTCAGCTGATCCTTAAAAATATGAGTAGTGGAGAAGAAATAGGCAGTGTGAGTCTGCCGACTTCAATTTTGCCATCAGAAGGCTTTCAATGGCTGCCTTTGTTTCAGCCCCAGAGTAACGATTATTTATCATCATTCCCAGAAGAAGTAACCTCACCACGAATTCTGATATTAGTAAACACCAAAAGAGCACTCACTCCTGTCCAAGAAGTCACTGAGCTTTCTGAACTTGATTGTGAAATGCACCAAAATAGCATTGTTCACTCAGAAAGTGACAGTGGATTTATGCCTGAAATTAAATTATGTCCAAGTCCATACGACAAAAAGCCAAACATAGAAGACAATGAACGCTCAAATACTTTTAGGATCATTGAGCTAGAAAGAGCAATGGAAGAAGAAAATTGGAGACATCAAGAAGAAATATTGAGGGTCAATCAAAACGTAAAGGTCACCATTGATGGGCTAAATTTCGAGATTGAGAAGATCAAGGCTCAGAATAAAAAGCTTGAATCGAAATATCTTGAATGCAGAAGCGAGCTAGAATCAAATAAAGAAAATTTAAGTAAAGAAAAAAAAGAAACAGAAGAACTTAAACAGATGTTTGAAAAATTAAGCACAGAGTATGACGCAGCTACCAAAAAATTCAACTGTACAGAGGCTTCTTTGCATAAATTAATCGAGAAAAAAGACCAGGAAATGTTTAAACTGCAAACAGAGCTGACAATATGAAAAAAGAACGCCAGTAACTTTGAGCAGCAGATACAGAAATCAAAAGCTGAGTCTTCTAATGCTTTTCAGCTTTCTCAAGAAATTGGGCTTTTAAAGCAAAGGCTTGAGCAGTCAGAAATACAAAGGCAAAACTTGCAAAGGGTAATTCAAGATTTAAACGATGGGTGGGGCTCTGATGCTCAGCTCCAAATGTTGACAAATGAAAATAAAAAACTCAAAGATGAACTGCAAAAGCTAAAAAGTGCCCAAAAGCCTACAAATCTGTTTGATAGCACGCTTAAAGATTTAGAAGCGTTGCTAGAATCTAGGAAGAAAAATACACAGTCAAGAACTCCAATTCAAAGCCCGAAAAAGTATCATAAGAGATCAAGCACAGGGTGGAATAATCATGCAAAACACCAAGATGATGTGGAGACAGAAACGACTGCAAGTGTCTGTAGCAAATCCTCATTGAATGTGGATAAAGGAAAACCCAAGTGTCCATCTCCAAGCAAAAGATTGTTAAAGCAGACAGTTAGCAGCATTAATAAGGGAAGGAATTCTGCAACTCCAGGAAGAACTTCTATTATTCCAACTACCAGAGAAGTAAAGTCTCCAAGAAAGATTCCATTTAGATAAGTCTTATAAATATAAATTTTAAATTCAACTTAATGATTAAAATTTGGGTGAATATTCAAGTGCCCCATATAATTGCTAAACACTTATTCTCTATACCTAAGCTTATCGCCTTTAACTGCAACATATTCCATTTCACAGGTCCCAAAAGTCAAAATATCTTGGCTTTGAATTTCATAAAATCTTGCAGCTTCTAATTTCTTGTCATTCAAATATGTGCCGTTTTTGCTTTCCAAGTCTATTATATATGGAAGAATATGAGACTTTCGTTTTCTAAACTGTATTGCAGCATGCTCCTTAGAAACAGACATGTGAGGTATTAAAATATCAGCAATATTTTCATCTCTTCCAATTATATAGCTGCTTTTTATGTGTAAATCAATTGGATCTTTTTCATTATTTCCTTCATATACAAAAAGTCTTCAATGATATCTAGGAAGAGATGCATCTAATGGTTCAGTGTATTTAATAGCAATCCCTGAGTTTTCGTTTTCATATCTAGCTAAAATCCCTGACGGAGTAAAGTTTGGACGTTCGGGAGATCGTGATCGAGATCGAGATCTTGACCGTCGACTACTCATTAAGTTTTATATATAAAAATATTAATTTAATATAAAAATCATAAATTACCTCTTACCCAAAATTAAGCTCTCAATAGATTTTGCCATAATACCCATCACTGCTGCATCATCTTGTGACTGATGCTTCGATGCCTCAATTTTTTCTTTAATCATTCTTTTTGTATCATTTAATATTAAATCAAATTCTTCCTTCAAGATTTCTGACTCATTTTCAGCAATTACAAAATTTGGGTCTCTGTTTTCTTTTTCGCCTTTAAAAAGCCCAGATTTTTTGAAGCTGAATTTTGATGGAGGACTATACTGACTTAAAGTTGGTGACGCATAACCAATACTGCTATTTTTGTCTTCAAAAATATAATTACTGAAAGAATCTCTTGTCATCAAATTAGAATTATCAGATAATTCATCTACAAGGCTTTTCTCTGGTATTGATAAGTTTACACTTATCAGCGGTGCAAGTTTTTCGATAGTTTTTTGGATTTTGGTCACTGATTTTTCTAACGATTTTATTTGTTCTTTAGTTTTAGACGCTAATGATTTTTGTTTTCTTATATCTTCAGCAGTTTTCTTGTGGCACTTGAATAAAGTATTAATGCTTTCATTAAGCGACTCTACGTCAGGGTTGCTTTCGAGATCACTTGAGTTTATAGAAATCTCAGTGCTTTTCAATATTTGTGATTTCTCTGGGCTAGCCTTAAATTAACTTATTAATACTTATAGAGAAGCCTGCTGCAGTTCTAACTGACTGCCTTCATCACTATGGCCTCCCTTCTGATCGCCAGCTCGCGTTTCACAATATCGCGAAGGCTGTTCCTACCTGATGAGGGCTAGGTGAGTAGCATCACCGTATCGGCTGCCCACAATGGAAAATTTCAAAATGGGTTATTTTTCTAATTGACTATCAACCTGAATGGAAATCAAAAGCCCAGGGCGTAACTTCTGGTTTCACGCTGGGGAATAGTTCCGAATGGTCAGGATTAACTCCACTGCTCTGCTAGGAGACCCCTTTCCAACTATCGAACCAATTTTCCTCTGAGGGAAAAGCCTGAATTTGGAGTGAAAGCTTGCGGTCGGCTAACCCGACATTGCCCTTCACCAAATTAGGAAAAATCCAGCAGAATACATATTCCCGAACGCCGTCTCCCTTCCTCAAGGTTCCTGCGCACCCTATGAGATGTCAGCAGCAAGAATTAAGAGGGCAGGTTTCTTCCCACACCATTTTACTGTATTCTCCAGGCTACCTATCCAAGAAGTTTTATTAGCCACTCTATTTACAATTGGGTTTTTTGTTCTCCTCAAAGTAACAAATCTGCTGTTTCAAGTTCCTGATTCTTGGTTGACCTCAGTCAGCCTTTTCTTCAGCGATTTTCGTTCATTTGTCCACACTTTTCCTCTTTCCTTTCACATCTGAACACTCCGTTCCAGTTTCCTTATTTTTAAATCTGAAGCCGTTGGTGATTTTTCATTACCTACTGGCGAAGCATATGGGGATTCTAAACTGGCAGAAGGCAAAAATACATATGACGGTGTCCTTGTAGAAGAAAGCGTGTATAATTGTGGTGAAGAGCGCTGTGAGTTCTCTGAAAGAGACGGCGGAATAATAAATCTGCTATTCAGATCCAAATTCTTTAACATTTTTTCGGTTTATTTTACTATATTTATCAATGCGTTATAAAGTAATTAATGAATGTTTAAAAACTCAAACACCAAAAATATCGTTAGAAATGACGCATAGAAAAAGAACATAACAACCCCGAAATGGCGGGATAGTTGGAACTTAAAGCCGGCTAGGAAGATATAAGAAGTCCCAAATACACTCATCATCACGTATTCTGCCATGTATAAATCTGCTGGGATATCTATAGGGTGATTAATGACGGCTTCGAAAAAGCATGGAACTCCTATCCCTACACCTAAATTTAAGATGTTTGAGCCTATGCATCCAGATAAGGCCATATCCCCATGGCCTTCAATAGTAACTTTTAAACTATTCAAAAGATCTGGAATCGATACACCCATCGCTAAAATTGTAATCCCAAGGACGCTTTCAGGAATTCCAAGAGCCATTCCTATATCTGAAGTCCACCATACCAATAAAAAGCTGAGACCTCCAATTCAGGTCAATGAAATAATCATTGAAAAGATCCACAGCTTTGGATGGCGTTCTATATTAGGAATAGTGAGCTTTAGACACAGCCTAAGTGGTAGCATCAAGCATCTCAAAATTCTATTTAAAAGTGATCTAGAAGGTGAAACCTCTGAAAGAATTTCTTTCTTTTCTTCAATTGTTTGTAATTTCCTGATTCTCGCCATTGGCGCAATTATGTCTTCTTTGTCAAAAACTTCATGCTTATAAGGATAAATGAGTCCTCTTTCTTCTTTGTTTCGTTTTTGGCACTTCTTCTTTTCTTCAATCGCCCTCATGATTAAATATACGCAATATTTAAATCTGGCTCTTAGTTCTTCGCTTTCCTCAGATGAATTTTTGACTATTTGCAACTGTGCGTTTTTTATCATTTTTGCTAAAATGCCTCTTTTAAAATTTAGAGCTTGAGGAATATAGGCCTCAAGCTCCGAAATAGAATACCTTCTTAACTTAAAAGGTTTGTCAGGAAGAGGTTTGAAATCTACTTCATCTCCTTCATATGGCAAATTCAAATGTTTTTTAAAAAATTTTTCAATTGTGCCATTGAACTTCATAAAATAGACGTAAAGTATATATACAAGTATAAGGACTAGTCCTTCGTATCAGTCAATAAATAGATTGCTTCAAAATAAGACTAAAAGACCAAGTAAGACCATATTGAACATAAAATCTCTTGCGACCTGCCATCATTGAAGTTCGAAGACTGATTTAGCACTCATAGCGCATATAGTCTGGACTTCTTTTGGCTGAGGCTATTCCCAAATCTCCAAGATTTGTTGATAAAAACAATTTCAAAACCTACTCGAGATTGGCCTAGTCCAGGGCAAGGCTTTAACATTAGGGAAGATGGAACTTGGAAGTTAGAAAGGGATAGCCCAGAAAGGTCAGAGGGTGCTTACTTTGTCAATCGGGCAATTCCAAATTCCCCGTTGGCGTACGGCACGGTGTTCTAGTGCCTTTACCTTCAGAATGAGAGTGCAAGTTCGAGTCGCAAAGCTGATATGGCTGGCTGGGAGCTGCTTGATGATGATTTAAGACATCGGGGATCCTCGGAATAGCTCTAGCCAAAAGGAGGCTGGCGCTATATCCCAACAAGAAGTATAGCATTGAAAGCACCTGAGCCTATGATTGTTGAAAACCCTATTGTACTGCTAGCAGCAAAAGTGCTCATGAAACAAATAAATATTTCAGGTGCAGAGCCACCCAATGCCATCAGTGTTGCACCAGCAACATTGGGGGAAATAGAGTATTTATTTACAATATAATCAATGATTGGCATAAAAAATCCAGAACATACTTCTCTGATGCCAAATAAAACATAGAGAATGCCTATTCCATAAAGAATTTCTCCACCTCCTCGTATTTGTTCAGTAGAAAGTGAGCTCTCAGGCAGCCCATAGAGTATTCTTGGCTGATTTTGGGTTGGATTATATATAAAGTACGGAATAAAAATTGCAAAACCCAATAGAAAAATTTTAAGCTTTTTCATTGATTTTATATATGTTCTTGTAAATAAAGAATAATTTTTATTCGAAATAATTAATATTTATAGAGCTAATATATATAAAACTGCTCAATGGGAATTTTAATTTATCATAAATTCTCGGAAGCAAATGATTTAGAATAAATTACTGAATAAATTCAAAAACTTTATAAATATGTATAGATTTATTTCTCTGTACAGCCTACGCTCCTTTTTTCTTGTCCCTAGATCTGCTACAGCATGAGAATGCTGTTAAAAAGAACATGAATACCTATATAGCCTATACCTGAAACAGCCCAAATGCTAGCGCTATTATTCCATACGTCAAAAAATTATCCTGTATTCAGTCATAAATTTCCTGCCTACAGCTACCATCTGGCACACCTCTATTGATATCACTAAACAAGTACAAATTCGCAGCTGTGCAAAGTCCTGAACAATCAAACTTTTTCTCCATCCATTTGAGGAATGGCAAATAATCCGAATAGTCTCCTAAATATGTGTCTTCAAATATATCATCGGGCATTTTGCAATTCGAAGTTGTCACTTTTAAATTAAGATTTGAATTAATCCAGCTTACTACTTCATTCTGGACTTCACTAGAGTATGATGGCAAGCCACTACAAGGGTCACAAGTATATATATCTGTAGCAGTTCCTTTAGTTTCTGTCTGATTTGCGAATAAATTGGGATTAGCTATCTTCAAATCACAAGGACAATAATATGTGCAGATAACATTATCAGCCTTAATAATTGCGTCGTTTGCGCTTGCGAGCTTATCATTGCTCAGACATTTGGATTCGCTTTTAAGGTAATCAGACGCTCATTTATCTCGGGCATATAGAAAAGACCCAGCAAGAGCTAGCAGAGCGAATCCAACTATGAGAGCTCAAAGCATAAAAAGGCCAAGCATAAACATACTATCTTTTCATATGCCAAGGAAAGCAAAAGCTGCAAAAAGGATAATGCCAGCCCCTACACCGATGACTGCATATCCGATATATTTCACGTCTAACGCTTGAGCAAATTCAGAGTCTTGCAGATCGTATCCAATCCAAATAATCACAGACCCTATCCCCTATTTAGGCTTTACAAGCATGATTATACAGCAAACATAGAGTGTCAATCGTAAAACTTTATATGGGCAACAGCACATTATTTATTGTAGATACCTTTTTGATGGTGATCAGATAAAAATGGTTTAAAAAAGATGAGAAATATTTTAAAATTATTAAGAAAAACGTATAGTCATCGGGATTCTTATAGCAGGTGATATAAAATAAAAACAGATCTTAAGCTTTAAGGGACAGGTATTATTCGAAATTGATTAGTGTTGATATTTTCTGTTATATAATTAATTAGAAGATAACAAAATAAATTTTATAAATTTATAATGGCTGTCTTGTATGTTTTTTATGATCGCATATGAATATTTGTTTTATTTTTCATGTAAAATTCAACAAATCACAAGTTATTATTTTGCAAGCATTTTCACTTGTGAATTACTAATAAACTAAGTGCAGCTTAAAGCAAACTTAATTTTGTTTTATCCTAACGAAGCATTATAAATTCAATTTTTACAAAAAGTGACTGAAAGGTATGATTTTAATGAAATTACCATTCATCTCCTCCGAAAAGATCCATTGCGCCTTCAACGACTTCTTCTTCAGGCTCTTCCTTCTTTTCCTCTGGTTTAGCTTCCTCTTTAGCAACTGTAGTGCCAGATTGAGCAGCTGAGCCAGCAGGTGCACTTCCGCCAGCGCCTAAATTACTGAGTAATCTTGCAAGGTCTTGTCCCTTTAAGGCATTTGCAAAGAGTGTTGGCCAATATTTTTCAACTTGATTTCCAGATGCTGTGAGGATTTTTGAGATTTTGTCAGCCTAAATAAAGGATACTGTGATATACTAATTGCCCGAGGATGGCGCTATCTTGCGCCATCCTCGGGCAATTCAAAAATGGCCACACATCGGGAATTGAACCGACGTGTAGGCCATTTTTGGTGTGTGTAGAGCATAGACTTCCACGCACCAAAAATGGCCCCACACACGTGGGATCAATTCCCGATGTGGGGCCATTTTTTCAATTGCCCGAGGATGGCGCAAGATAGCGCCATCCTCGGGCAATTAGTATATCTGAGGCATCATCGTGAAGAATTAAAGCTGCAAAAACGCAAGAAAGTTCATCATGCTCAGCTTTTGATAGTGATGTTCTTGATACAGCAGCCATAGATTAATTATGGATTCCTAAATCATCTTAATAATCAAAAATTTGACAAGCTTATGCTTGCTTGTTAGCAGAGGATATTATATGAACAGATAGCCTATAATATTAATCTTTATAAGAAATTGATAAACTTAGAAGCGAATCTTGACAGGAATAATTAGAACTATTTGGCTGCTTAGTAGTGAAGCTTTCTTATATTTTTAACATCTGCTCTTATTCCAGTGACAGGGCAAGATTTAAATACATCAACGTGCCCTTTGATGCAAGAATAGCAAAATACATACCCCGAAACTGATAGAGCTGCTGGGTTCACAATATTTTTCCGACATATTCCACAATATCCTTTTTGGACCTTGCTTTCTTTATAAGGAGCAGAAACATCTGCTACTTCTGTTAATTCTGGTGGTTTAGATCTTGATGAAACCCATAGCTCAAGACCCTTAATCAAAAGCAATACAAAAATAAACACATATCCCATTGAGCTGCTTCCTTGCTGCCTAATCACCTTATGCCTAAGTATTGAATAAGCAGGAGCAAAATAAGGAAAATTCAAATAAAGATAAGAAATCATATGAATCCCCTTGATAATATCATGTGAAGAGTGCAGAATACGAGAGCTCTGGCTAGAAATCCTTTTGCTTAATAAAGGCAAAATATAATTTACAACGAGATACTTCACTATATCAAATTTCGACGTAAAAATGCGCCTCAAAGAATAAAAGCTTTCAGAAAAGTTTGAGTTTGTTTTTAGCAATGAGTAGAGGTCAAGAGACCCTAAAAATAATGACGAAATCTCATCTTGGTAATACCTAAAAGGAATCAGCACTGAAAACTTTTCACAAAAAACTCCTAAAACAAATTTGATGCTTTGCCAGATCATATCTTGCAGCCTGTCTTGCATAACCATCTCATAAAACGTTGGCTCTTTGTTTTCAAACGAGTCCATATTGTGATAAAATTAATTTATACATATTTTTACTGTTTAGTAAAACCTTTCACTTTATAGGTCTGAGGTTTCAGTCTCACATAAAAAGGAGATGAATAATGATTCAAAATCTGAGTGAACTCAGGCAGTGCTGCTTGAAAAGATAAGGAGCCAGGATTTTGGCCACTAGGAACATCTTCTGAAATAGAATTCAAGGCAGATTGAGTTCTATTCACAATAGGAGCCTCATTTGTGGCTGGTCGATGAATTTTCTTGGGCTTGTTAAAAGTTTGAGATAAAGGTAAAACAACATAGTGTTTTCTGTTATCGTGAGTGCTTGGTCTTCATACAGGCCTGTTGTCAAAATGCTGAGGCTTATAAGGCTGCTGTGTCTTTTGGGTGTGTGTAAAGGTTGGACTGTTAATTTTATTGTCGCCACTTGCAGTTTTCTTATGAACTTCTGCCTCAGTTTTTGGGTATATCATATCAGCATCCCATCTGCTTAAATTATAAGACATTGTAGCTCTTAAATAGCTCGGCGATTTAGACCTGCTATCGCTTCTTTTTGCATTTTTAGGGGATGAATATCGTGTTTCCAATGTTTTTGGCAGCTTTAAAGGCGGCTCCTTTTTAGGGACATATCTTAATGGGACTGACTCAGACATTCTTGTGACTGTTGCTCTTGTCGACATGAAATGATGAGTTATTGGCCTTGTGCTTTCCATTAAATCCTTTTGGTAAAGAAAAGGCAATAAATTTTGCTGCGGCTTGGATTTAGGAATTTTATATGAGATGAACCCCTTTTTTATTTTTTCTTTTCTTTCTTTTTCCTTTCTGCGCTGAATCACGGAGTCATCTTCGCTGCTTTCATCTGCAATTTCATCAACTTCTTGGTTGATTTCGTCAAAAAATTCAATATTGCCTTGAGAAGATAGCATTGTTTCTCCTAAAAGGCCATCTTTAGGAGTAGATATAAAAGAGCTAGCTACACTGGGGACTTTTGTAAGCTCATGATCTTCTATTACAGTAACAATTTGCTGTGCAATTTTGTCATCGATTGATGGGTCCCTCGATTTATTAGGTGATTTTTGGTTAAATTTAAGCTTTCGTTTGTATTTTCTCATTCTATATTTAATTACCTTAAACGAAAGCTTGTTTTCTCTGTATATTTTTTTGATTTTCAATAATGCCAATTTTTCACATATTTCTTTAAGTCTTGCTGCTTTATAAATTTCGAACTTCAAGCCATTTATAATCATTCTTGACTTCATATACATCAGCCCAGTGCCAATTATCCCATAAATTCTCTTCAATTTTTCTTCCAGCATCGTCTCGTAGACTTTCTTCAGTCTTTTGATTTTTTGTAAAAATAAAAATTTCCTCGCACATTTTTGGATCTTCCTTGCACTGATCTCAGGCATAACTCCTACGCTATAAACGCAAAAGTCACTTGTGGATTGAAGCGAATTCATCCATACCTTGATAGCTCTTTCTTTAAACATGATAATTTCCTATCTAAAATTTACATTATCATATTGCTTTCTTGTTAAATAACCCCTTGCAATCTTTTGTATTTTTGTTGCACATTGGTTCATGAACGATATTTCTGCATCTTTTTTTTGATGCTCTGTCTTGACGAGTGCTAATTTTTCTTCGAGTTGATTATAACTGGCATTGAAGATTTTAACTCCTCTCATATTTATACTTCCATTTAAAGACTGCAAATAGTATTTTCGTATTAATATGAGCAGAAGACATAAGTCAATTGACTCAAAAATTCAAAGCCAGCGCCACCGGACTAAGAAATCTTTACCTCCCATTTCACACCACCTGCGAGATATTTCAGATAATTCAGCTAGAGCTACCCCATGTGATAAGACCCCTGAATTAAGCTTATATACATATTTCAACGATAAAAGTTTTACATCTAAAGAGCACACCACAGCTCATAAATTTTTTACTCATGAGCCTCTATCCCCTGCTTCTCCTTCTCCGGATTTGTTATCTCGATCTGTTATAATTCCAACTGAAACTCCAACTCCAAAAATACTTATAAATCCTTCACTTCAATTAATTGGAAAAACTTCGAAATGAGAAATAATGGAAAGGATTGAGAATTATGAGATCAAAAGAATCCAAAAAGTAAACCCAAAAAGAAATTTTAAAAATTTGAGTGATGAATTTTATATGTGATTTCAATGCTATAGTGAAATTGTACCGTTAATTAAAATGCAATCGGAGGAAACAGCTAAGGCTGTTTCGAAAATAAATGAATATATTTTATCACTGTTTTCAGAAGTCACACACCAGTTTAGAATTCAAAATAAAGAAAGAAAAGAAGAGAAACTTGGGCTTGAGAAAAAACTTCAAGAATGCAAAGCAATAATCATAAAAATGCAAGGAGATTCAGAAGAAAGGATGAAGGAGTCAAAAATAGATGAAGAGAAAATAAAAAAAGAAATAAATGAAATTTTTGGAGAAGACGATAGGGAATATCAATTGTTAAAGCAAAAGGCGAATAGATTGAATAGTGTCAGGGGTGGTGCAACTATTGATGTTCTAAATGAAATTTACAACGACATGATGCAAGAAAGAGAAATTCCTTCCCTAAGAAATTATGATAATCCAATTCTAAAGCCTGAAGATATCGAAAAAAATCTGATGAAAAACTTCCGAATTTTACAGACAAACACTGCCCGTAGAGTTCATAAAATCTTCGAATCAAAACAAACCAAGCTTGATAACGTTACTCAAACTGAAGAAACTTTTATTGAGCCACAAAAATACGATGAAGCTAATAGCAAAATTGAAAGACTCGAAAAGCAATTTCATCAATTAGCTTATGATTACAATGCAAAAATTGAGGAAATATCTAGCTTGAATAAAGAAATCAAAACGCTAAATTTTGAAAAAGAAGACATGAAAATGATTCTCTCAAGAACTCAAAAAGAAGCTGAAATGATGATAGAGCAAGTAGCAAATATTAAAAAAGAAAACCTAAAATTAAAAACAGAAGTTGATGAAGAAAAAGCTGAATTGGCAAATAGATTAGCTGAGAAGAAAAATTTAGAGATGAGGATTGAGCAGCAGTCAAAGAGAATTGAAAAATTAGTCGAAAAAACTGAGGGATATGAAAGATTAATCAAAGAAAATGGGGAAAAAATAAAAGATCTTGAAGAAAAAAATAAAGGCTCTCAAGAAAAGCTAAATAAAGAAATTTCGAAAGGACTCTTGAGCTCAAAGCATACATCCACAAATAATATGTCAGGCAGCTCGAACTCCATAATTATACCTCAGCCTGGTCTTGAAAATGATGAGGAAAACCAAAATATATTTCAGAAATCAGACTCAAACTCCACAATTGATTTCAACGCAAGAGCCATATCAAGGCTGAGCATGGATACCAACTGCTCACAATCAACAGGAGTCACCCAATCTGTTGCGAAGCACCAACCCCGAAATTCATTTTTGAGTAAAGTATAGGGGTTTTCCCTATATGACCCGATAAGGGCATGGGTTTTCCGTGGAATCCCTCTGTTGGTCAAACCAATTCAGTGCGTTGGTTTAACCAATTCACTGGTTGGTTCAACCGGCAAAGGGATCCCACAGAGAACCCACAACCCTTATCGGGCTATAGAGGGAAAACACCTATAGATGAAATGCAGCCTACTCCAGTTAATACAAAATCTACATTGAAAAAACATATAAATAAGGAAACAGATTACGCTAATAAATCATCCAAAAAATCTGTTCTGAATAATGAAGAAAGCAGATTGGAAGAGGAAGAACTGCAACTGGATAAAAAGTGGAGAGAAAGCATTATCGCAACTATAGACAGTCATAATTCAACTTCCCCAACTTCTTATCTGAGTGATCCATATTTTAAAGAATGTCTTAGGATTTCTCGCTTAATTAAAATGACTGAAATTTTCAAAAACTCTTACGTAATAAAAAATTAAAATTAGACCGAAAACGTCTTCTATGGTAATTTTAGGATAATCCATATTTAAGGATAAGCAAAAAAGCAAGACTAGGAGAAAATGGCATACCAGTTCAGCTTTTTGATGAAGACTCCTCCACTTTAGAACTCAGCATTAAAAATGCTAGAGAAAATTCCAAAGGAATTCAATATAATTGGGAAACCCCAGACATTGATTATAATGATGAAAAATTGTATGATTCAAATGGAAATATCGTATATTTAGTACCATTTAACCCTAATAACATTTATGGATTAAATGGCGACAATTATCATCACACTTTGAAACAGATTTTCCAAGCTCAACCAAAAATTCCAGATCTAAAAGATTCAGTCATGTTTCGACCCAGCTATGTTTTAGATAAAAATGAAGATATGATGGTGGATAAGCTGAGAAAGAAACACAAAAAGAAGAACAAATTAGCGAAACAAGCAATAATTTCGCCATACCTACAATAAATTTAATTATAAATTGCAATTATAATATAGAATTATTGACAAATTTCCCCATATTTCATTCTCCTTCAATTTCAATGATCTTTTTTCCATCTTCAAAATGAGAGCATTTGCCAATCCCATTTTTCTTATCCTTTTTTCATTCGCCTTCATAAACATCAAAGTGTCCATTATTATCAATTTCTACTGAATGACCAACTCCATCTCTCATATCATTTATTCAGTCCCCTATATATCGCATTCCATCTGTGCCTGTATAGTTGCCTTTTCCAAACCTTTTCCCATCGATCCAGCTCCCATTGTACCAGCTGCCATCAGCATATGTGCATTCTCCATTTCCATTTGGCTTAGAATCATTGATTTCGCCTATATAAATCCTGCCATCTTTAAATGCTATGCACCCTTTTCCAAACATTTTATTGTTCTTTCATCATCCTTCATATCTTGAGCCTTCAAAAATAGTTAAAATTCCATATCCTTGTCTTTGGCCATTATTAAATTCCCCTTGGTAATGTCATTGCTTGTTGTGAAGCTCTCCATAGCCTTGTGGGAATCCTCCAGCAAATTCCCCCTCAAAATATGAGCTTTTATCTTTATATTCATATCTTCCATAGCCACTTATTTCTCCACTTATCATTTCACCCTTATAAAACGCTCCGGATTTTCAATAAATTTCCCCCTGGCCTTCAGGAAATCCATCACAAAATTGCCCTTGATATTCAAATATTGAATTTTTCAGAATTCCATATCCATCCTGCTTATCGTCTTTTCAGTGCCCAACATAAGAGTCTTCATTAATTCAGTACATTTCTCCTTTTCCATTTTTCAAATCATTTTGAAAATTTCCTCTATAAACATCTCCATTAGTATTCTTATAAATCCCATAGCCATGCTTGAGATTATTTTTTCAGCTGCCAGTATAAATATTTCCGATATTCGAGGACATTTGCCCATTTCCTTCTTTTTTGCCCATTGCGAAATGTCCTTTATAAATATCTCCATTCTGACATTTCATAATTCCAAGACCATTTGGGATTCCATCTATATGATGCCCCATATATTCAGAGCCGTCTTCCAGAGCTAAACTTTCAGAGTAAATGGTTTTTGCGGTATTTTTTGCCATTCTGTTAATTAAAGAGATTCTCTACTAATTCCATTTTTAAGCTTACTTAAATAAAGCAAAAGTACTACAATGATAAGGCTATCATCAAAATTTTAATTTATTCTTATAAAGTAAAGAATCAATTTTTACGGATATTTTTCTATTTCTAATGTTAATATTGAGCATCAATCAATGCAGTAAATGATCATTTTTATCAATTTAAATAATGACTATTATTAATTACAAATTTTCATAAAAAGCTTTTATGAAAAATTATTTATACATTCTTATGGTTCTAGTGTCTCCAAAACCACTCTGTTAAGATGATTTGCAACTAAATGCGGCCAATATTTTGGCATATTTTTTGACTGCCTGTAATATGCATTTCCAGTAACTCTTTGGTAAAACAAAACATATGAGTCTTTGTCTAGCAAAGGTTCTTCTTCAGCATAATAAGCATCAGAATCATCAAAAAATTGCCAGGTTTGATTATTCTTATGCCTCACAGTGGCTGTATAATGCCTGCTCTTTAAGTTTGACTCATAATTAATTTTTGCAAACATCTCGTATACTGGATTTTCCCTTTGAAACGCTGAAACCCATTGAGCTATATCAATTTTGGAGCTTGCTCTATCAAATAGCTGCTCTTTCACCTGATTCCTCTTTGTAATTATACAAGTTGCCCGATGATGGCGCTCAATGCGCCATCATCGGGCAACTAAAATTCAGGTCCACACTGGAAATGGGTTCACGTGTGGAGCCCTTTTTGACACGTGGAAAATCCTCACTTTCACGTGCCAAAAAGGGCTCCACACGTGGAACCCATTTCCAGTGTGGACCCTTAAAACACGTTTCCCGATGATGGCACATTGAGCGCCATCATCGGGAATCTCCTATATTTCTTTTCGTTTTAAATGTATAATCAGGATTGGTGGAACTTTCCAAAGGTCAATTTTCTTAATTGCCTTTACCTCATGCTTGCATCTAGGGCAACACCAAGGCTTGTCTAGCTCTTCAGGACGAGTAAAAAGTTCAAGACAGTCATCAATTGAAATTGGCTTTTCTTTGTTTGGAATAGCCAAACTTAAAGAAAAAAAAATTTCAAAAGTTTGAGATGCAAAATTGCACTCAGTACAAGAAACAGTAGACCTTAATTGCCCTTGAAAAAGGTCAACGACAATGGAGGAGTTTTTGTCTAATTCTTCTTGCCACGCTTGAGCGGCTTTTAGTTCTGAAGTTTTGTTTGATTTTAGGGGACTCATTAGTTGAATTTTATTTGCTCGATTTAAATCTTCGCTTATCAAATTTAAAAGTGCTAAAAGAAGCTCGTAAGCATCATTTTCTTTTCTTGGAGTTATTGCGCCTATAGTATTTCAAATTGATTTTACAAAAAACCTAGGGACCATCACATCATATGATTTTGTTCAATAAGCATTTGCTAGCTCTGCAAATGCTAAAGTGACTGCTCTTCGGTTTCCATTTTGGTTCAGTATATTCAAGTCTTTTATATGAACTCCTGAAAGAAAATAATCCATCAATGGTTGGCAGTTGAATAAGCACTGCAAAACTGAATTAATATAGCACGTGTTTCCAAGGTTTTCTAACCCAGAAACCCCGATATCTTTTGACTTATTGAATTTATCTGAATTAAACGTGTTAGGAATTGTCAAATAGTTGTCTTGAATTATCGTGTATATTTCTTGCTCACCTTCATCAGTTCGTGTGTTGATAACACTAATGCTTGCGTCTTTGGCGTTTTTTTCTTCTCTTTCAACATCTTTGCAACATCCGCTTCCCATCTTGTAATATTTTTTAATTTCATCAGGCACAAGAAAATGATGCAATATCAGTTAGTTTGTCCAGTGAAAAATGGTAGGAATGCTTTTAATTCGACAAATGACTTAAATTTATAAAATGAATTACTTATAAAAATATTAAGTAGGATAATTAACCCTAAGAAAATAAAAATTTCTAATTAAATGATGAGAGTCTTCAAGCAACATAGCTTCTTTATCAAGAAGAATTGTTAGAAAATATTCTAGCCTTTATAATGAAATCTAATAAGTGAGACCAAAGATTAAAGAACTATCTTTAGACTCTCCAAGTGCTCTAGGTTAATTAATTACAAAATGCTTATAGGCGTGCATTTCAATAGCGATTCTTAGAATAATACGAATTGTTTTCTAGCTGATCCAAAGATTTGATTTGATTGAACCTTAAGAACGTTGAATCTGACGGTTTTAGACAAAGGTCTGCATTGGCCAATTGTCACAATATCTCCTTCCTTTATGTGTTGAAAGGCTGGTGAGCAGTGAGCTGAAATGTTCTTATGCCTCTTTTCAAACCTTTTATATTTGGGGATATAGTGAAGATAGTTTCTTCTAAGAATAATTGTGTGTTTCATTTTTGTCGAAATAACCATACCTTTCAGGATTCTCCCACGGATAGAAACATCTCCTGTGAATGGGCATTTTCTATCAACATAAGCTCCTTCAATTGCTTCTTTCGGAGTTTTGAAACCAAGACCGACGTTTTTCCAGTATCTCACTCCTTTGGCAGTTTTCTTTGCAAAGAACTTCTTGCTCTTTAGCGAGACCCCGTCTTGTCTCATAAAGGCTTTCTCTGTTTGTACATCTGCCATTATTAAGATTATATCCACTACAATAAAAGTTAGAATTATATAAAAAATTAATGTCGCAGTAATTTACGGTTACCCTTGAGGACTGAACTCATTCGTACTCATAAATGGAGTCTCAATATTAGAATCGAGCGGATTTATTGAGCTCATCATGCTTTGTCTGGCACGGTCTTCATTTTCAAGACATTTTCGCAAGTCGAAATTATCCTCAAATTCTCGGTCAAGTTTTAGCTCTTCTAATGTTTTAGGGATGTGAGGCTTGACAATTTTATTCCTTTTTTCTATTTGAGTTTTCGTCACATTTATTCCACGATTTTGCAGCTGTTTTTCCACGTATTTAATCAAATTACGGTCTTCTAACAACAAAAGTGTTTCTTCATGCATATAAGTGATATCTATGCCAATATTTTCAGTCAAATAAGAAAAGCACTCTAAAAACGCTGCTGTAGGCTTCTTCTTGCTGCCAGCAGCTGCCACTTGTATAGCATTTTCGTTCCTTTTATTAAGGACTCTGAAATTTGCATGGCAACTTTCATTCAAAAATTTCATCATTGCATAATTCCCGTTTCTGCAAGAAATCAAAGCGCAGTTTTCTCCAGTAAAATCGTCTTGAAAATCAATATCAAGCTGATAAGGACAATATGGTGAAGTTTTGAAGTAATTATATACATAACTAATTAAATTGATATGACCTTGTTCACAAGCCATGTGGATTGCTGTATAAGTTATCAGTTGAGGTGTTTCCATTGCCTGGTTTGTATTGAAATTTATAGTAATACTTTCTTCTTGGACAATAACAGTTTCTTTATTCATCGATAAGTAATAAGGCAAAAAACACTCTAAAATTTCCGTGTGGCCTTTTTGGCAAATAAACTCAAGTGCATTTATTTTTTGTCTTTCGAGTAAAGAACACATTTCTTGGATGCTGGCGCCCATCTTTGAGCAGAGATGCTTAAATACATCGGCTTTGCCAAGGTATAGAGCATATGCAAGAGCGTTGAGCGAAATCCCTTTGATAGTTATGATTGGTTCATCTATCATGGACGATTCTGATGACTTTGAATTGGTATCAGTCATGTGAATAAATTCTTTTAAGCCTCTGGCATTATTTCGTTCAATTGACTCACGAACCTTTTGAGTGATATGCAAATATTTTTGACGTCTTAACTCACTATTACAACAGCCCATTATTAGACCATTTAGAATGACGTCGGTGATGAATTTAAAGAAATAAATTTTTTGTGCATTAAACCATGATTTTAGATTGTTAAATTATGAATAAATAGAATTAGGTTTAAATGTAAAGGTTGTGGAGAAGCTGGAAAATTATTATGGAGTGGCTAGATAATAGCTAAATATGTGAGTGAAAATTAAATTTTAAAATTTTAAAGGAATTTGCATAATTATTGAGAAATATTAAACAGATAAACCTCATGATTATTTAAGATGATAAGGGATTATTCTAGAAATGAAATATTCATATTTTTGGTCACATGCTGCTTTAAATTTCTCATGTACAGCAATAAAATCTGTTAACTCTCCCTATGTACGGAATTTCATGATCTCTCTCATTGATTTATACTCAAAATTTCAATTCCAAAATTGAAATTAATTTATAAAACTTTATGTTTCAGATAGCAGCGTATTAAAAATTTAATAGTGTCAGCTAATAATTTTATTATAATAAGGATTATTTATGTGCCAAGATTGTTTTTTTGATAACTGATGTGTGAGATGTTATTCATTTAAATAAAGTACCAAAATAACGAATATTAAATATTAAAATATTTAATTTCTAATTTTTAAATTTCTGCAAAAAAATAAAGAAAAATAGAAATGAAAAACATAGATATCTTATCCTTTTTACCTATATCCGTATTCTAAAACTTATTATAATTCAGTGTGCTATTAGTGGTAGTTTCATCTCGCAATCTATTTAAATTAATGTGGCACAGCTCTGAAATCTAAAAAAATTATAAATTTTCTTAATTTCAACTTCTCTTTCTCTCTCAACTCAAATTTTAGAATTTGTGAAAATGGTTATAATAGGATTTATAGCGTATAGCTATAACTCCTTAAAGGACTTGGACTGGATTTAGAGAAGCATGCTTATTCAATTAAACAAAATATAATAGGCACATATGGCAATAACGGCTGAAAATGCTGAGTTTGACTTGATTCGTAGATCTCAGTAAGTAAAATAAATGAAAAAATTAGATGGCATTACATCTATAGCCTATTCAATCCCTTAAATAGGCTATGTATATGCAATTAGTATCTAATTGTGGGAAAAATAAGAAAAGTCACATCAGTTTGTCTTCACAGTGCATCAATATGGCAAGTTAAAAATGTAATATGCATGCTTCAATTCATGACAGATGCTACTAGCCCAGCTACTTCTTCACAAATTCAAAGGAAAGCTGCTAGCGCAGGGTGAGATAAATCAATCCATGAACTATATTCAGAATAGTTTTATGGCTGCTTCTTTTTATACAAATATTTAATATATTAAAGTAATATCTTTAGAAAAATGTAGATCCCTATTTGGGAAATAAAGAATAAAGCTTTAATAAATTATGAATAATAACTTGAGAGAGCTAGACTCTTACTATGGAGATTTTACTAAAACCTTATACGTGTCGAAAACTAGAGTAAATGTCTTTAAAGTAGAATTTACTCAATGAAAAGAAGGCTGCCCATATCCAAAATCAGCCATAATGAAAGAATTTTTAATCTATAAACCAAAATATGAAGAAGAAGCAAAATATCTCCATGAAGTTGGAAATTACCATAAAAACATCGTGAATATCTACCACTACATGAATCAAGGTGGCAAATTTCTCATTTTTATGGAAATTTGCTCAAGCGGAAGCGTGGGAGACTTAATTAAGCAAAGGCGGAGAAATCAAGAATATTGGCCTGAAACTCAGCTTTTAGAGCATTTTGTTATCCTAACTGAAGTAATGTCTGCTTTGCATAGCAAAGGCATAGTCCACAGAGACATAAAACCAGACAACATTTTTGTCGGAAATAACGAGTATCTAAAAGTTGGAGATTTTGGAGCAGCAAAGTATATAAAATATGAAACTGTACCCAACACTGTAGTTGGCACTCAATGCTATATGTCTCCATTTTTAAGAAACCAGCACAATGAAAAAATCATTAGAAGTGTTGATATAATTCCTCAGAAAGAAGAGGTTTGGTCTTTAGGAAAATCATTTTACGAGATGGCAACTTTGAACCTATATGAAATTTTTTCTGAAAATCAAACTGCAACAATGGAGAAAGTTCAAAGGGAATTAAAAAATATTGGTTATAGTGATTCGTTGATTGGAATTATCACTAAAATGCTGGTATATGACCTCAATGCGAGGCCCTCAATGATTGAAATTTATCAAGAACTCAAAAATCTTGAAGTAAACTTGGACCCTAATTCTTTGTCATCAGAATTCACAATCTTGCATTCATCTGAAAGATCCCAGTCAAGCAATAGCTCTAAAGAATCAGGCATATCGATGACTAATAGCTTACAAGTGCTTCTTGTTGCCTAAAATAGTCGTTCCAACTTGTGATTTTTAAAGGTTCATTATCTAGAAAATAATCATGCAAGGAATTGCGAAATATGCAAATATAAAGATGAAGATTTTTTAATTCATGCATGTGGATGAAAGATTGATAATTTATATTTTTTAGGCTGAATAAAGACGCTGATCGTAATGGGATTCAGATTTAGTGATATTAATTGCCAAGTTTGTAGTAAGAATTTTTCAAAAGAAGTATTTTTCTGCGAAACTCTAAGACCATTAGTATTGCCTGAAGACTTTTTTAATTAGATGGATAAATTAAATTAATAAATTTATTGTTAATATTCTTTAGCTTAGGTTTTTAAAGCTTTTTCGCTCACTTTAAGAGATAATAGCATAATATTTTGAAATTATATAATAGATAATTTTTATAGAAACAAACATTTTATAATATATATCAAGACAGCATTTCATCAACTGGGTAAGCAGCACTGATTCTCTAATTAAATTAATCCCAAAGTTTTCGAATTTTTCATAGTTCTAAACCAACAAAAAATTCCTCAATCCCAAGAATTTAATTTAATTTGTCATTGCATACTATTAATTATTGAGTATATAATAAGCATAAATAAATGGTATTTAGCTTCATCATAATTAATTCTGGGCTTATAAAACTCTATACCAGATTATTTGTTAAGAAACATAAACAATGGCAGATTTATACCGATCAGTTGGACCTCCAAATTTTATTCGTGCCTATGATGAAGCTGAGCAAGAACTAAAATTCAATCTCCCGCCATGGAGATTATCAACTGCAAGTCAAAAGTTATTGACAGTGTGCTTATATATTGCAATATACTTGCCTGTATTAGTTCTTTTTATAATTACAGTAGGAGGATATTCAATATATTTGATATTCTATATTAAGCCTTTAATAACTGATATTGACAAAATTCCTGAAGTATATTATTACCATTCAGAATCCGAAGTTAAAGTTTAAATTATAAGACCATAAGCGGATAGGCACTAGTATGCCTATCTAGCGTAAACCCACCTAAACTAAGGATTAGCTCCCTAGGTTAGAGACAACTCTTGTAGATGCCCAGCTATTCCCGATAAGCAAAGACTGGGAGGTAAAACCTATATAGCCCATCGGGAGAAGCAAACTTCCCTCTTCGGAAGGCACCCCAAACCTGAAGGGCTACTTCAAAAGGGACATAGACCCTGTTTTCAGCTTCATCAGGATGAGTCCTACCTGCTCCATAGAAGTGCACCTTGAAGGCAATTTCCATCGACGTCACCATTTTTATTTTTAGAATCTAAAAGGAATGCCTCTAAGACTAAAGGGTGAACCTTTTTTTCATTAATAACATGATGTGTTTTATGAATCTTAGTAAGCCACTATCGAGCATTAAGGACTAACGCAGGCGAAATTCCAAAAGAAAAAGAATGGGATCTTCCAAGCGAAGATAATTCAGAGTCTAGCAATGAAAGCACCATGCTGATCGAAAAAAGAAAAGATGGAACCATCAGAACCTGTGCAAGGTGTCAGCATCGAAAACCTGATAGAACTCATCATTGCAAACAATGCGAGCGATGCAATTTAAAAATGGACCATCACTGCAACTGAATCGCGAATTGTGTAGGGTACTTTAACTATAAATATTTCTTTTTGATGGTATTTTATGGAGCTTTAGCTCTGGCCATTTTTATTTGCACTTTCTGGGAAACTGCTGTAGTTGTTTTGAATGATGAAACTTCTTCTCAATTTCTGTGCCTTTTTATTGTTCTAAGCTACTCATTGGGATCTATGCTAATATAGCTTATTAAATTGCAGGCCATAAGATCATAAAATGCTGGCCTTTCGCCTGCAGATCAAGAAGTTAATATATATTTTGGAATCTTTTTAGACCAGACAGCTTTTTGGGGAGATCACCGTCTTAAGATGCCGGTACTCTTATTTGGAACCTCAGAATCATTACTACCTGCTCCATAAGAAGTGCACCTTGAGTCGATCTTCCATCAAATTCACATTTTATTTATTATCTATGCTAGGAATCGCATTGCTTGGTTTTGTAATTTTCCATCTTTGGCTAATTTCAAACAATTACACAACAATTGAATTTTGTGAGAAGAAAAAAGAAATTACACTAGAAAGCAAGATATCGCCCTATAAACTCGGTCTATTTGATAATTTCAAAGAAGCATTAGGAAACGAGCCTTTATTTTGGCCTTTTCCATTCAAATATAGAGATGCTGATGACAAAGGGCTTTATTTCAAAGTAAATAGATAATTGATAATTAGTTATACCGGTCAATCATAATAATGTCTTTATCTTTGATTTTCTTAATTTCATACAATAGTTTTTCATCATATCTCAAGAACTTAAACCCATATACGTGCAATAACTCTCAGTCGCCGTGGTAAATTTTCTGCTTACGAACGGGGATCTTAAATAACTTTTCAATAAAATGCTTTAAATCGAGGACTGTTCAGTTCAAAGGAACCACTGTATCTTCAGATCTTTTGCCATTTTTTAATTGAAAGTGGAGCAAAACTTCAGTTGGAGGCGCCAAATTTACCTCACTCCCCCCCATACTTGATCGAACAACTCGCCATCGTTCGATCAAGGATGGGGGTTAAAAAAAATTGTTTTGGGAAAAAAAACTATATATATATATATATTTTTTTGTTTTACTTTTAAATAAGAAGGTTAAGAGTATTTAATAATTATTTTTACAGCAAAAAATTTAATTAATTTCATAAAATACCAATTTTTAATATTTTGATTTATTAGTTACCCTTTTTAAACCGTATAAATTTTAATTTGTTCCTTATTAAATTAAATTTTTTTTTTTAAAATTTTAAAGAATCTCTCTTTTATTAGATTATTGAGTTTTTAAGCCTAGGTTGATGGCTAAATCACTTCTGATGGTTGATTCCGCAGCTTTTTGTCGTCTTAAAGCTCTGAAAACAACTTTATTATGTACATCTTCCCAAGCTTTTGAAAACTAATATATTTTTATATATATAAAAATTTGCATGATATGAAAATCGTTCGATCAAGGATGGCGGTTAATTTCCCCAATTTTAGGAATTTTTACAGTCAATCGTTCGATCAAGGATGGGGGGGGAGTCAGCAAATTTGTGAACTACTCCATGCTTTTCGAACAACCTGTTAAAAAGTTGTATATTGCATTCATATTCGACTGGGATAAGTGAGCTTGCCAAACTATTTTCAGCTTGAAAATCAATATGTTTATCATATTCTTCAGGATCTGAAAATTCTCTGACAAAGCTTCTTTCTGCAGTTGTACGCTCAGCCGAATCAACTGCCCCTCCATTGATGCAATCACTGTTTGGGAGATATGCAATTAAAATTTGTCTGAAGCGGTCTTTAAATCTTGCTGCTAAAGGAGTATTTCCAATCCTTAACTCTTTTAGAGCTGGAAAAGTGTTAAGGTTATTTATAGATTCAAGATCATCGATTTCTGTTTCTTCTAAATTTAGAAGCTTAAGACTTTCGAAACCTGTCGTAGTAAAAATAGGAATTTTATAGATTGGGTTTGAGCTCGCTATCAATTCTGACAAATTTTTAAGGTTTTCTAAGTTTAAAATTTGTAAAAAATCATTGATACAAGCGTTATGCAAGTTCAAGGTTCTGAGATTTTGAAAACATGATTGAAAAATAGGGGTGAAATCTTCACGAATGTCACACAGTACAAAGGAAATTATTCCTGGGAAGGTTTGTGCTATGGTTTGTAAATGATTGAAACTAATTCTCATGTTGATTAAAACTAAGCTTTTCAATTGCGGGAAATTTTCTACTGAATTTTCAGGAAACGTATTTAAGTCAAATGCTATAGAACTGAGATCTAAAAATTCTAAATCCTAAGTGAGTCTTACTGGCAGCTCTCTACAGATTTGCAATATCACGTTTCAGTCTGTTATTTTTGTATATGAAATATCAAGTTCTTTTATGTTCGGGCAAGTCGAGGATATTAGGCCAGGCCGGAATGTTGACGAAAGATTGGTTTTTTTAAGACTCACAACTGTAAGTTCAGAGATTTTTGGCTGACGTTTTACCTTAATAGAACTTACAAGTATCTCAATTCCAGGGGACTGAGAAAAGCTTGTATCATATTTTGCTTTTAAGATACCTGTGAAAGACATTTATAAAAAGAATTTATTTTAGAAATCAAGAACTTCCCTGACTGAAATATAATTATTGCAAAAGCAAGATAATTTAGCATAAATATTTAATTCAAATTATACTCATAAACTTCACAATTTTGCAGCCATTTGCATCCTCTATACTCTCCGCTTTCCAATCTTTCTGCAGGGAAATAATTAAAGAAAGTTGAATGTGAAACCAAAGCAACGTTTCCTTCTTCCAGTTCTTTTCTTCAAATTTCTTTACTTCTTTGGGCTCTGTCGTACAGCTCATCACAGCTTTCAACCTGATGGGGGTTTATTTCCCTCATAATTTCTAGTAATCTAGATTTGGCATCATCATAGGATAATCCAACTAATTGTTCTGTATAGCGATTTTTGAGTATGTAAGGAGCTAAAACTTCATTTGGAACTAAGGACCAGTCATAATGAGAGTATTCTGGGAAGGGAGCTCCTCTGTAAGAAGATATATCGTGGCCATTGTTTATGATTTCATGCAAAATCGGATGAACTATTTTTTGAGGAAGATTAGGATGGTCCTTGAATAAAATCTCGCAAGTTTGCAAAGCTCTTTTTAAAGGAGAAACAAATACTTTGTGTACGTCAAGAGTGTGCACTAAGTCTCTGGCACTCAAACATTGTTGAATCCCAACTTCAGATAATTCCGCATCACATAAGTCAGGATCTCATCTTAAAGGTGCATTGTCCATAGATTTGCCCTCTTCTTCCCACTGGTACTGAGCCTTATTGTAAAATGTTTGAGCGTGTCTTATTAATCAGAGCTTTCCCATTAATTATCATAAAGCAATTCTATACTAAGATTTATAATTATTTGTATTTAACTTATTAATGTAATAGTTCATAAGGAGTTTAATATTGCTTATAAAGTAGGCTAATCAAAAGGGAAAAAATCTAAATGATTTGATTTTTTCAATTCTTTTGTAACTCAATGGTAAGTACTTTACGATTTATTTAATGGCTTTTATAGAATCCACATTGCTTTGAACATTGAAAAAGGCAATTGAATATAATGAAAATGGCACGAGAAACCTTATGCACACTATAAGCTTTTTCTTTCAATAGCTATTATCATAGATTAAGTTTAATGGCTTAAATTATATAATTCTTAACAATGTGCCTACACTGATTCAATTATAAATTCCCTTTGTAATATGAAAGTAAGGTTTTGGTACCTCAAAAAAATTTTCTCGTACACTAGATTTTTTAATTTTCTCAATAATAAACCTAATAATGAAAAGAAGGTATTCACTAGACGAAGAATCTAGTTGCTCAACCTCATCTTGTGAAACAAAAAAAGAAGCTGCAAACTTTGATTACAAGAGCTTGACCAACTCTCATGATCGCGCAGCTGAAGGTTGTTCTTTCCATGACTGAAGGATAGTTTCTCAGGAAAACTGTGGAAAGAATGGCTCTCAGTTGGCCAAAGTGGAGGACCCAAGTAATTGCAGAGAGTCTTGTAGAGAAGCAGATGCAAAAACTGCTAATCAGTACTTTAGCAGCATTTTTGAGCTCAATCAAGCTGATGAGCCATATAAAGTTGATGAAGATTCAATAACCAATGGAGAAGAATTAGATATTTATATGTAATAGATTTTTATTTACTAACTCCCCCCCCCTCGTGAGTGAACAAAACCATTAGAAAAATCGCTATTTTTTGCCCAAAAACCCACCCTCCGTGAGTGAACAAAAATTTTTTTAATACAAAAAATTTTTTATGGAAAAAAAATTTGATATATAAATGATAATTATTATAATGAAATCTAGAGCTAATTCTGTTTATTTTTAAACGAATTGCTTTTTAAAACATAAATTTTGCAAATTGAATTAATATTTGCTTTCCAATTTTTGCGAATTAGGATTTTTTTAAATTTCGAAAAAAAATATTTTTTATAAAATTTATATATAAATTTTTTTTAAAAAAAAAAAAAATTAACCCTCCGTGAGTGAACAAAATTTTTTTGTTCACTCACGGAGGGGGGGGGAGTAAGTTTATTATTAGTTATAAACCAGATAATTAATTTCGAACAAAAATTTGAAGACATTACTTTTCATTTCATTTTTAGTTATGCTTATTGAGTCCAAACCATCTGATATCAGCAATTTTAAGCATAAATAGTAGCTCAGCATCATTTTTACCAATATATTTCATTTCAGTAATGTCCTGATTTCCTTTCTAGCTAATACTGTAAAATGGTGGATTCTTTATCATTTGAATACTCAAATACCTCAGATAGCCTTATACTTAGCAATATTGTGAATTTTCAGCTTATAATCATCGACCCGAATGTGAATAAAGACATATATCTGATGGATAGCTCTTGTCTCATCTGCAAAAACAAATTCATTTTAGCAAGACACAAATATCGGTGCAAATTTTGCTGGCATGGAGTCTGCGCAAAATGTTCTAAACAAAAGACCTACCACCCTACTTATGAATGTGCGAAAAGAATTTGCGATGAATGCTTTAAAGCATATATTTACAAGCTCAGCAATGCCTCAATTGAGAATGAAGTTTCAAGATCAAAAAAAGTAATTGAAGAGCTGCACTATTATATTAAAAATACCACAGAAACCGTCTGCCGAGATTCAAAGACAACTGGCATTTTAAAAGAAAAATATGAAGCCATTGACAATGAAATAAAAAATATCGAAATGAGGTCTAAATTAAGGGAAAGTGCTGATGAAAAGACCAAGGAAAATTCAAGAATTAGCAAAGAAATCGGAATAATAGAGATTGAAAATAATTTTCGGAGAAGAAAAACAAGGATGGCAGAAGATCGAGTTATTTGAGTAAGGAAACTCGATGATAAGCTAGGAGAGGCCATTAAAGATAGAATCCTTCTTTCCAAAGAAGCGAGGATGTTAGAATCGAAGTTGAAAAATTATAATGAAAAAAGAAAGCAAATTGATGGCATGCATGATACTTTATTCAAACTTAGAGAGCATAAAAAAAGTCTGTATAGGCAACTAGCGCCTTTAAATAAAGAAGCACACAATGAGTCATGTTTGGAATGTATAATTCAATAATTTTTAATTCTAATTTTTATCATTCAAAATAATATTTTTCCTTTATAGCCAGGATTAGAATATTTAAAAAAAATACGTGGAAAATAGTTTTAGCGATTTGTTTTTGCATTATCTTTAATTGATATAGTTCATGTCTCATTATTATTCAATAAAATGAAATTTAACCATAAGCAATGCCAAGCATTTTTTATATTATTAAAGCATCCTGAAATCCTAGATAAATGTGCGTGCCACTTCAAGATCTTAACAAATAGAACACGCATAATTTAGCATAAATTATTTTACTTCATATTTTATTATTGTAAAGAAGAAATGGGCTGCGCGATATCATCGAAGCGAACCAAGCCAAAATCAATACATGAAGAAGAAGCAGAAACTTCTCCCAAAAGAGCCAGCACTAATTTTGGCTCTCCATTAAAAGAAAGTAAAGATAAAATTCCCGGACTGGGTCCTTTAAATTATACAGTAGATGGGGCAAGCTACAGGATTATTATTAATTTTATGCCTACACCAAAAAATCAATCTATCTCAGTGAGCTAAAAGAACTGTCACTGAAAGTAAAATTATTTATACAACGTAAATAACAATACACTAATTTTTATTTATAAATATTTTACTGGCAGTTTAATAATTATTATTTAAGGAAATTGCGGAACGAATCATGCATATATCTTGGCTTTAAAACTTATAAATTCACAGAATGGAGAATATTTTAAACTTGGGTTTTAAATTTCGGACAGCCAAAAGAAAATTTTAATTGGATTATAAGACTTGTTGTTAATAATATCCAATTCAGAATCGTTTTTCTACTAAATTAAACGATTTTGGTTTGGCTTCACAAAAATAAATCCACATAATTTGACGTCAAAAAATGGAGCTTCGATGATGTTACTGATTAGAAAAATAACTAATTATTTGTTAATCTTATCAGATAAAATAAGACAAATGAAAACAATCAAAATTTTTGCTCGAAACTATTGGTTTTTCCCTATTTGATAGGGTATTTTGATATGCTTTTTAATTTCCCTAGTTGCTAATTCTTAATCTTTACGGGTGGACAGAGTGCCTTATTGCTTACTCACTCATCAAGGATCCAGAAGGTTCATCTGCTTGAAAAAGGCGTGATTTATCGAGATGATATCAAGCGAAGTGCTTGAACCTTCTTCTTCTTCTTCTTTTTTTTTAGAATTCACCTCATCACTAAGCGGATTGTGTACGCACGAAGAAGTAAGCCTTCTCCTTGCCCAGCTAAGGGCTCCAGTTTTGAGTAACAGACTTGGGTTTCTTCGACCTTGCAGCAGACTCATTGGATATTAGCTGGATCTAGGAAAAACTAAAGTTAGCAGATGCTAGATGTTGCCCTCAGCAGCTCAGGTAAGAAGGCTCAATTCCTAGGCTCAGGCTGCAACCCTGCCATTACAGTGAAGGTCCACCTTAGTTACCCGAAGGACTCTACCAGGTTACCCAGAATACATAAAGCCATATCAGATCTGAATCTCTACTGGTTCTCGCCTAGTTCACTTTGGCCATAAGGTTGAAAAATTTGCGTTAAAAGGTCGGATGTATTTAGGTCACCATTTTTATGTATCCTAGTTGCTAACTCAGTTTCTTAATATTTTAATCACTGTTCTGTTAGCCTCATTTAGCAAAGATTTTAAATTTTGTGCTTAATACTAGAAACCTTAGCTTCTATATCTTTTATTTTATTTCAAAAATTCTGAATGAATTTTTGAACTCATTAGCTGCCGAGCATAAGTGAAGAAGGTCCTTAACAATTTTTAACTGATAGAATAAAAGATTACCCTAAATTTAAAGAAACTATAATTATCAAGAAGCTATTGATTTACTAAATATTAAATTGCTAAAAATCTAAGGTTTGCAAGATTCTTTATAATGCCAAAGATTCAGATCATTTATTGATTGAAATAGCTAAAGGACTTGTTTTTGGCTCTAAATTGAGATGGAAATTTTAGAGTATATCTTATTGGTATAATTAAATGCGAATTTTTTATAATTTAATTAAAAATAATTAGCCTATATGTAAACTTAGTCAATTAAGGATTAAAATAAATGTTCATAAAACAATTAAAATGGAACTAAAATGCCATATTAAGAAATTAGATTATAAATTTAAAATTATTGATATATTTTGAGCATATATATGAGTTGCTAAAGGTTCGTAAACTAATAAATTGAAGGCTTTGTTAGATGAAAAATATAAGTTCTTCGCTTGATCAATTAATTTGAGCCTAGAGCAATCCATATCAATGCCCAATGCATAAAATTTATTATTCTTAAATTACTTTATATAGAGCAATCTAAGAGGAAATCAATGTCGCTGGTAAAGTTCTAGATTCTTACTTTCCCCCTTGGTGATTGAGCAAAATATTGGAAAATCCATATTTAGTAAAATTAATCCCTTTGATAGTGAGAACAATATTTTTACAATAAAAATTTGCTATATAAATTAAAAATTATAATAATGAGATCCCTTGTTCAGAAAAGAAATGTATAGACCGTTAGACCTTTTTCACAGCAGTAAACTGGCCTATGGTCACGACCTGTCGCCTATTCTGAATTGAAATAGAAGACATGCCGCAAAAACTGACCAGTTTGCTGTTGCCCAAAATGCCCAGCGGTTTCTTTATTAAAAAAAATTAATCTAAAAAAACCTTGCATGCTGGCTAAGGCAAGGGGGGAGTTAGATAATGTATTTTACTAAAGGTTGAAGCTTTTATTGTGAACTTCTCAAAAACGATAAAGGAATTAGCTTTTGAAGATGAAAATAGGTTTGAAGTAGCAGAAAATATAAGTAATAAATTTTATAGAATATTTATCTAACAATTCTAATTAATAGCAAACATTTTATTTTTAATGGAAGTTTGTAAGATATAATAGTTATTTCCTTACTCCGCGAGAGAATTTATTTAAAAATTTATATATTAGTTTTTTTTTTTTTTCAAAATTTAAAAAAATCACAATTTGCAAAAATCGGGAAGCAAATATTTATTTAATTGCAAAAAATTTATGTTTTAAATTCAAGCTGTTTATAATAAAGCAGAATTAGCTACAGATTTCAATATAATAATCATCATTTGATTTTAAAATTTTTTTTTCAGAAAAATTTTTCTATTAAAAACTTTTTCGTTCTGGAGGGTGGGCTTTGGGGTAAAAATAGTAATTTTTACAATGGTTTTGTCCGCTCATAGATGGGAGTTAGTAAACTTTATTTGATATTGAAAAAAAAAATCAAAATATATTTTTATACAATTATCCATAAACTTTTTTCAGGAGTAAGAAGGTGGCAACTGGTAATTTGGCTTTATCAAAATTTTAAAAATCTTATATTGAGTATATTAGATTTTAACAACTATATTTTGATTTTATCAAACTTTAAATAATAATCAAATTATTAAACATATATATAAGTTAGTTATTGATATAGATGCTTTCTGATGAATTAGAGCAGTTCTTATTACCCCTTTTAATATAGCAAAACATAAGTAAAATTTCCATTTTTTGAGTACTTCATACATCCTTTAAATTGGAACAATTTTTTAAAACAGGAAAATCTTTTAGGTAAAAATACTAATTTTAATAAGGTATTATGAAAACAGTTTTACCATGAATCGATAAATTTTTTTAATTAACCCCCACTTTAAATTGGAACAGGATTTTTGTTTCGATTTAATGGGGGGAGTTAGAATAGCATATTAACAATAAAGTTTAACATCTTTACTATCGTTATTTGCAGATTTTTGAACTTTACCACCTAAGTGTGGAATTTTTTCCGCGTGTGAAAAGGTGTTTTCACGTGTGGAGTCCTTTTGATTTCACACGCGGAAAAAATTCCACACTTAGGTGGTAAAGTTCAAAAATCTGCAAATAACGATAATACTTAAAAACATTAATTTGGAATTAGGATTATAAAAATCTGAAATAAAGTTCTTTTTGTCATCTTTTTTATTGATTTCAATCTTTTATAAATTTAATTTATTGAGTTGTGGCTTAGATAATTGCACAAAGGTCATTTTAGATACATATATATAATTTTTTTGGTTAGTCAATTTCTTCAAGAGGTCCTTATAAAATTAAATTTAAACCACAAAAACTAACTTAAACTCAAAATTTCTATTACTATTGCTATATTTTTCCTTTATAGCCCTAGCCTTGTTATACTCGGGATGCGCTGACGTCTCTCGACGCAATCAGGGAGTTGGTTACCAACAAATGTTGATTTGTCAGCTCTCTGAGTGGCCTTGGAATTTATCAGCACAGTCCAAGCTATAATAAGGTTCAAGCTGTGCTCAAAAAGCTCATTGAGTAAAAATTTTAACATTTTTATCTTTTTACAAAAATGGCTGCGTTACTGAATGATAAAAGATTTCCGTCTTTTATAATATTTACTGGCTTCTAATTTATCATGGTGGCATATTATCTTTCTCAATATTATATAAATAAAATAACATATGGGTTGTGGTATTCCTCAGAAAAGTCATAAAAAAAAAGAAAAAGAAGAAGAAGATGATACATCTCTTCATAACTTCTGCATTTTTAACGCTTCTCCTATTGCTGGCCTCAAAATTAATCAACTTCAGAAGGGTAATTTTTCCTTTAATGTTAAAGGGATAAGATATAATATAGTAATAAGTGATGCAAAAACTCCAGAAAAATCTCAAGTTTTTATGTAAATTATTACACATTCCAGCCCGGTTCCTCATCGGGAGTCTAATTAAGATAAGTATAATTAAAATCAAGCTTTCTTTTAAATTACTTTTATTATATAATGTTTTTATTGTATTTAAAATTTTAACATGCCAGAATATTAATTGGGGATAAAAATATTTTCAAATATAGCTCTGAAATTGTTTTAAATGCTCGAAAAGTATTATTTATTTGAAATTTTTCAATAACTTAGAAATGATTTTGACAGAAACTAATTGCTCTAGTCATAAATTCAAGATGAACAAAAATATTGATAAAATAAGATATACGCTTATATATAGACTAAAAGTTTCTCATGATCAGTATACAAATTATTAATTTTTTAATCTAAAGATTTTAATTAATTTTATAATCAACTGTTTCAATGTATGAATATATATTTTAGAAACAATTATTATTTTCTTTAAAATTTTTAAGGTTTTATTGCATAATATTTGATAAAATGACCAAATAACTATTTCAAATCTTTTTTCCATTCAAGAATTTACATCTTAAAAAATGCTACTAATAGAGTGTGCATTTTTATTTGCTGTAGTTCTAAGTTTGTCAAAGTGTAGTATAATAGTCAAGTGGATATAGATAAAAAGTTAATTCACTCCGTGAACTCCTTTTCTCTCTCGCTCAATTTTTATTATTATGGAGTTAAGTTTTTACACATTGAATTCTGTGTAAGAGGAGAAATCGCGAGAAATTGCATAAGGATAATAGGAACAACGAAATTGTAAATATAGATTTTAAAGGTAGCCATAAATATTCAGTTACTAAATTTGCTTGAATATTAAATTAAGGTTTTATTTAATATCTATTCGTTATCGGATTATTATAAATGAGGAAACATTATTGCTTACTCCCCCCCCCTCCGTGAGTGGACTAAACCATTAGAAAAATCGCTATTTTTTGCCGAAAAACCCACCCTCCGTGAGTGAACAAAAATTTTTTTAATACAAAAATTTTTTATGGAAAAAAATTTTGATATATAAATGATAATTAATATAATGAAATCTAGAGCTAATTTCTGTTTAATTTTAAATGAATTGCATTTTAAAACATAAATTTTATAAATTAAATAAATATTTGCTTTCAAATTTTTGCAAATTAGGATTTTTTTAAATTTCAAAAAAAAATTTTTTTAGAAAATTTATATATAAATTTTTTTAAAAAAAAAAAATTAACCCCCCTCCGTAAGTGAACAAAAATTTTTTTGTTCACTCACGGAGGGGGGGGGGGAGTTAGCACGATACATTTTATGCAAATATATTTTATGGATTTTATAAATTTTTTTTATTGATATAATGAATTACTAGAATCGCCTGGTGAGGCAGTTGGCAAATAAGCCTCTATCAAGTTGTCTGCCTTACCGGAAGATCCAAGGGAATTTCCTATAAGCTTTCCAATTCAAAATAAAATAATATCCAATTTAGAGGGGAGCCAGATATTTTTTGATAAAATCAGATATAAAAACAAATAATTGTTAATTTCAATATTGCAGTCTAATATCTCTTTAATATAAAACCTAAATTCACTAAACTGATAAAGCATCAGAGTTTGAACAGAGAATAGCTAAATTAATATATAGCATCACTAATGCCTTACATGCCTCATTAAAGTAATGTTTCACTATTTTAAAATTTAATTATTTAAAAGTAAATATTTTTTCTGATTTCTTTTGATTAATTTATAATAGACGTAAATAAAAATATTATAAATTTAATTATTCTCCTTGAAATTTTATGCATCGTTATTTGTATTAATATCAAAACTTTATAAATAAAATAAATCTGATATTATAGGCTATAATGCTTGATCTAAACTTTCAAAATATCTTAATGCTAAGAGTGCAACAGCTATATAGCTAAAAAAAATTTAAAATTAGTAAATTTATTATAATTGGAAGGCTCGATTACCCATTTAAATATGGCTATCATAATGATCATATAATAATTTTTTTATCAGAAGCAAAATTTTTGCTGGCTTAGAAAATTTCCCATTAAGTCCTGTATAGCATTGAAATTTAAAGGTAATAAAATTACTAATCATCATGGGATGTGGAATTCCTCAAAAAAGTTTCAGATCGAAACGCAACAAAGTTGAAGAAGGTGATACCTCTCTTCAAGACCTTAATATCAATAATGATTCTCCCAGCAAGACCAAGCTATCTGAGCAAGGTCAGTTCTGATATAATGTAAATGGCACTGCCTACAGAATCGTTGTAAGTGGAGCGATTAGCCCAGATAAATCTCAAGTGTTTAACTAAAGCATGCAAAGTGTAGCCAAGAGGTCTCACCTCTTGGAGTAATGTAAATTTAGTATAAAGATAAAAAATAAATATTTCAAATATAATATTTTTCAGAAATTGAGCAAATTTTCGTTGAAGAAACTATACATTCTAATTTTTTGATAACTGAGAAAAATTATGAAACAATCGAATATTAATGAATGCTTATTTGATACTTCAAATTCTCACCATTTTCTGAGTATTAAAGTTATCACGAAATGATTGAATATCTCAGTGAATAATGGAATAGGTAATAGGATATTTAAATTCAAATGAAAATAAGATAATCAAAATTCCAGCTCAAATTAAAGAATAGGAAAATTTCTGTATCTACTTTTATTATGAAAAAGAATAAGCGCTCAATTGCTTGTTTATTATTTTCTCATCCCTGAACTTTTAGAATATTTAAAGTTGTTAACAAGGTAAAAGTATATTCCAAATAAAAACTTAAAATTTGTTAAATTCGACTGGGCTTAAATTATATATTTGCTCGTCTCTTTCCATCTATGATTCTCTTCATCGTCAAAAAATTAAAATTCTAATCTTTTGAAATTCAATAAATTTGAAGAGTTTTAATTTCAAATCATCACTTTCATTAAATTTAAGTGATTTACTTTAGTCAAACCATAAATTATTGGCGAATTTGAATTAAACTTCTATCATCTTTATTCAAAAAATAAAAGTCACTTCCTTCATTTTTTTAGCTAAATGTAAAGTTTTCTGAAATCATTTAATTTCAAACAATTCGAAATTTTTCAAAAATCAAACAATCATAATATTATAATTCTTACTAATGAGCATGTTTTTAATTTTTCTTATATCAAAAATTCAAAATATTGTAAATGGATAATTCAAAAATTAACATTCTGAATAGTATCAAAATCTTAAAAACACATTGCTTATATTTTCTTGATATTGATTTTCGTTTTTAAATGTATGGCCGTCAACTCCTAACTCCCCCCCCCCCCTCCGTGAGCGAACAAAAAAATTTTGTTCGCTCACGGAGGGGGGTTAATTTTTTTTTTTAAAAAAAATTTATATATAAATTTTATAAAAAATATTTTTTTCGAAATTTAAAAAAATCCTAATTTGCAAAAATTGGGAAGCAAATATTAATTTAATTTGCAAAATTTATGTTTTAAAACGCAATTTGTTTAAAATTAAACAGAATTAGCTCTAGATTTCATTATACTAATTATCACTTATATATCAAAATTTTTTTCCATTAAAATTTTTTCTATTAAAAAAATTTTTTGTTCACTCACGGAGTGTGGGTTTTTGGTCAAAAAATGGCGATTTTTCTAATGGTTTTGTTCGCTCACGGAGGGGGGGGGGAGTAAGGATAAAATATATAAAAATTCAAAAGGTAGTTATGTTTCTTTTTAGATTTTTTTTTGAATACCAATTTAGATTTATATATAATCAGTAAAATAGTGGAAGCTACTAATAAATAATGCATAAAAGTTTTATGTTAGTAATTGGGTTCTTATTATATGAAATTGGTAATTTTTCTTATATATGGCATATTAAATACCTTGAGTGACGGCAATCATAGATAAACACGGTAAGGATGCTAATTATTAGATTTTCATAGCAAAAAATCCAATATTGTAAAGTATTTTATTAATTTGTGCAGGGCACTTTTTAACAATTTTATCCTATATCAAATTAGCAAAATATATTGATGCAATAATAAATTTCAGTTTTGATAAAGCTCATTTCAAATAGATCCATAATTTTCAATAGTCAGTATATTTCTTTTATATCCATATTAATAGCAAATTAATATATATAAATTGATATGGCTCATTAGCAAAATTTCTGAACAGAAATTCCAGGTGCTTAACTAAGATTTATCATAAAAGAGACTACAAATGGCGTTATTAGATTGAATAAAAAGGGTGCATGTCTTTATAGACGGTGAAGAATCTTAAACTTATTCCTCCCCCGCGTGAGCGAACAAACAAACTTATTCGCTGACGCAGGGGGGCATTTTAAAGATAAATTTTTTTCGAAATTTAAAAAAATCATAATTCTCAAAAATTGGAAGGCAAATCTTAATTTAATTTGTAAAATTTATATTTTAAAATACAATTTATTTAAAATTAAACAGAATTAGCTAGAGATTTCATATTTCTAATCATCACTTACATATCAATTTTTTTTTTCTATTAAAAAATTTTTGCTCGCTCACGGAGGGTGGGTTTTTGGGTCAAAAATAGGGATGTTTCTAATGGTTTTGCTCGCTCACAGAGGGAAGAGTTAGTAAAAAAAGACCTAAGGAATGAAAATTCTGAAACTACAATAGTAATTTTGAATAAATGATTATAATGAATAAAATAAAATAGTGCGAGCTTAGCAGTTTAATCAAAATTACCAGATATATTCACATCAATAAGTTAAATTTATATATAAAAGTGTGTTAATCATTTAAAAGCAAGAAAGATTTCCTATCTTATAATTGAAAGCTTAATTTACTTTTAAATTTATACTTGAAATAAAGGTTAAAATAGTATGAAGTTTCAAATTTAAAAAAAAGAATTGTCCTTTATCAATCTATTTTTCTTTTACGTTTTCTAAATTGTCTTGAAATTGAAAGCATTCAAACTTAGATAAAAACTTTAAAAAAAATAAATTCTTGCACTTTTTTATTTTCATTTTTCTGGTCAAAGAAATTAAAATAAATCTACCTTATCTTCAATAACTTATATAAATTTGACCTATTTCTTAGGATTTTGATAATCTTAGCGCATCTTTTAATAGAACTCTCTACAATTGTCTGAATCAGTAATAGAAGCGTTAAATTCTAGTTCATTTTTTTTGATTCATTGTGAAAAATCATTTTTTTATAAAATTATTTTAATTCCGTAATAAATATTCAATATCATGGGTTGTGGAATTTCTCAAAGAAGCTATTCAAAACTGAATCATGGAAAGGAAGATGGAAAGCCTTCCGATTACCTCAATATACCTACTCCTAAAACAAATCCTAACTCTCCTAATCTTGACCAAAAATGCAAATTTTCAACGCTAGTAGCCCACTTCGAATACAAGATAAAAGGAGATGAATATCAGATTATTGTCAGGAAGGTTACAAATCATTAAAGAACTTAGTGGCAGTTTATATTAATTAATGAAGTGTGTATAATATTTAAATAAAACTTATATTTACCAAACAATTTATAAAACCGTTTCGACTTTACCATTATTATATTGATTATTATATTGGGTATATATATATATATTTAATCTAATAATTAAAATAAAGAATTTAACTAAATATTTTTATGAATTTTTATTTCTCACAAAATATAAAATAGTGCATTTAATTTTTGATTTAAAATTTGAAACCAAAGATCAGATTTTTAATATTTTATTTTAAAATTAAAAATTATTGAGAGTTTAGTTACTAAGAGGTATAATATTTATATCGTAGTTATATAACTTTTTTCAACTAATTTGGCTATGATTTATAGAAATTAAAAGAATTTATTAATTTTCTCCAGGATCATTAAAGTATGATTCTAGCTAAAAATAATTGCATTTTTCACTTAGTGGAATAATTAAGATTTTAGCCCAGATTTAGCAAGATGCTAAGGATTTTGAAGCCTATATAAATTTTAAAACAATTGTTTAGACTTCTCAAGCACTCTTTATTTGAATCAAAGGGAATACCAATCTATATTCCTTCATTTTTTATTACACAGAATTTGGCTTCTTTACTCTAGCAATAAATCTGTCAATAAAGAAGGAGTGTCGGAACAGCTTAATAGCTAGATATGCAAAATAGTAAATCTTGCCTTCGTTTTATTTTATGGATAGTCCCCTTAAAAAAGTTTTGTCATTAACTTTAATCTTTGGCCTAAATGCTTTTATTTGAATTTAAAGTTAAATGAAGATTGATAAAAGCCCCTTGATTATTAGAAACTATTTAAGTCTGCTATCAAATAGTTCTCTCTATTGCATATTTCTGCTTAATTACTAATTTTTATGTTTTTTTGGTTTAAATTTTTATATTTTCATTCTCAGCTATTTCGTGGCTTAATTAATTTTTAGATTTTTAAACATAAGACTTTAGCCTTTATATTGAAAGAATAGGCTATGTGATTAAATATTCACGAATAATGGCATTTTATTCTTTAAATGTGAACAATTCTAATTTTGTAAGCTTGATTATAAGATTGATTGAATATCTGAAGATAAAATTTATGCTTAAATTGCGTTTTATTCAATTTTCTAATAAAGAAAAGCCCTTAAACTATAATATATTTTGAAAATTTTTCAAAAAGCAAAAGGTCCAATATTAATGGTGCTTCATTTTGTCAGCTTCAAAACTTAATAGTTAAGCCCAAATCTAAATTCACTTATTGTCTTATTAAATTAGAGAAAGTATTTTAAGATCTATTTATTAGTTAATGGCAACAATTAATACAATAAATCAATAAACAATGGGCTGCGGAATACCATCAAAAAGACCATATGGAAAAAAGCATCTAGAAGACGACGAAGAAACTTCCTTAAAAGAACCTTTAGAGCACTCAGAATCATTTTGTATACAAACCAAAATTAACCATCCAGAGAACAACTCTTTTCATTACAAGATCCAAGGGACAAATTACAGAATTACGGTGGCCCTTATACAGACTCCTAACAAATCTTTAGTGATGTCTTAGGAGTTTTGACATATTAAATCAATGTTCAATAGCCTTAACTTAAATTAATTATATGCAAATCTTTCCAATAAGAAAATCCAATTGGAGAAAAATAATTAAGTTTTAAATTATCAAGTAAGCCCGCCGATTAGGTTTACATAACTGATATAATAAAAGAGCAATAATCAGATCTTATAAGAAACCTTTGGTATCAAATCTAGAACAATATAGCTTTGCTCTCATCAAATGATGCAGACTTATAATGGCGCTACAAAATATTAATAATTGCATAAAATGATTTATCTAATAATTAATTATGAAAATCATCTTCGCTATCCTAAAGAATTTTTTTTGCTATTAAATAATACATAGATTCAATAGGTATGCAATTTTGGTTTAAATGGCCTATTCCAATTTTCTTTATTAATAACTGGGCATTTTTTAATGTTGACTTGACCTAGTTTCTTTAATAAAAATAAAAGTAAATAAGATCAATATTGATTTGTCTGAAAGCAAGGATAAGTTTTTATGAAAAATTTAAAAGATAATGGAATCGGTAATTTTAAATTAGCTTTGAGGCTAGATTTAATAAAATAAATAATCCTTTAAGACACTATTCTTAAATTTAAGTTAGCTATTCAATAATGGGATGCTAATTTTGAAGTATTAATTTTGAGAATTTTATCTGTGACGTTACCTCCTTTGCTATCTTTAATTATAATTTTGTTAAATATAGTTTAATTACCAAAGAATTTTGCTTTTTGAGTTAATTTCTTTGAATATTGAAGCTTGCAGAATAATTCGACTTATGTTATTCAATTTTTAGAATTGAATTTTAGAATAATAATGCTTAGATTTCCAATTTTTCTTACTCCTCCTCTGTGAGAGAAAAAAAACATTAGAAAAATCGCTATTTTTACCCAAAAACCCATCCTTCGTGAGCGAGCAAAAATTTTTAATAAGTAATAATTATTATAATGGAATGTCGAGCTAATTCTTTTTAATTTTAAACAAATTGCGTTTTAAAACATAAATTTTATAAATTAAATTAATACTTGCTTTCCAATTTTTGCGAATTAGGATGTTTTTTAAAATTTTAAAAAACAATATTTTCTATAAAAGTTTTAAAAAAAAAAATTAATCCCCTCCGTGAGCGAACAAGATTTTTTGTTCTCACGGAGTGGAGGAGTTAGAAAGGATATATGGTTATGATTAATTTATAAATAATTTCGCTGATAATTTAGATTTAGCAATAAATAATAAAGAAACCATTTTGAATTTAAATCAAATTTTTAAATTTACTTTACTAAAAATTTAATCTTTATCACAATTTCAAATTATCGAATATAAAAGATCAAATCTTATAACTAATAATTCTTTGGTATCAAAAAATCATACTTTGAAGGAATTTTGAAAATACCGCAAACTAGCACCCCTTTCAATTTCGAAAATAATAGAAAATTCTTTTTATTACTCATTGATAAAATTTTGAATATTGCCTTTATAGTTCTGTTCTAAATAAAATTTAAGATGGTAGTTATTCATTGATAATCATTGAGGCTAATGATAAGTATAAACATTATTTTAGCAATTTTGCAAATGAGCAATCATTGAGATGGTTTATATATCAATTATTATTTCCCTGACATTAATTAAAAAGCTTAAGTGCTTTCCATTCTGCAATCATTAATTTTTATAATTATATTAATGGGTTGTGGAAATTCAAGAAGAATATTCAGAATCAAAAATTGTCAAGACGAAGGGGATACATCATTTCACGATTTAAGAATAAACATTAGTCCTCCTCAGATGGAGCAGTCTCCTGAGCTATATGGAGCTGATCAATATGCATACGAAGTTAATGGAACGGCATATAAGATAACTGTTGCAATGATCAAAACGCCTGATGGATCCCAGGTAATATGCTAGATTATGTACTTTACATGAACATTTAATAATTTATTTGCTTTTGACTTAATAACTTAAAGTAAATTGAAGAAAACGCATAATTGCTCTTTAATTTTCTTTATAAATTTCTTCTTTGGCTGATTAGTGGATGGAAAGATTATTTCACCGATATATAAAAGAACCCTTTTTATGGAAGGCATTTGATGTTTAAAGCTAGTTAATAATTTATTAATATATTGCTTATTATTTATATAATATAAAATTACTTTTATAAACTCTTTAGTTTTTTAGTTTTTTCATAAAAATCAAAAAAGCTTTTTAATTTATTAATTTTAAAAATTTTTATGATAGTTTTTTGGTATTTTTATACTCGGGATTAGGCTTAAAGCATGACAAAAAGTTTGAAATTTTATTTTCCAGTAATTCTTTAAATTATTTTGCTTACTCCCCCCCCATCCTTGATCGAACGACTCGCCGTTGTTCGATCAAGGATGGGGGTTTAAAAATATTTTTTTGGATAAAAAATTTTATATATAAAATGTATATATATATATATATTTTTTATTTAATTTTAAATAAGAGTGTTAAGAGTATTTAATAATTATTTTTACTCAAAAGATTGAATTAATTTCATAAAAATACCAATTTTTAATATTTTGATTTATTAGTTACCCCTATAAATTTTAATTTGTTCCTTATTAAATTAAAAATTGTTTTTTTAAAAATTTGAAAGAATCTCTATTTTATTAGATTATTGAGTTTTCAAGCCTAGGTTGATGATTAAATCACTTCGGATGGTTGATTCCGAAGCTTTTTGTCGTCTCAAAGTCTCTGAAAACAACTTCATTATTTACATCTTCCCAAGCTTTTGATAACTAATATATTTTTATATATATAAAAATTTGCATGATATGAAAATCATTCGATCAAGGATGGGGGTTAATTTTCCCAATTTTTAGGAAATTTTACAGTCAATCGTTCGATCAAGGATTGGGGGGAGTTAGTCTTATCGTTTGAATTTAGCCATTTTATGAAATTCAGGCTATAAAATCTCCATCTCAAAATTTACGATCAAAATTAAATTCCCAATTTAAAAAACATTTAAACAGTTTCACAATAATTAAAATGGTCATAATTTTATAATTAATTCTAATAATGGGTTGTGGTTTACCATCCAAAACTTTCAAGCGCAAAAGTAGCCAAGATGAAGAAGGAGATACTTCCCTTCAAGAGCAATATATTTCATCTCCCTTAAAACTTGGGAGAGACCCTAATGCTAGCACTTCAAAGGATGGCCCTTTTGACTATAATGTCAAAGGGACGGCTTATAAGATCACAGTGGCACTCATTTCAACCCCTGAGCGGTCTATCACAAGTAATTAAGACCCTGAAATTATAATAAGCCTGTTCTATCCTTAGAGCAGCTTTAATTAATGCTAATAAGGTATGAGTAGTAATGAGCCTTAAAAAGAAATTCGTTAGATGGCTAATATAAAATAATGCTTTACTTAAATTCTTTAAGATAATAATCGTTCTAGAAATTAAAGCAAGCTAATTCGAGAGCTTTTATAGCAGTCTGCCATAAGCCAGGAAAAATCACTATCAGCAGCTCGATTTTGTTTTATTGAGATTCAAAAATATGAACATATTTAATGGTCCTCTGAATTTTGATTGGTTTTGAGGCCAAAAATAATTTTGAAAGTTTGAAAAATATATTGCTATTCCATTGCTTTTAGAATTGATTTATTGTTTAATCATTTAATTTTTCAACAACTGATATTAGAACAAAAATGTCTAATAATTGCCTTATTTATCTAGGATAAGGCCAAAATAGTAATTTATTTGAAGGGGTAGATTTTTTCATGCTGATCGATAGAAAATAGTTTCGTAGGGAATTAATTTAATATTCTGCAGCTTTTGATGTTTAGCAATGAATTATCTTGGAAATACATATATAAATTACCTTTGCTTTTTAAACTAAAGTTCTTTGGCAAGACGAAATCAGTTTATTGCCGCTCTATACTGGTTTAAACCGACTTATAATTACAAAGCAAAATACTTACTCCTCCCTCCGTTAGCGAACAAAACAGTTGGAAAAAATCCCTATTTTTTGGCCTAAAACCACCCTCCCTGAGCTAACTAATGTTTTTAAATATAAAATTTTTTAGAAAAATTATTTTTGATATATAAATAACTCATTCTGCTTAATTTTAAACAACTTGCATTTTAAAATGTAAATTTTATAAATTAAATTAATATTTGTTTTAAAATACATTCAAATTTCACTATAAAATTTATATTAAAAAAAAATGAACCCCTCAGTGAGCGAACAAAATTTTTGTTCGCTCGCGGAAGTAGGGGAGTTAATGATTTGAATGATACCATTTTTAAGAATCTCACTAAATGTTTTTAGAAGAAATTAAATAAAAAATTTCCCAATTATCAGTAAAGTTTGATTAGAAATAAATAGCTAAAAAGCACCTACTTTGAGCAATTTTTTATTCTGTTTTGAATTTTATTGGGATTTTAAATGAATTCAAACATAAAATTGTAACTTTCCCCAGTGAGCGAACAAATTTTGTTTGCCTACGGAGGGGTTTAATTTTGTTTTTAAAAAATTATATATAAATTTTTTTCGAAATTTAAAAATCCTAACTCGAATTAATTTTAAAGCAAATGTTAAATTAATTTGTAAAATTTATGTTTAAAATGCGAAATTTTAAAATTATACAGAATTAGCTAGAGATTTGAATATACTAATGATATATATATATATATATCTTATCTTATCTTATCTTATAGAATCTAGCAGAAATCTCTGCCTAACGATCCTTATGGATCATTTTTTAAACTTAAAATTGGGTTTTTTTTCACCAAAAAATAAGCGATTTATACCGAGCTGTTTGTGCTTTCTCCTCCTTTCCAGGTTTTTTTCCATCATTATTGGTGTTTTCCATCTTGACATTCGAAGTCACCCCAACAAAATCTTCCAGTTCTCGAGTCTCTAAATTTCCACCTGCATTCACTTTGTATGACTCATTTACTTTCTTATCCTTTTTTGTCTCGCTTGGTCTTTTTTTCCTTGTTTGCTCTTTTAACTTTTTCTACTTTTTGGGCTTTTATTGATTTTTTGGGCAAAATTAATTCTTATGGCTTTTTATTCTTTTTGGGCTTTTTGGATTTTTTGGCTCTTCCTGAATTTTTTGCTTTTTCTGGCTTTTCGAATTCTTTACTTTTCTTTGGCTTTTGGTTTTTAATGACACTCCTTCATTCCTAAGTTTATGCAAGTCTTGCATCAATTCTGATCCTCCCCATTATATCCCCATCCAACTTTGACAGCCATTGAATAGCTAAATTCTCCTGAGTCTCAACTTCCGCTAAATCTTCTATATCACTTTCTTCATCCAGCTCATCTTCACTTGCTCTCTCATCAAGCCACTCTTCTTCATCTTCATAATCGTCCATAACATCATCGAAGACATCGTCAAGATACCCTGCGTCAACATACCTATCAAACATATCATCTGGAATTTCTGAAATTAAGCTTGCAAAACGTTCACACAATCCCGTGCGGGCTGTTCCTGTTAGCTTAAGCTTTGACTTGAAATCCATTAAAAATAAAAAGTGATATATATATATCAAAATAATTTTTCATATAAATATTTTATATCGAAAAATTTTTTATTCTCTCACAGGCGGGTTTTTGAGAAAAAATAAAAGATTTTTCCAATTGCTTTGTTCCCTCACGGAGGCAGGGAGTAAGGATTAGTTTAAGAGTCAAAATAGATGAAATAATTTTAAATTAGCAGCAGATTCTTTATTAAAGAAAGCACGATGGGAAATGGCATCTTTGGCTGTTGTGATGCAATCGCAGCAAACCGAGCAAACGAAGTGTCATTATTTGCTACAAAAAGCAAATCAAACTCAAGAACTTCATATCAAAGACCTTCTAATCTTTTTTCATCAATTATTCCAAATATCGACGTTGATATGTCTAATATTGAATCTCGAAGAATTCAACTGCTAACTCTCACAAATGCAAAATCATTACAGTTAAAAATTTTGAATTCAGGGAACCTTATGAAAGGTTCAGTTTTACTATTTAAGGCCACAGGTTTGATAGGTTCGCTTAGAAATGCAAATGACGGCTTCACATTTTTTGGCTGCAAAAAGAAATTAAAATCAAAATTAGTAAATGACTTTGTAATTCCCTTAAAAGATCGCGAAATGGAGGACCATCATAGAGGCCGACACTTCGTGATTTTTTACAACATAGACAAAGATTCCTACTGAATTCGAGATCTGGCTAAAGGATTTGGAGTTTTCGTTAGGCTTGACTACGCTCTTGTAAAGAATATCTAGGTCTTAAAAGACAACATGCTTATAAATGTTGGTGAAAGCTTTGTAGTTATAAATTTGCTCAAGGAAAACACAGAAAATTCGATTAGGTTGCTTTTAAAAGTTTTCAGCGGGAATATATCTGGAGAAGTAAAAAGTTTTAGTGAGGCGGATTCTATGATCCGAATTGGGCGGCATATGAACTGCAATTTGAAGATTGAAGACCCTTTATTATCGAAAATTCAATGCACAATTTATTATAATCCAATCTCGGGCTGAACACTAGGGGATGGAGATATCGATTCTCAAAGGACTAGCACAAATGGAACTTGACTGTATTTAAATGAAGATTTTGAGATATATAATGGAATGATTTTCAAGTCTCATCAAACATTATTTGAGGTGATGGACATTTAGGCAATTTTGATATAAAGAAATGGAATTTAATAATTGATATAATTTTAAATGACTTCTCAGGTATAAGTAAATCAGGGTGCATCTCTACAAAACTGCAATAATCAGCTTGTAGCTTGCTTACCCCCCCCTTCGTGAGCGATCAAAAAATTTTGTTCGCTCACGGAGGGGGGTTAAATTTTTTTTTAGAAAATTTAAAAAACTCCAATTTGTAAAAATTGAGAAGCAAAAATTAATTTAATTTGCGAAATTTAAGTTTTAAATGCAAGCTGTTTAAAATTAAAACAGAATTAGCTAGAGATTTCATTATAACAATTATCATTTATATATCAAAATCTTTTTTTTTCATAAAATATTTTTATATTAAAAATAATTTTTGCTTGCTCATGGATGGTGGGTTTTTGGGTAAAAAAAAGGATTTTTTCTAAAGTTTTGTTCGCTCACGGAGGGGGGAGTTAGAAGAGCTAAAAGAACAAAGAGGAGGGCTTGATCAAAACATTGAGAAAGTTTTGAAGGAAAAAAGTGAAATAGAAAAGCAACTTGCCCAGCTTAGTAAAGAATTAGCATTAGTTAATGGTAAGAACTAGGTATAGAGGTTTCCTCTATATAGCGCTAAAAGCGCAGACATTTTCCCAGGAGCTTTCCAAGTTCGTCGGACCAAATCGCTTTTTGGTCCGACCAAGGCATTGATTTGGTGCAACCTACCGATAAATTCCGATCAGAATTTATCGGCCTTACAGCGCCAAACATAGGAAACTTCTATAGAAAACTTGAGTAAAAAGATTCAAGCGAGAAATGAATTTGATAGGACAATTCAAGAAACTGAAGGGGCATACATGAAGATCTTAGAAAGTTCTCAAACTTTACTGCATGTACTTACTCCCCCCCCTCCGTGAGTGAACAAAAAAATTTTATTCACTCACGGAGGGGGGTTAATTTTTTTTTTTTAAAAAATTTATATATAAAATTTTACAACAAATATTTTTTTTCGAAATTTAAAAAAAATCCTAATTCGCAAAAATTGGAAAGCAAATATTAATTTAATTTATAAAATTTATGTTTTAAAAAAGCAATTCGTTTAAAATTAAACAGAATTAGCTCTAGATTTCATTATACTAATTATCACTTATATATCAAAATCGTTTTCCATCAAAAAATTTTTCTATTAAAAAAATTTTTTGTTCACTCACGGAGGGTGGGTTTTTGGGCAAAAAATGGCGATTTTTCTAATGGTTTTGTTCACTCACGGAGGGGGGGGGAGTTAAGAGAGAATCAACAAATTTAAATAAAAGAATATCCGACTCCTAATTAAATACTTTTATATATTGAACTATGCCCAAAGTTTTTTTTATAAATATCTAATAGGATAATTAGCTTACACCTCTTTACACTGAAACTCAATTATTCATAGAATTATAAATTTTAAAGCAAATGTTTGTATAACCATTTGAATTTGTGAATAAATAATTAAAAGCAACGTTCTTTAATTTATAATAAATGGGAAGCTTGAACTCAAATTGTTATTCTTTAATCTTTCCAACATTAGATTATATATATTGATGAAAATAAGCTATTTTAGAAGTTAAATTGTTTCTCGATTTTTTTTCTCGAGCTATTCAATTGATATATCAGCCATATAGCAATTAAAACATAACATTTCAAGGTAATAAAATTAAATTAATTAATAGGGTTTTTTAATTTAAAAGATCCCATTTATTAATAAGGCTAAGCTAACTCCCCCCCCTCCGTGAGTGAACAAAACCATTAGAAAAATCGCCATTTTTTGCCCAAAAACCCACCCTCCGTGAGTGAACAAAAATTTTTTTAATAGAAAAATTTTTTGATGGAAAAAAATTTTGATATATAAATGATAATTAGTATAATGAAATCTAGAGCTAATTCTGTTTAATTTTAAACGAATTGCTTTTTAAAACATAAATTTTATAAATTAAATTAATATTTGCTTTCCAATTTTTGCGAATTAGGATTTTTTTAAATTTCGAAAAAAAATATTTGTTGTAAAATTTATATATAAATTTTTTAAAAAAAAAATTAACCCCCCTCCGTGAGTGAATAAAATTTTTTTGTTCACTCACGGAGGGGGGGGAGTAAGAATTAATTATTCTCAAATTCCATCAATCTTGCCCTTTTTTCAAGCTCTTCTCCAATAGTCATGATTTCCTCATAAGTTGCCAATGAATGAGAGATCTTCACCTTTTCTGAAAATCTCATTTCAAATAGCTGAATTTGTTCATAGGAAACTGACTTATCCCAAAAGTCTGATTTTTGAATATACATTTGTATTGGTAAATTGGGATTTAATTCAGCAGTCAAGCATCTCATTATAAATCTCATCAAAGCGTTTTGAGCCTGAAGTCGAGTTGGGAGTCTAAGTCCATCACACTCTTCAATCAAGCCATGCAGCTGATGTTTAATGACATCCTTGTTGGCTGATTTCTGAAACTCTGCACGGATTAAGTCTTTCATGTAAGGGAAATAGCAAAATTCTATATGCTCATATAGAGCTACAATATTAAATAGACTTATCTCAGCTAAAGCATGACGGCCTTTGATGAATTCACTTATTTTGGCTTGATTCAGTCTTTGGCAGAAATCACTTATCGATTTCTCAGGGTTTTCTTTGGAGTTTTTAAGATAGCAAAGTATGTAATCTAATGAAGAGTAAATTTCTTTAACTATGATTTGATACCCTCTTTCCTCTTTTTCTTTTAATTCTTTAAAGAACAGCTTTACTTTGATTTCAGTTTCCTTGCTAAAAGGCTGCTGGCATATCAAATTATGAATTTCTGATATTAAGCCTGAGTTTTCATCTTGAATATTTAATAGCTCAAATTGATATTGAATTAGGCCAAGTTTTGATTTGTCAAGGTACTTCTTCGTGAGTAGAGAGTTTGCTAAATAGGACTGCAATTTTTCAAAATCATATATAAGTTCCCTCCCTTTTCCATATTGAGGGTTATTTATTGAAGAGCTGTTGATTATATCTGGGTCATCTAATTCGCATGAAAGTATATGATTTTTCATTGCATTTTGAACTGGATGCATCTCAATGCTAGAACTTTGGAAGCTATTTGGCTGATTTGATGGTAAAGCGTCTTTCATTAGACCTAATAACTTATTATGGCGTGAGGCTAGTTCTAATAGCGCAGCAGCCATATACATTCCTCCTCCAACCTCTTTGTTGTCCACTAGGAAATATGATAATGGTGAGTTCTCGTCTTCAAACTCAATTGATTCAAGTCTTTTGCATTCATAGTAAAGCTCATCAATTCCTTTACTTTTCCATGCCTGCTTAAATTTTCTGAACTTTTCTTTAATGCTTTCATTCGCAAATATTGCATCTTTGATAGTCAAGTTTCTTGCTTGGTCTCTAGCAATTTTGTGATTGTAAATTTCTAGAAGGCTATTCGTTAAATCAATAATAGGGTATAAGCTTTCAATAGTTTTAATTTCTTCATAATTTTTAAAATATATGCTTATCCCATCCTATATTTGATTGAGTGACAGTGTGTCGTTCAAACCAATGGTAAGGCTAAAAAAACTCTGTAAATAAGCTATAGACAAACCATATGAAAATTGTTCGATCAAGAAGAAGAAAAATTGTTATATTATCCCTACACTAAAGCAGCACCAAAAGCAACACCAAAAGCAGCACCAAAAGCAGCACCAAAAGCTGCACCAAAGCAGCAACAAAATCAGCACCAAAAGCTGCACCAAAAGCAGCACCAAAAGCCGCACCAACACCAACACCCAAAAAAAAAAAAAAATCGCAACCAAAAAATCGCAAAATCGCCTTTGTCGAAGCGATTCAAAATTAATGACGGCAACTTTTAGGCCCCCTAAAAAAAAAACGCAGCGACTTTCCTGCCGGCCGCCTCTTAAGGAGGCTGTTCGATCAAGGAATTAATTCCCAATTTTTCTGAAATTTTAAATCAAAGGTGATGGATAGTTAGCAAATTGAATTGCTGGCTTGGGTTGTGAAACAAAAAATAATTTTTCATTTCTTCTGCTGAAGGCTTGTCTATTAATCTGAATAATCTTAAATTTGGATACTCTGGCTTGTACATGCCTTTTAATTCATCAAGAATATCAGAGATGCCTCCATTTCCAAAAGATTCACAAAAATTATTTTTATAGTCAATTATCACAGATGATGGACTCATATGGCTATTTATTATTTCTCTTTCAAAGTAGTTTTCAAAGTTATCTCTAATTTCTTTTGTGCTGGGCTCAACATTAAAAGCTTCAATTATTTCAGGGAGCTCTGATATAATGCTGAATATTCATATATTTGGCTCATGTATACTCAAAAGTGAAGAAATTTGTGTAAAATCATTTTGAATTGCTGCTCATAAAATGCCTTCGCATTCTAAAGGAGGTTTATTTATTGCTGAAGCAATATCACCTATCCTTAAAACATCAAGCTTCAATATTACATAAAGGCTTCCACTAAGAATAAGATGAAGTGACTCTGATGTAATTGGCTTCAATTCTCTAATCAGCTTTACTCCATTAAAGCTTCCATAATTTTGGCATCCTTTGCATTCATTTGCTTCTCTTCGAGCTATTGAATCCTGCAGAAACTTCATAGCCTCTTCATGTGATAAATTCTCATGCCCTTCTCTGGGAACTGGTTTATGGCCTATTCCGCCTATTTCTCGTTTGCAATATGGACAAAATCCTTTTTCTGTTGGCCCACCACATGCATTCACAAAATAAAGAAAATCGCAATCACTTGAACATTTATAAGTGCTCCCTTTAGAATGTGGAGCCCTCCAAGTACTCGATATGAGAGAATTAAAATTTTTAAGTGTATCTTTCAAGTAGTGTAACATAGGACTTGGCTCAGAACAAATGACATATAAATTGTTGAAATGCTTTTGGAAGTCAGGATCTATTGTTCCTTCAGGCGTGAAAAAGAGACTGGAAAGGGGGTTTGAAAAATTTCGATAAGAAAGAATGAGAATTGAAATAGAGCATAAAATTAGAATTTTTTCTACTTCTTCAATTGGCTGATTCTTATATAAGCAAAGATAGCTGCTGCGATGGAAATTATTAATAAAAAAGTATAAAAGTTGATAAAATTCCTTACCAAGATTTGAAAGGATCATATCTTTTTTGTTTGTAAACCAATTTTTAACGGAAGTGTTTATTTTTTCTCCTAAAGAATGCTTAATAAATACCTCATTCATAAAAGCCATTGCAATCACAATTCTGGATTTTGGGTTATCTGCATTTATAATTTTTTCATCTAATATATTTTCTGACTTATCATTTATCAATGATTTTAATAAATAAACCATTTCTAAATAAGATTCTTTCATGCTTGGGAAGTAAGGGAATATAGATCTTTCATTCTCATTTTCTGACGGTGAATAATTCTGAATTCAAGGTAGTTCTCTATTTTCTTCTATAAAGCCATCAAAATTCTTTGATTTGTGAATGTTTTTTAAACAGTAAAGCTTCAGAGTATCCCGAAAGCTTGTTTCTAAACTCAACTCTTCATTAATTTTGTTCAAAAACTGACGGGATTCCTCATTAATATCTTCAAAATTACTGTTTTCAGGATTAAAATACGAGGCATAAATTTCAAGATTTTGCTTAATCCCTCTTAAGGGCAAAAGATTTTGAAAAAAATTATATTAAATTTTTGTATTTTCAAAAATCTGTTTTTGCAAAAGTAAATATAAACTTAATTTATAAAATTTAAGTAAAGAATGCAAGTTTTCTAACTAGAGGCCTTTTTTTAACTATTAATTAAAAATAAAGTTTTATATATCCTGATCTTAAATTTGATCAAAAATAAAGCATTGTTTCCATATTTTTGCTCGATCTGGGGGAGAGCTAATAAATGAAATTGAAAAGAGTCTGTTTAAATAAGGAAATTCAGAAGGAACCATGCAGAGATTCCTATAATGCTGAGCAAACAAAAATTTCCTTTCCATGAATTTAAAAATATTACTGTGCTCTCTTGATTTTTCTTTTTCATTCACTTCATCTATATGCTTTCCAATAAAATCATTTAATAATATAGAAAACTTGCTTTCAAATCCACATATTTCAATAGTTTTTTCTACTTCTAATGAATATTTATTATTTCTTAAATCTTCTGTATCAAGCATTCTAGTGTTTAAACCACATTTTATGTTCATATAATTCAATAAATTACTGAATAACTCTGATGAATACCTTCATATCTCACTTTGCTCTACAAGCTGAGCTATTTTTAGCACATATTTTTCATCTTGTTTAAGTAAAACGCCCAAATAATAGCTTTGAAATTTTAAAGATGCAGCCTTTTGATAGATATCACTTGATGAGTTCTGATTCATATAGCCAAACACATATTCTACAAAATCTTGATTGTAAAGAAAAGACGAATTGGCTTTCTCAAATGACTTTGAGGCCTCAAAGACCTTTAATAAATTTTCTTTTGTTTCATATTTGGTCATATAAGTACTAAAAGTTGCTCAAAACTCAAGATAATCTAATCCTCTTATATCAAAAACCTCTATGTTTTCTATCTCTTTGATGATACTTATTAATTTCCCTGTTTCTGAAGGGTAAGATTCTCAATTTTCACTGTAGATTTTATCAATTTGGTCTGGACAAGAGTAGATTATTAATTCATTCAATATATTACTAATGAATAGCTTCCACTCTGGCTGAGATATCTTACTAAAGCAGTTTGATTCTTCTTCCTTATCTTCTTCGCTTTCAGGGGATTTATTCTTCAATTTTTCTAAAATCGATAAAGATTTATTGACTCTCCCCTAATTTAAATAGGTAGTTCCAATTTAAACGGAAATTTTGTTTTAAAAAAATCTATTTAAATTTATCCCTTTAAAAATATTTATTAAATTTTTTTAATTATAAACAGAAAGGATCTTTTGGATTTTAATTTTTTTAAAGAATTAATTCAAAAATTAATTGATTCAGTGTGAAAACTGTTTAAATAATATTTAACTGCACTTTTTCCATTCGTTAGGCTAAAATTATTATTTTCACCTAAATTAAAGGGTGTTAAGATAGAAAAACAATGGAAATTAAATTTATATGGGGGAGTGAGATAACTCTGAATCGCATTAATTTTGGATTCTGGCGAATAATAAAATAAGTTAATTGCATAGCAAATAAGTACAAAAATAGGTTTGAACTTCATAAATGCTAAGATTTTTTCTTCTAGAGAGCTTTCATAGATTGTAACTAACCTTACTCCCCCCCCCCCGTGAGTGAACAAAAAAAATTTTTGTTCACTAACGGAGGGGGGTTAATTTTATTTTTTAAAAAAATTTATATATAAATTTTATAGAAAATATTTTTTTTCGAAATTTAAAAAAATCCTAATTCACAAAAATTGGAAAGCAAATATTAATTTAATTTATAAAATTTATGTTTTAAAAGCAATTCGTTTAAATTAAAACAGAATTAGCTCTAGATTTCATTATACTAATTATCATTTATATATCAAAATTTTTTTATTAAAAAAATTTTTGTTCACTCACGGAGGGTGGGTTTTTGAGCAAAAAATAGGGATTTTTCTAAATGGTTTTGTTCACTCACGGAGGGGGGGGGAGTTAGCAGATTAAACACAAAATCTTCGAATTCTTGATTTATTAGATTTTTATTTAATAAAATTTTGACCAGATCACTCAGAAGCAGCTCTTGAAGTTCGAGGTTTTGATTTAATGCATCAAATTTATTATAGAAAAGCGATTTTTGTTTATATAATTCTCGGATGTTACTTTTAATTATTGACTCCTCATAAAAAATGCCTTTTTCTTTCCAGTTCTCACATATAGTAATTGCCCGAGGATGGCGCTATCTTGCGCCATCCTCGGGCAATTCAAAAATGGCCCCACACCGGGAATTGAACCCACGTGTGGGGCCATTTTTGGTATGTGTAGAACATCGACTTCCACGCTCCAAAAATGGCCCCACACATGGGTTCAATTCCCGGTGTGGGGCCATTTTTTAAATTGCCCGAGGATGGCGCAAGATAGCGCCATCCTCGGGCAATTACAATAGGTCTTCAATAATTTTATATTCTGCTTTAGAAGTTGGGAAATTTAAAACTAATTCTAAGCTCAGCAAATTTCCTTGATTAATATCTTGCAGTTTTATTTCCCCAGTACTGATATTTCAGAAACTATCAAGCCAAATGTCACGTTTAATTGCATTTATTTCTTTATTTCCATTTTTAAAAAAACTAATAAGGGCCGAACTTTCTTCAAGAGAATATAAAATCAGCGTTAAAACTTTTTCAATTTCATAAGAAAGAGCTGCCTTTATCGCATTTTCTAGCTTATTTGAATCTGAAACAATAGCCGAACTCATAAAAATCTGCTCTTTCCAGTCCCTAACATTTTCAGATTTTTTAATTTCTTCGAAAACTTTTCCTTTTAATTCTTTTACAAATTCTTTGTCTGCAGAAGCACTATTAATAATTGAAGCAATGTGATCGTTTAAATTCTCTTTATTTGCCAGTTTTTGGTCATACTTAAATTTCAATAAACATTTTTCAATAAAAACACTTACATTGTCCTCAAAGTTAATAACGAGATTTTCAGATATAAGAGTTTTAGTATCTTTCGCTAATTTATCAGATACATCAAAAGACTCTGTTGAAAGGCCATCAAACATTTGCATTTTCCATGACTCAAACAGTATAATTGCATTATCATATTTAATATTTCTTTTCATATGAATAATAATGCAAATATTTTTTTCTATCTTTAATTCATCCTCAAGTTTATCTATAATAAACTTTATCAGCGATAAATGCTGGCTTTCTTTTGAAAATTCAAGCTCCAAAATATATATAGAGGTTTCCTCTATATAGCGCTAAAAGCGCAGACATTTTCCAGGAGCTTTCCAAGTTCGTCGGACCAAATCGCTTTTTGGTCCGACCAAGGCATTGATTTGGTGCAACCTACCGATAAATTCCGATCAGAATTTATCGGCCTTACAGCGCCAAACATAGGAAACTTCTATATTTCTTTGTCTTCAACATAAAATTTTTGTAGGTCTTTGGTTAGATCCTGTTCTGATTTAAAGCTACTTAATTCTTTCACAAGCATTTTGCTTTTGTTTTCTTGTTCATATTCGTTTGAATAATAATTAGTATCATAAGTAAAAGCAATAAGTTTGCTAAATTTTCCATTTACTTTTGAATCATTTAAAATAGAATCGATGTGATCAGGAAAGTTATCAAAATGAAGTTCATTTCATTCACTAATAATAGGAATCTTCTCATGCTCTTCCATATAGTTTACTTCAAGTAGTACTTTAATATCAGAAGGTGCCACTCTTAGTAGCACATCCTTGCATCTTTTCATTGTTTCTTCTTCATCTGCACAATAGTTGAAAAGTACCAATAATGCAATTGTTTCTGAGCTATATATAGGGAATAAGTGGTTAATTGTGTAAAGCATTTTGTTTCCTCCTTGAAAATAAAATATTCTTTTTGCCCATTTTATTAACTCTGACCCTTCGTGGAGGTTAAATTGTTTTTTGAAGTTTAAAAAAATATCCCAATCGCAAAAATTAAAATGAAATTAATTTAATTAACCCAAATCGTTTAAATTCAATAGAATTAACTTTTTTTTTAAGTATTATTAATAATCACTCATTTTTTGTTCACTCATGGAGGGTGGTATTTTATCCAAAAAATGGGATGGTTTTGCTCGCTTACAGAGGTAGGAATAAGTTTTCTTGGATTCTTTTCTGTTCAGAAGTCAGAATTTTGTCAAGTGACAAGTTATGTTTTTCAAATCGATTTAAAAAGGGGGCATCAGCTTTAAGCAAAATGTCTTTGTCATTATCCATAAAAACAATAGCATGGAAATTATTATTCACATAGCACCTGGGGTTAAACAAAGCCCCTAAAGCAATCCTGCAATATTTTCTTTCTCCTTCCCCTTCTCCTGAGACAGCGAAATTTTGGTTGAATAAATCATATAAAGAGCTATATATATGATCCATATTTTTCAGAATTATAGAAATTCCTTTTTCCATATAGAGAATAATATCACTGAGTGACCGAAAGCCGTATTCTTCTTGGCTTATATCATCTTTTAATTTGCTTCCAACAATTATTCTTCTTTCTAAAAGAGAATGTAAATGCTTGTCAAGAATAAATGAGACAGCATCAACCCTACCTATAAGCATAAGATAACGTGAGCTTGGATCTTTTAAGTTTTCTTTAATAAGATCTAAAATATTGATATTTGGCTCACAATAAGGATAAATATTTTCAAATCCATGCAACTTCATAAAAATACTTCCCATTTCTCCTGCAGCTCCTTCTTTCCCACCTCAGCTGAATTAACTGAATTAAATTATAAGAAAGCTCGCGGTAGGTCCGCAAGCCACTTTTGCCTCACTGCTTCTCTCCACTACTTGCTTGCTAGTCAGAGCACGGCCTCTCACTGTACCGCTACTTACGGACAAGGGCTTGCACTTACTACCGTGAGTCCAAGGCTTTGGGTTACCAACAAGTTCGGCTTCCAGAAAGTCGAAAAATCGAATTTTCTGGTCATCTGCCGCCAAAAATGAAACACGTAGCCCAAGATGCAACGCCTGATATTGCGCTGAGAACTAATCCCAGAACCCCTTTCCAACTCCATGTTCATTTCCTCACGAGCTAAAACCTTGACCTATATGTGAGTATGTGCCGGCACCCCGGCATTGCACCCCACCGAACCAAGTGAAATCTGACTGCCAAATGCTATCCTTCCATTCACAAGGTCCCTCGGTTGCCCAGCTACAGATGCTAAGATGGTTGGTTGGTTTGCCAGACCATTTTAATGAATTTCCTTCTTTGCCACCAAAATTCCTTTCAATTGCTCTCTTAACTACTCCTGCAATTTGCTGAGGATCCAAGAAATTATTAACGACTAATTGTTTTGATGCTTGCTTTATCAAGTGATAAAAGTCTCGAAGCCCATAAAAATCAGCATAATTGGTATCCTTGTACTGATTCTTAAATTCAAAATATGACAAAGCCAAATGCTTGATTACTTTTTTGTGTACTTTATCTATACCTCCAAAAGATGAATAAATGCTGTTTGCAGTATACACTAAATCAAGTTCATCCGGATCAGGTCTTGCGAGATAAAGCGCTCGGTTCATTTTAGATGCATCGAGTCTTCAATTAGAAATTCCGACAAAGCCTACTGTTACATTTTCTATTTCAAGCAAATTATGAAGGACTTTTAATGGATTATGCTTTGAAATTTCAGCAAGCCCAATCTCATCAAATATTATAACTGGTAGCAGCAGAGCTTTATCGGTCTCATAATATTTTTCCGCTCTCTTAAAAGCTTTTATAATTCCTTCTGATGTGCATGAATCTGAGCCTTGAAATGGCACTTGAATAAGTTCTGGAAGTGTTTGAAAATAGGAGTCAGTTGATTTTTTGCCCCTAACTCATTCAATTGCTATTAAGGCGATTTAATTCTGCTCTACATATAAATAACTTAAAATTTCATTCATCTATTCTTTTATGTGCAAAATTTTTTGATTAAAAATGTATGATTGAAACTAATATTAACAAAACATTTACTATTTCATTTAATTATTAAATAAAATTATATACATATTTTAAAATCTATTCTTTAAATTTGCAATGAGGATCCATTTTTCTTCTTGAATAACTTTATAATTCCATAGCTATCTTTTCCATAAGAATCTTTTGATTTTTAATTCTAATTAGGAGAAGTAAGATGGGCAAAGATAAGTTGAATTGATAAAGTTTTACTGCATCCTGGCTTACCACATAGAAATACAGGAATTTTATTTATAATGCAAGGAATAATTGTAAAAATATTTTCCCTTAAAGCTTTATTAAACGCTGTTCCTTTAGGCAGTTCCATCCTTGCAAGATAGTCATTTTGCTCATTTTCAATTATTGCTATTATTCTCGTGTCTTCACACATAACTATTTCATAATGACTAATTTTAGTCTATTGTGTTTTTAAAAGAAGTTATAATATATAAAATTTTTATTATTAAAAAATAGGCCAAAAAAGGCTAAAATTGGCCAAAAATAAGCCAAAAAAAAACCGCTAAAAACAATAGTCGTTATGAAATAGGCGTCATGTGAAGGAGCCATTATTCTCTCTACAAAAATTGTATCTCTATTAATAATTCTACAAATCTCCTCTAAAAATTCAAATCTTTTGATTTGAGTGCTATGCCTTAAATAGTAGCAGTGGCAAAAAGCTAAAATTCCTGCATCAAAATCAGGGTCACTATTTCTATCTTCGGTAATCAAATTATATTTTTTCAGGTTTTCTTGGTATCTTTCATTTCTATGAGCTTTCTTTTCTATAATGGAGTTCTTGAATCATTTATATAATTTGATAAATCTTGAAACATCTCTCAGACTAACACTGCTTGCATCTTCAGATTTTTGAAAATGATTACTCCCTCGTGAGTGAAAAAAAAATTTTGTTCCCTCAGAGGTGTTATTTGCTTATTTTAATTAAAAAAATCCAGTTCGAAATAATTTTAAAGCAAATATTAATTTATTTTTTAAACTTTATGTTTTAAAAATGCAAGCTGTTTAAAACTAAATAGAATTAGCTAGAGATTAATTATAATAATTATCACTTATATTAAAAATTTTTTTTGATCGCTTAAGAAAGGAGATTTTTTTTACAAAAAATAGGGATTTTTCAATGGTTTGTTCGGAGGGGGAGGGTTATGAGATAAGCAAATAAAATCTACAAAAAGATCAGTATAACTTGATTCAATATTTTTAAACATAGCTATAACATATTCTCTTTCATCATTAGCAGTCAGAGCTCCATAGTCTCATATATACTCAATCATGGTTTCTGGAAGCGGCTTAACAACATGTGAGAGTTTGCTAATTGTTTTGGTGTCTTTTTTAATTCCAACATTTTCTTGATAGCTTTGGCTTCGAATTGATAGCCTATAAGGATTGCAAGCACCAATAAATACCATGTTTTCAGGCAGTTTCCTTCCCTCGAGTGTTCTATTGCATATTATTTCGCAAATGAGCCCTACACTTTCAGTTGTATTAAATTCATCAAAGAAAACTCAGAGTTTCTTTACTTTTATGCCTCATATTGCAGCCTCCTCAATATACATCTGCGACTGTAGCATCGGAGACTCTAGTTCTTGTTTTATTTCACTTGATGTGGTGCCAGCATGAATACTGATTTTTACAAGCTGGTCTCCAAGGATATTTTCCACAAAAAATTGGATTAAAGATGTTTTCCCACAGCCTGTTTCTCCCATTATGATTATGGGGATATTTGATATTGCTCTCAAATAAATTAAATTCATTTTTAAAAAATTGTCTGGAGTAATAACATATTGAGAGTCTACGTACATTAATTGCAGGTCCCTTTTGTCTTTGCAATAAGTTTGTAATTTAAAAAGAAAATCACTGTGAAACATCTGTCGATAATCCTCAATTGTGTATGCTCCAGATTTGATTATTTGATTGATTTGATTTGCTGGGATTCCACCTCCTTTATATGCCGTCAGAGCATTGTGCTGACTCCTCCTTAAGAAAAGAATAATTTTTTTTATATTTACAACTGTTTGAATGATTTAAAAATCGTAGTCAAATATTATAAAATTCTTGTTCTAATAGGAGAAGGGTCAATTCTTTCCAAAATAAAGGAATTCTAAAATATTTTTCATTTCTCGGATATAGAGTGAGTAAAAATCAGCTTCTTGATATTTACTGGGACTTCATTTGGATCTCTGTATATGGGAATCAATGAACCATCTTCTAGAAAAACCATTGTAAAGTGGTTTGATGACTCTCATTTCAAGCAGCATTTGAATCTGTCAGCTAATTCCTCATCCTCAATTATGCTAGTATTTGCTTGGATATTTTGAGAGGTTCTCAACTGTTGATTTCTAACATCAGCAATACACTTTGAAGTAAATTCTTTAACAGTCAAAAGTATGCTTTCAAATATGCGAGATCTTAGACTATCAAGATCAGAAACAAAGGCACCCAATCCACTAGCTGCGAAATCACTTTTCATTTCATTAATCATCCATGGCTCAAAAAATCCACAATTTCCGAAATTCCTGCATAGGCTTGTTAAAATTTTGATCATAATGTCTAGCTGAATATAAGATATATTGCTTTTTTCATCCCCTTGTTTAGGTAGTAAGTAGGTAGCAAGCAAAAAACGAACTTTTTCATTATCATAAACTGATAAACCTTGGTCTGTCATTTCAGAAATTGATTGACTGTCTAACAATTTTCTATGATATAAGTCAAGATAAGAACAAATAAATTGTAATTTATCATTTCGATTTCTGCTGATAATTAGCCTATCTAAAGAAAATTTTTCTATATGAATATGGTTGAAGTAGTGGAGACATTCTAAAGAGTTTAAAAGAATATTTGAATATGTGTTGGAAACTTCAATAAAAATCCTTATTTCTCTTGGTATTATTATAATATTTTTTGTGTAATTTAGTGTTCGGAAAATGCATAGATTAATAAGGAACTCATTTAGCAGATAACTGTTGCTTACGTAGCTTAAATGAAGATGCAAAGCCATTGACTCAGAAATGAAAGGGAAATTTTTACAAAGATCAATACAGTCAACTTCCCCAGCTATTGGGAACATTTTTATTATTTCATCTAATCTTTTTTCAGCATCTTCATCATTAAGGCTATAATTTTTAATTTGTTTTACTTGCTGTCTTATTTCTGTTGTTTTTCCAAGCCCAGCCATCTCAGAAGTTACATTTTATTAAATTAAAAATTTTACACAGTCTATATTTTTTCATTAAAAAGATGGTGCCTTATTGAGCCTGAAATATCAACTCTATTTTCTAGTAAATATAATTATAGCTAAGCATTGATTTAAATATGATATACTACAGTCACGTAATTTCTATTAGTCTCCAAAACTATTTCTTTCAAGTCATCATCGCTCAGCAACTTGCTATCATTCAAAATAATCACTCTTGTTAATTCGGTATTTTTAAAGTATGATGATAATGCAGAAGATTTATCTGCTGTAATTATGCCTAATTTAAATTGCATATCTCCGACTTTGTGGAAGCACAAATCTGCAAATAAAGATTTAAATTTATTTTGAATCTCTAAAGCTAATTCTTCGCAGTTAACTAAAAGATATAGTTCATGGCCTGGATTTGTGAAACACCTATATAAAAATGCAAAGAGCTCATTCCAGGAGGTTTTATATTGGCAGAAAAAGATTTGATCTGCTCGAGGCATTGAAGAGCAAGAATTAAAATAAACTGAAAATATACCTAGTAATATTTTGGAAGTCTCAAGGTAAACAACTTCTCCATTGTTTATGATGAATTTGTTTCTGTTTCTCGGACAATAATTTAGCTTTGCGTCGTTGTTCTGAAGATTAGGAAGTTGTTCCAGTGTTTCTCCTAATAATATTTTGCATTTAATTAAATTTAAGAATTACAAAATAGCACTGATTTAGTAATAATTTATTGATAATTAAACAATTAGAACATAAAAGCCTTTCAGCTGCATTATTTTTATTTGCAATTCGTACATCTGTTATTTTTGCATAGGATTTCCCCATATATTCTAAAAGACTATTAGCCTCCTTTTCAAATTCCTTTTTATCATCAATTAAATAACCTTCAAGCCACCAAAACTGCTGCCCATGAAGAAAAGTAAGCAAATAGTTACTACTATATTTATCAGACAGTGAAATTTCCCAGGTTTTAAATTGCTCTGATAACTGCTTTTCATAGTCCAGAACACTTGAAATATCTCCGTTATGAACTCTAAATAATTCCGGAATTTCTATAAGAGGATACCCATATACTCTGAGATTATTTAGATTTGCCAAAATCTCTTGAATTGATGTAACTAAGTTTTTAAATCCAGGAAGAAGAATCATATCTGGGTCTTGAATTTGGGCTGCATCAAGAGTATGAAGAAGCAATGAAGCACGCTCTTTGAATTCAAGCAAACTAGGCAAGTTGAAATCATGCTTTTGGTTTTTTAAGTATTTCAAATTCACATCATAAAAATCTCCAACTAAAACTATGCGGAATTCTGAGTCTGTTATTATTTCAACAATTTGTTTTTTCTTGGCTTCTTCTTTGCAATTTATATTTACATGCAGCTCTTTTATTCCTGCTAGCTGAGACCTACAATTTTGCAGCTGAGCTATAATTTTATCATATTTTTTATCAATCCTTCTCTGGTTAAAAATCTTGCAAAAACTTGGATAATCATAAAATATGTTTTTGATTTCTCGAATAGACTCCCATAAATTTTCTAAATCCATAATGGCTTGAGTATCAGCGTATAAATCATCATAATCATTTACACTTTCTTTCAGCTGCAGCATATCACTTTCATTAATACTATTCAAAAAAGCTATCAGCTCTTCTGATCTTGATATTTCATTTATTGTTTTAAAAAATATCTCTTCATCCCCTATTTTAAGATCTTTACTCAAGCTTTCTTTTGCCAAGGTAGATACAGATAAAAACACACTTAATTTTTGAGATTTAATATTTTGCAAAATAGCGATGCAATCTTGGCATATTTTTATGATATTTTCATCTCCAGTAAAAAGCACTGAAAGCTCTTTGATGGCATTGCAAGAGAATATTAAGGATTCTTTTTCTTTTAAATAACCTAGGCATTGGCCCAGATTTAAAAGCTTTACAGGATCTGGATTTGGAAATAAGTTTTCAATGATTGATATTTCCTTTTGAATGTAATTGAGGTCTTTGAAGATTGCTAAAAATTTTTCCATAGGATAATTTTCAAATGTGGTAAAAAGTGAATTTAGTTCATTTTTCATTTTATTTTTTGCTTCCGTGCAGATTGTTGCAATGTTTGATAGGCTTAAGGGAGAGACTTCTAATTCTTTTTGTAAGAAATAATGGATATATGAATGAGAATGCAAAACCGTAGCTAAGCTTACAGCAAGTTCTTTTATTTGCAAAATTATTGGGTGATACTGAAAATCTTTTAAATCCATATAAGAAAAGCTATGTAAGGATATTTTATATGCCCCTTCTACATCAAGCAGATTTATGCAGATTATGTCTATAAAAGCTTTCACATGGCTCATTTCCTCACTAATAAAATCAATCCTAGTCAATAATTCCTTTATTTTTCCAAAAAAATCAGGCCTAGCCTTATTTCCTTTAATGTCAAATGGTGCATTTAGATATTTTAAAAAGGCAGCTCTGTCTTCTTCACTTTGGTATTTTATAATCATTAAATCATCAACTTTAATTTCTTCATTCACTATTTTTAAGCCTTCTTTTTCCCAAAAACTTATCAAATTGGCAAAATATTCCAAGTTTCTTGAATAATAGTACTTGTGAGATTCAATCAAAGCGGCCCAGAAGAATTGAGAGGATGGATCCTTATAAAGGCACATTTTAGTTTCCTTTTCGGGTAATTCAGCTACTCCAGAAATGGCGAGCTTTAATGCTAACAATTCTTTTAGGAGATCGCAATGTTTATACCTTTTTTGCAACTCAAGAATTTTACCAACTTGGTCATCATAAGATCTTGAATAATTATAAAGAGAAAATTGTGTTTCTTGAATGAATTGAATATAACCAGTTTTAAGTGTTTCAAAACCATCAATAATTGGCGCGAGCTCGAAAATGCTGTTTAGTATTCTTTTACTAGATTCATAGATGTGCACTATTCCATTATTGATAATGGCATTAATTGTTTCGAATACGCCTTTGATCTCGAGGCTTTTTATTATTTTAATTTCTATTTCTAACTCCTTGATAATTTTTTCTATGTCAGAATAACAGTTGATTTTAAGCTGTTTTAATCAATATTTGAATAGCCATCTGCAATCGATGTTGAAGTTTTCTATCAATTCGTGTGGCTTTAAATAATAATTTTTTAAAAGTGTTTCGCATACAGAATCTGATTTCATAGAAAAACGAACTCTTTCATTATAATAAAGCTTATAAATTTTCTTAAAGTAAACCAAGTCGCTTTTATTGAAGCTTTCTAAGCATTTCCTTATTGCTGAATCTACAATATTAGAAAAATTTGAATCATAGAATAAATTTTTGAACTCAGGCTCTTTATTATGCAATATTTCCAACAAATCAGCTACTATGTCTATTCTCAATGGCTGCTTTTCAAGAAATAAATTGATTGCCCTTTTCCAATTTTGCTTTATGTTGAATTCCCTTCTGGCATTCTCATCGACTGATAAAAACAGTACATGTAAAAGTTCTGTGAATAGCAGGAGCGACTCAGCACATGCTAGTATTTTGCTATAAATTTCACTTGAGCCTAATGTTTGTATAATCAATTGTAAAGCTTCGCATTCATCTTTATTAAGAGTAAGGCCTAGTGAGCTCACAATTTCTATAAATTGATGCAAAATTATAGATTTCTGGCCTCTATCTTCAATCTTATTAAGAATAAATGCCCATTCTCTTCCTCCTGCTTTTTTATTTAATGCTAAAGCATAGCCAATTCCTGAAATTGCATTTTTATAAAGCGATTGCATTCTGATTTTTTCAAAGAAATTTTCAAAATTTTCAATCCTTAACAGAAGACTAATCCCAGAATCCAGTCTGCATTCTTGGTGTTGAATGGCTTCTGCTTTAAGGCAGCCTAAAAGTGCTAAAATTATATACGAAGATTCTTCAGAGTAATTTGAATCTTGCTCTCTAATAAAGTAATCCAAAACCTGGAGAAATTCAATTGCTCTTTGCTTTTCAACATTAAATTTTCGGTAATCAAATTTGTAATTAAATTGTTCGATGAGAATTGGGAGAAGTATTTCTCATTTGGCACTTCGAAAAGCATATAAAGAATAAAAAGTTAGCTGCTCTATTGGATCGAGCACAGGTTCACCATCTGGACTTTTTCATCCAAAACCCCACCAAGTTTTTTTTACAATCTGCATGCTGAAAATAAAAGCGTGGCTTCAACTTTTAAAATCTCTAAAAGTTCCTTCTTTTTCATAAAAATCATCTGATTGACTTCTTCATAATTTTAATTGAAATGAATCTGTTTTATCATGTTTTACAGGGATATAAGCTACTCTGTAAAGTTTTATATTTCTATTCAATCCAAATTCAGCGTAATCATAGTTTTGATAATGAAAGGGCACCTCTCTGATTTTATAACTAAATTGATGAATCATCAACATAAATTCGTTCTGTGAAAATTGATGATCGTCAAAAGCATAAAGAATGTAAGCGAATTTGCACTCTTTAAATTTTCCTGTTTTGGTGTCTAAAATGTATCCTTGTGATTCAATATCTTTCTGAGACATTTCACTATCTAAAAGGGATTGCCTTCCTAGGTCAGACTCTCTTTTTGTTTCTTCAATTGGAGAGGGTTGATTTTTATCAATTGGTTTTCCTTTCTTACTTTTCTTACCAGCTGGACACATTTATTATAGGCAAATTATTGGATGATAAAATTACCTTATTTTTATAGAATCTTAACTTTATTATCAAAAGTAAGAAATTTTTCTTTTATTAAATCTTTAAAATAAAAGATACTGATAAGATGGATGAATAAATAATATTGCCTAATATTTTTTTTCAAGTAAATGATTTCATATTATCTGTTGCACATATTTCTTATTGTGCAAGGCATCTGGAAAATAAGGGAGCTTCTTTAAAGTTAAAATAGCCATCTAATAAATGCTTTGAAGGGCGATATAATAAAGTAAAGCCTTGCAAAATATATCAGGAAAAGAGGCTTGAAATAGCCTAATAGTCTATAAAATATTTAGATTAAGAAAAGACTGAAAACTTGAAGCTAAAGGATCAAGTAAGAAATAAATGTATAGTTCGAGAACCTATTAAGATCGCTAAGAAATAATATTTAAAGCGATCTGACAAGTCAAAATAGAAATAGCAACCATCATTTTTCTGATAAGCACAGATAAACTTGGCCATATATAATCCTAAGCTCTGCTTGCCAAACCAAACATAAAGCTGCCATAAAAATAGCATTTTTTTATTTCAGTCTGACTTTTTAGATCACTTTAGATATTGTTTCAAAGCGATCTAAAAAAATTGATAAACTATAAAAAGAGCTAAATTTTATCCGCCCTATTTTTTTTTTGATATTAGCAGATTCCACTTATCAATCTTTTTCTGGACAGAAATTTGATCGGAAAAACTAATAAACTTCAGAGTAAACACCTGTTGAATATAAAAAACTTCGATCAAATTTTTCAAGCCAGTGTCTTGCTATCGAAAAGCCAAAGCAAAAAACTTGAACGCAATGTAAAATTCTTTACTTAAGATATAGGTTAATTGATAAAAGATTGCAAATTATTCATCCTTTTACGGTAATAATCAAACAAGCCAAACTTTTAGCAAACACTTTTCTTAGTGAGCATAAAATTTTATGCAATAAATTATAATAAAAGTTTTCATCCTATGGGCAGCTAGACCTTATTATATATTTAAATATGGCGACCTAATATTAAGTCTGACTAAATGAGTCCTTTCGGAATCCAATAAGCTTATGTTAAAAATATATTTATTTCTGATAATCTTTAGCTTTAGAGCCCAATATCCAATGGCATTTTCCCGATTTTCTTTAGAACTAAAAATATGCCTGACTGGTCAAGCACAACTGGGACCCCCCATCCCCCCGACCCCCCACATAGCATGTATAATTAAGACCATGAATATTTGCATAGCAAGCATACAAATGCAAATTCTAAGCCAAATCTATCATTAATTTTAAGAATAAAATTGTTACATATAAATATAGTTAGGGTATCTGATATCTTCATCGTTAAAAAATAGTTGATAGATATAAATTTTCTTTAGTACCAAGCAGAATATGTAGATATTTATTTAAGTATAGCTTCTGAATAAATGCTTTGAATTAGATAATTATTGACATTAGATAAGGTATTTAATATAAATGAAAGTTTTTCTCTTATTTTTTATTACAATTTTTTGCCTAAAGTTAGAGAAAGATGTAAAGAAAGAAGTATATTTTATTTAAATTGAATATGAATATTTAAAGATTTCATGCAATTAAAGTTAAGGTGGAGAGAAATTATATTAAACCGAAGTAAATGAATATTAATAATAATAATAATAATAATAATAATAATAATAATAATAATAATAATAATAATAATAATAATAATAATAATAATAATAATAATAATAATAATAATAATAATAATAATAATAATAATAATAATAATAATAATAATAATAATAATAATAATAATAATAATAATAATAATAATAATAATAATAATAATAATAATAATAATAATAATAATAATAATAATAATAATAATAATAATAATAATAATAATAATAATAATAATAATAATAATAATAATATAATAATAATAATAATAATAATAATAATAATAATAATAATAATAATAATAATAATAATAATAATAATAATAATAATAATAATAATAATAATAATAATAATAATAATAATAATAATAATAATAAATAATAATAATAATAATAATAATAATAATAATAATAATAATAATAATAATAATAATAATAATAATAATAATAATAATAATAATAATAATAATAATAATAATAATAATAATAATAATAATAATAATAATAATAATAATAATAATAATAATAATAATAATAATAATAATAATATAATAATAATAATAATAATAATAATAATAATAATAATAATAATAATAATAATAATAATAATAATAATAATAATAATAATAATAATAATAATAATAATAATAATAATAATAATAATAATAATAATAATAATAATAATAATAATAATAATAATAATAATAATAATAATAATAATAATAATAATAATAATAATAATAATAATAATAATAATAATAATAATAATAATAATAATAATAATAATAATAATAATAATAATAATAATAATAATAATAATAATAATATAATAATAATAATAATAATAATAATAATAATAATAATAATAATAATAATAATAATAATAATAATAATAATAATAATAATAATAATAATAATAATATAATAATAATAATAATAATAATAATAATAATAATAATAATAATAATAATAATAATAATAATAATAATAATAATAATAATAATAATAATAATAATAATAATAATAATAATAATAATAATATAATAATAATAATAATAATAATAATAATAATAATAATAATAATAATAATAATAATAATAATAATAATAATAATAATAATAATAATAATAATAATAATAATATAATAATAATAATAATAATAATAATAATAATAATAATAATAATAATAATAATAATAATAATAATAATAATAATAATAATAATAATAATAATAATAATAATAATAATAATAATAATAATAATAATAATAATAATAATAATAATAATAATAATAATAATAATAATAATAATAATAATAATAATAATAATAATAATAATAATAATAATAATAATAATAATAATAATAATAATAATAATAATAATAATAATAATAATAATAATAATAATAATAATAATAATAATAATAATAATAATAATAATAATAATAATAATAATAATAATAATAATAATAATAATAATAATAATAATAATAATAATAATAATAATAATAATAATAATAATAATAAATAATAATAATAATAATAATAATAATAATAATAATAATAATAATAATAATAATAATAATAATAATAATAATAATAATAATAATAATAATAATAATAATAATAATAATAATAATAATAATAATAATAATAATAATAATAATAATAATAATAATAATAATAATAATAATAATAATAATAATAATAATAATAATAATAATAATAATAATAATAATAATAATAATAATAATAATAATAATAATAATAATAATAATAATAATAATAATAATAATAATAATAATAATAATAATAATAATAATAATAATAATAATAATAATAATAATAATAATAATAATAATAATAATAATAATAATAATAATAATAATAATAATAATAATAATAATAATAATAATAATAATAATAATAATAATAATAATAATAATAATAATAATAATAATAATAATAATAATAATAATAATAATAATAATAATAATAATAATAATAATAATAATAATAATAATAATAATAATAATAATAATAATAATAATAATAATAATAATAATAATAATAATAATAATAATAATAATAATAATAATAATAATAATAATAATAATAATAATAATAATAATAATAATAATAATAATAATAATAATAATAATAATAATAATAATAATAATAATAATAATAATAATAATAATAATAATAATAATAATAATAATAATAATAATAATAATAATAATAATAATAATATAATAATAATAATAATAATAATAATAATAATAATAATAATAATAATAATAATAATAATAATAATAATAATAATAATAATAATAATAATAATAATAATAATAATAATAATAATAATAATAATAATAATAATAATAATAATAATAATAATAATAATAATAATAATAATAATAATAATAATAATAATAATAATAATAATAATAATAATAATAATAATAATAATAATAATAATAATAATAATAATAATAATAATAATAATAATAATAATAATAATAATAATAATAATAATAATAATAATAATAATAATAATAATAATAATAATAATAATAATAATAATAATAATAATAATAATAATAATAATAATAATAATAATAATAATAATAATAATAATAATAATAATAATAATAATAATAATAATAATAATAATAATAATAATAATAATAATAATAATAATAATAATAATAATAATAATAATAATAATAATAATAATAATAATAATAATAATAATAATAAATAAAATAATAATAATAATAATAATAATAATAATAATAAATAATAATAATAATAATAATAATAATAATAATAATAATAATAATAATAATAATAATAATAATAATAATAATAAATAATAATAATAATAATAATAATAATAATAATAATAATAATAATAATAATAATAATAATAAATAATAATAATAATAATAATAATAATAATAATAATAATAATAATAATAATAATAATAATAATAATAATAATAATAATAATAATAATAATAATAATAATAATAATAATAATAATAATAATAATAATAATAATAATAATAATAATAATAATAATAATAATAATAATAATAATAATAATAATAATAATAATAATAATAATAATAATAATAATAAATAATAATAATAATAATAATAATAATAATAATAATAATAATAATAATAATAATAATAATAATAATAATAATAATAATAATAATAAAATAATAATAATAATAATAATAATAATAATAATAATAATAATAATAATAATAATAATAATAATAATAATAATAATAATAATAATAATAATAATAATAATAATAATAATAATAATAATAATAATAATAATAATAATAATAATAATAATAATAATAATAATAATAATAATAATAATAATAATAAGGATTTTTGACTGAATGGCATATAAATGGTCAACACAAAACAGAATAAGTATGAATCCCGAAGTAGGGGACAAGAGAATCCATCCAGAATCGCCAAAGAATTCAAAAAAGTAGAAAGCGCTTTCCATAGAGTGCACTCCTTATGAAGTGCATGTGCCAAGCTATATAGCATTAAATTGATTTTATAAACAAAGGGTAGAATGTGTATCATGAATAAATTAAAAAAGAGGTAAGCCTGCTCCACATAATAATATTTCATCTAACGTATTAATTAAAGGAATATTATATGGAGACCATATGCGGAATTCATAAATTATTATATTTTTATAATTTATTAAATGCTTTAACTTTTTTTGATGCATATATTTTTTTTATAATTATCACAATTCGCTATCTTTTTGCTAATATCCCAGTGACTGTATGCCTGACAACTAAAATACAAATCTATAAAAATGAAAAGGCAGAAGACAAGCAATACGCAGAAGAAGAAGGATAAGAAGAATAAGAAGAATAAGAATAAGTCCAACGAAAAAGGAGAAATGCTTGAATCTGATAATAAGGCAGGTGCAAAATTGACTTTAGAACCTAAGGATATAAAAGAAGAGAACGAGCCTACCCAGGAAGAGTCAAAAGATTATATGATACTGGAAAAGCACGAATCAGATCCATTAAAAACTCTTTTGGCTATTTATTCGTTTAACGATGAGCAATATCAAAGCAACGCCCTACAATTAATAATCCAGAAAAAAGATAATTCCACTACTCTAGAATTTGAGCAAACTGGATTTTCTTATACAAATCCTTTTGATAAGAAAAAAATCTGGCTTTATAAAGTGGGTTATTATCCCTATAGTGGGTGCAGTCCATATTTTAAGATAAGCTTAAAAAAGCACAGAGTCTTATTAGCAGATCTCATTCACTATGAAAAAGATGAGTGTATCAGGGTCTTTCCGGATGAAAATTTCGCCTTCATTTTCAATTTAATGTTCGTTCCAAATTCAGGAATCATAAAATCCCAGCCAGCCGGAGCTGCAGTCATGGATTCATTAATACACCTTATATGCTATTCTTATTATTTACTTGAACAAAGTGATTGAACTCTGACTTTTCCAATTCTTGCTGGACAATTTTTAAGTTATTGCATGAATCCTATTGCTACTAAAGATACCAGTCTAGAATTAATCAAATTAATTAGCACTGCTATCGAATATATACATGCCGATAGAATTGATGAAGGCTGCTTAGCAATCTTATCATTATTAGGGTGCTTTCCACATAATATCCATTCTTATCAAATCGCTAAAATAGATAACACTGATACCTTTTTAAGTTTTCTTGGAAATTCTATATCATCTACTTTAGAAAAATTAAAAAATTTACAGCATTACCCCGCAGCAATTCAAGGATTGACACATATGATGATATTTTCAAAATTTTCAAATAAGGATGAATGAAAAATGATTTTGGGTCATATAGAAAATATATTAATTAAAATGACATATTTTTATTCTATAAAATAAAAAAGCTATTTATCTCTGCTATAGAGTGCTTGCTGCAAATTAAAAATATGCAATCTTTGCAAATAGTGTACTGAAATAAAAGAAGAAGTCATTGAAAAATTTATTAAAAATTCTGAGTCGCATCTTCATTTAAATTTCAATGATTGCGAAGTTTTATTTGAGATAATTGGGAATTTAGAAGAAAATAAAATTATTGATTATTCACTTAAAATAGCATTTTTATGCGAAAATTTTTCTGACTTCGTTGTGTTACTGAAAACTATTATTTACAAAAGAGGAACTGATATCAATCTGGATGAATGGTTCGAGAAATATTGAAATCAGCAAGAATTAATTGTATTCATCAACAGATATATAAGTAAAAATTATTTTCTAAAAACAGACGAAATTGCAAAGACACTTGAAGTTTTGCATGCCATGCCTTCTTCTTTTAAAATTTTATTTTACGAATCTAGTTTAGCAAACTTGATAAATGCCAAAATAAAAGATCCCTACCCTATAACCGACAGCACTCTAATTGATTTAAAGAGCATATATAAAGATTATTTTGACGCTCAATTAGTTGATCCTGAAACAGCAAAATCTGCTTGCTCATCCTTAATAAGGCAAGGAAAATGTCTATTTTCAGATATTTTTCAATCTTTTGAACTTGATGAAGAAATATGAAAAGAAAAATTCATGGAGTGATTGAATACATTACTTCCATTTGAAAGCAGTTATTATAGAGACCAAATATTCATTTTTGACTCAGAGATCTTACGCATGCCTAACGATGAAAAAGATAAAAAATATTTTTGTAGAGAGTTTATAAATTTGCTAGGTGCTCGCTCTAAATATAAACGTATAAGCCTTCTGAGCTATATTCCAGAGTTTAATCGGTGCAATACAAAACTTTTAAAGGAAGCCTACAGCAACTATTGCTATCAGAATGTTCTGAACAATTATGATAAAGATCAAATAAAAACTTTAGAGTATTATCAAGCAAATGAAAAGGACAATGAACTGGCAACTGCGTTTTTAGCCTATAAAATTGCTATAACTGAAGGTGACAATGTTTCTGAAAATGCTATTGAAGAGCATTTATTTTGCAATCCTTCATTGAATCATTTTTGGTGTTTGCTTATAAGGTTTTTTGATAATTTTCAAAATTTAAGGTATGTGACAGCATTAGTTAACGCCATTACAGAATCAGCAGAAAATATTGTTCAAGGCAAAGTGAAAATTAAAAATTTATTGGCAATTAAAAGTCATAGCGAAAATCAAAGAGAGGCTTTTAATTTCTATATACAAAGTTGCTTACAAATTAAGAATAGAGAAAATATTGATTTCTTTGGGAATCTCGAAAATAATATATTCCAGAAATTAGATGTAATCAAAGTTTACATTAATGTTTTAAGAACTTATATCGATATAGTCTGCAATGATGTAGAAGATCGTGATAACTTGGAAACCTTATATCGTAATTCCACTCAGGATTATTTAGAAGCAGATATTGTTGATTTCGGATTTCATGAAGACTTAGTTTCGTTGCTAAATGTTATTAGGGATATCGTCCCTGTGATAAACTCATCAATTTATCTAAATTATTATCTTCCTTTAGAAAAAGAAAAGGAGCAATCAATTACTTCAAAAAATGTTGGAGAAATAAGTAAAATTGCCTATGAATCAATGATAAGTGATTTCAATGAAATTATGACTGATATAAAGAAGTATTCAGTTGCGAAAATTATTGCGATTTTTGAAAAAGTCAATGATTTTGAAAAAGGGTGAGGTTAAATAAAGCTCACTGCACTTTTTTCAACCCTCTCCCTATGCCCTATTTAAATGACTGTTATTTGTAAAAATAATTTTTTTGGTATGAAAAAGTACAAATAGTGCTTTATGAATTGTTCTAAACAGGTAAAAAAAAAATCATGATAGAAAGCATCTTTTGATCAATAAAATAACTGCTCATAATATCTGGCAATTCCTATATAATAGCTAATTGAAATATATTTATAAAAATTCATTACTCAATAATCTTTTCAATATAGAGCTTGAGCTGACCTAGAGGTACTGAAATTAACTTTTCGCATGCATAATTATAGTTTATGAGCAAATGGTTTCTGAAAAATTTCAATTTAAAAATAAAAAAACTATCCAAAGGTGAGTTGCATTCAACATCTTGGCTTTTGAATTTATTGGGCAAAGTGGCTCAATGCTTAAATTTACAATAGGTTCAATTTCTTACCAAAAAGACATTTTGATATTGACTCCAAGAAGGGCGCATTTCGACCATGAAAGGGTTTAAAATATTAAAATTTTGCATATAAAAATCGATAGCACTTTTTTTTCTCTGATATTTTTTCCTTTAAATTGCACCATTAGAAATTTTTATACTCCCATCCTCTAGCTAATTCTACTTAATTTTAATAAGCTTGCTTTTTAAAACATAAATTTTACAAATTAATATTTGATTTCCATATTTGCGAATTGGGAATTTTTTAAATTTAGAAAAAAAAATTTACAATAAATAAAATTTTTATAAAAAATTAACCCCTGAACAAAATTTTTTGTTCGTCGGGGGTAGTTAGATTTTTTTTATTCCTTTTTCGTATATGAAAAAATCGTATACTTTTTTCATACATTTTAAATAATTTATTTCATAACTACCTTTCTTGCATTTCTTTATAGCTTTGGATCCTCTATTATATAATATTTATTATGCAATCCCATCTTGAGCTTTCTCTGCTTAAAATTGCTTAGTTTGATAGAATATAGATTTTTTATATGTACTTTTTCCTCTAATTTTGCTGTTTTAGAACCGTTACTTTTTTTTATCTGTTTAGAAAATTCAAAAAACACAATTTGTAATTTTTTCATACAAAAAAAACATTTTTGAAAATTACAGTTTTTTTAGGTTTATTTAACTTGTCCATGAAAAAGAAATTTCACTTATAAATTCAATTTTCAATCCAAATCAAGAAACGATTGAGTTTTTCGGGTGATGCCTTTACTTCATCAAAAGTAAAAACAATTATCTAAGAGCCTGCGAAAGCCTAATTAAACTTCAAACTTTGATTGATTTTAATGATCAAGCTTATATAAAAATATGCAATAAATATACAAGCTTCATTAAAAATATAAACAAAAGAAGCCTTGCTAGTTTTTTTAAAATTTCAGACAGTTTAAGAAGCAATTTATATATGTACATTGATCAAGAAAGAGAAGACAAATTAATTTCAGTGCTTGATGAATTATCTAAATCAGAAGATCTTATAAAGTTTGCTTCAAGAGTAAGAGAAAATGAACTAGAGCAGCTAAAAGAAAGCGTTAATGATTATGATGATATGTATGTAACCACACAAGTGATTCTAGATTTTGAGTTTTTGTGGTACTTTTTTAAAGAAATAGCGAAAACTACAGATTCTTATAAAACGATGGCTTTGTTTATACTTGAGAAAATTGATGGTAGAGAAGGAAAATTGAAAGAAAAGTTCTCGAACTGCAGAATAAATCTTCCAGGAATAAAAGAACTCCATAATGTACTGAACTGCAAAGAGGAAGCCAAGCAAAAGCAAATTATTGGAATTGTAAAGAAATCGACATTTGAAATCATTTCTGTTGGAGACAGTTATGATGTAAATCTGACATATGAAAAGAATGATAAACAAACATTTAACCTAGTAAATTTGCTTGAATTAAGAGACAGGTCTCTGCTATTAATTCATACCAAGACCCATTCAAAGCAAGAAGAAAATGGTGACACAGACATGGCTTATTACTCTCAGTTTAATCAGTATTCTTTATCAATCCAAAATATTTTGGCAAACTTAAAAAATCTAGATGTATATGGGTATCCGAATTCTCAATGTCCTAAAAAAATTTTTTCGTGCATAGATGGAAAATACGATGAAGTTGAGCAGTTTGAAAAAGATCTTCTTGAGATCTTCAGCAATTGAGAAAAAAACTTAGTTGGCCATTATAAGTCAAATTATTATCTATCATTCATGAATGGCAAACAATTTTGGACATTAGAAAAATATATAATCCTAACTCTTTCTCCTAAGAATCAGAAAGAGATAAGCTATCCTAATTATAGGCTATTAAACCCTTCAAAAACTTTAGCTGATGAAGTTCATTTAAAATTGAAAGGATAAATTTGATAAGCTAAATTAACGGTTCCTTCAAATTGTTTAAAATGGGAATTAAAATTCAAATAAGTTTTTGATTAACATTATATATCAAAGATTAATTCCGTTTCATAATTGTGAATGATCAAATAGATATTTACCTTGAGCAGGAGGAGTAAAAGACCAAACATACAGAAGAAAAGCAGAAAATTTATTGACATTTATGGGAAAGCAGTCTTATTTTGCAGAAATTGAACACATTAGAGTCAATGAAGACGTTGAAAGCCGACTTCAGCTCCTGGCAATATTATTAGATCAAATACCAAATTTGGAAGATATAAGAATTGATAACGAATATGAGATTGCCCCGCGTTCAGTTATTTCCCAAAACAATGGTGAAATTCTTTATATAGAAACCTCAAAACTAATCAATGCAGTGATTTCAGCTTATATAAACTCCAGAAATAAATTGCCTAGAGCAGACCAGGTATTTTTTTGCCAGTATGCAACTCATTGAAAAGATTTATTATCATTCTTCCATAGATGCTTTTTAAATAAAAATGGCGAGCTTTATTTGCTGATTAATTGCGAAAATTTATCATTGGAAAATCAAAATAAGGCTAAGGCATTATTCACTCAACTTATTTTTGACCGTGTAGGCGATCTTCAGTTTAGACTTGGAATCATAACTTCTGACCCAAGATCATCTTTGTCGTCTTATTTTAAGTATCTTGATTCGCCTAGAGTTATTAATCTTCGAGAGAGCCAGATATTGATTGATGAAAAACTTAGCCTCATTATGCATTTAGAAGATAAAAATAGCATTGTTTATACCTCTGCGTCTGCTGGATTGGGGAAAACTACCGCCATACGATCTATGGCTAATAACGAAGGGGAAAAGCTTGTAACGTTTCCTATATTAGGAGATATTGATTGCATTGATATCTCCAATAGATTTTCTATTATAGATCTTAACGAAGACTGTATTTTGCACCTTCAATTAAGTTTTGTTAGCAATGCAGCTCTATTAAATGAAATTCTCATGAACATTTGTTTATTTAGAACTCTAAACTATACAGAAGATATTATAATTTTCCCAAAAGACATGCTAATTTGTATTGAAGTTGCTAACACGTATGACAATATGCTTTACAACTCTATCGACTATTTGAAATATTTAAGATGAGTTCACAATTATGATGGCAGATAGGGGTAAAACCCTGGCCATACAACCGAGCTCAGATAATGAAGTTTACACTTTCTTGAGGGTTCTGGCACAAATATAGTGATCTACACTGGGAGTTGGTGACATGGGCTAGGTCGGTCTTACAAACCGTTATTTAGAGCTGTCAATCCAAGCTAAGACCGCAAAAATCTGGGATTTGAAGCTAGGTAATCTTAATAGCATTAGCATTAACATTAAGATGCGTTCATATCAATGGCTTAGACCTCAACGAACTAATAGTGAATTCTGATCATTCCGATAAACTTCAATTTATAGCCAGATATCTGAAATTATACGAGACTGGCAGAATTGAAGCTCAAAGCGTTAATGAGAACCATTTTAATTTTACAAATAAAGAAAGCGCAATTGCTCTCTTGCTCCTCCCTCCATGAGTGAACAAAATCATTGAAAAAATCTCTATTTTTTGTATAAAAAACCCACCGTCCGTAACAAAATATTTAATTCTTATAAGCAGCTTAAATTTTATGATAAAAAAATTTACAAATAAATTAATGTTTCTTTAAAATTATTTCGAAAAAATGGAATTTTTTAAAATTTTTAAAAAAAATTAACTTCTATGTAAGCGAGCAAAATTTTTTTGGTTCGCTCACGTAGAGAAGAAGTTAACAAGATACTTCATCGATAAGCAAGCCGATAAAGAGCAGATTACTTATACGCAAATCAGTGTCTTTATAAACATTCTTGATAGGCTATTGAGAAATTTTGGAAGAAGCCCTTTCGATCCAGAAATAATAAGAACAATTATGAATGACTTGGTATACAATAACCTTGAATTTTTAATTAAGGAATTCGAGAATTTCAGGGCCACAATAATAGATGCATTGCTACTTACTACAGAAGAGTTTACTACAAAAAGCATTAAGAATGTTAGAAGATCTCAGTTTAAAGCTTCACAAAATCTATGAAAAAATGAAGAAATACAAGACAATCAAGAAGATTTTGCAAATGCTTTTCAGTGCACGTTGACATGGGAAAACTCCAATCATTTCACTATGATCTTTTTAGAAGACGGATCATTTGTTCCAATATACCGAAATAAAGACCAAGTTCCAGAAAGCATAAGAAAATTGATTTTCTGACAGCACAATTATAACAGACCAGGGGAAGAGCTTGCCAAATTGATAGAATCTCAAGAATATGAAATCGATGACTATGCCAATATGTCTCATAATGGATTGCTCCAGAAGCTTCAAACCTACAATAAGCATGGAAAAGATCTTGTGTTGGAATATTCAAATTCTCGATATATCATGACTCCAGATAATTTCTTAAAAATGAATTTGATTTACCTAAGAACTCAATCAAATATTCCAGTAATTATCATGGGTGAGACAGGGTGCGGAAAGACCTCACTGATTCAATTTTTCGTCGAAGAAGTCTTACTTCCCATCCCCCCTTTAATTTTGAACAAACAACCTGTTCCAAATTTCAAGGTGGGTTAATATTTTTTTAAAATAAATTTTCTAAATTGAACTTAATATTTTGTTTATAAGCATTAATTAAAAAAATTAATCTATTTAATGTGAAAACTGTTTAAATAATAGTCTAATTGCAGTTTTTCATTAAATTAGGCCAAAAGTAATTTTAAAAATTAGTATTTTCACCAAAAAATGTTTATTGAAAAAAATATTTGTCCCAATTTAAAGCACTAAAAAAAAGGAAATTTTACCGATATTTGTTTCCAGTTTAAAACGGGAGGGGAATTAGGAAATCAATTGATAAAAATAAGCATCCATGCAGGAGTTACATCAAAGGAAATTAAAGAAAAAATGGGAAAATTAGTTGAATTAGCATATGACATAGGCAGCGAAGAAAAATTGTGAATATTCTTTGACGAATTTAATACAACTGATAGCATAGGGCTAATATGTGAGATTATGTGCGAGCGAAGTATAGAGGGCGATTCTTTGCCTGATAATATGGCATTTTTAGGTGCCTGCAATCCCTATAGAGTTTCTTGTAGAAAAGCTACATACGAAGAAAATGTTGGAATCAAAAAAGCTAATGCAAAAATCAGCAAATTAATGCATATTGTTAAGCCGCTTCCAGACACAATGATTGAATATGTGTGGGATTTCGGCTATTTAGCTGACAATGATTCAAGAAAATACATTCACACTATGCTGAAAACAAGAATCAATACTAATTATCATGACTTTTTCGTTTATTTGATTTGCTTATCTCACAAATACTTCCAATCAAAAGAAGATGTAAGCAGCGTAAGTCTTAGAGATGTCACAAGATTTATTATGCTCTATTTATGGTTCAGGGAATCAATACAATCCAAGAATGAATTAAGAGGAGATTTATTTTATGAAAATTTGAAAAAATATGGTCTGGCTATAGACGATCAAGTGGATAATGGAGATTTTGATTTAAAAGCTGGAATTCTTGCGTTTTCGCATTGCTATTATTTGAGGATTTCATCACAAAGAGAAAGAAATGAATTTCTAGAAGAAATTGTAAAGGAATTAGATGCTGAATTTCTAACTGTAGAAAAAATACTTAAAATAGTGGAAGAGGAGCAGAATGATTATTTGGCCAGAATGGAAATAACAAAAGGGACAGCTTTAAACCAAGCTTTAAGAGAAAATATTTTTGCTGTAATTCCATGCATCATCAATAAAATTCCAATTTTTATATGTGGAAAACCTGGATGTAGTAAATCATTATCAATTCAGCTTATTTTTGCTAATTTAAGGGGTGAAAAATCAACTGATCCTTATTTTAAAATGCTTCCAGAGCTAACATTAGTACCGTTTCAAGGATCAGACTCGTGCACATCAGAAGGTATTTTAAAGGCATTTGAAAGGTCTAAAAAGTTCCTAAATGCTGACTCCAATTTATTGCCAGTTATTGTATTTGATGAAATTGGGCTTGCAGAAATATCTAACTTTCCCCTTTGATTTATCAGCAAAATATTAAAGAAGGAGAATTAATTTTTTCTTTATAATTTTATATTAAAATTCTATACAAAAAAAACCAAGATTTGTAAATATATGGATAATTTAATTTATAAAATAAATGTTTTATAGTTTAAAATTTAATATTATTAGCTGGCGATCTCATTATTATAATCACTGATTATATCAGCTTTTGTTTAAAAAAAAATAATTACCCAAGAGTAAGCATAATCCACTTAAAGTCCTACATTCTCTACTAGAAATAGAAAATAATGTGGTAGGCTTTATAGGAATTTCTAATTGGAGGCTTGATGCTTCTAAAATGAACAGAGCTTTATATCTTGCGAGACCAGACCCAGATGAAAAAGATTTAATTCACACTGCTATGAGCATTTATATTTCATATAGCGATGGCCTCAGAACTCATGAATCAGTCATAAACAGTCTTGCAAAATCATACTTTGCTCTGAAAAATGAATATAAAAATACTGAATTCACAGATTTTTATGGGCTGAGAGATTTTTATCATTTAATCAAGCAAGTGTCAAAAAATCTTATTAATAGAAATGTTTTAGATAATCAAGAAATTGCAATGGTTGTTAAGCAAATAAATTAAATTAAACGAATTAACTGGACATAAACGGGCAAGAAGATTAGCCTTTGCCTCATATCAGCTCCAAAGCCTCCTTCCTCGCTCCAATAGACAAAAGAGGGATAGATAGGCAGCCATCTTGAATTTCCGACCTGAAACACCTACCCAAGGGATTTGCTTCCTAGGGCAGACACCGCCTATCTAGCAATCTAGCAGGGACGGGAAAACTCTGGGGAGAAACAAAACTTCCCTCTTCGGCAAGGCATCCCCAAGCCTGAAGGCCTACTAAAAAGGAGCAGAGCCCTGATTTCAGCTTCATCAGAATGGGTCCTACCTACTTCATAGGGGGTGTTCCTAGAGTCTAATTTCCATCAATATCACCATTTTATTTCTTTGTTAAGCAAGGAATTGAAAGAAATTTTGGGGGAAAGCCAGGCTCTTCAAATAAAATGGGACTATTTTTTGCCCAGGTTCATCATTTTGAGCACATTTACCAATATTTGCCAGAAATAAACGTTTTAGATCTCATTAATGATAATTTAAGAGATCCAAGCTCCAGGTATTTAATGCTCATTGGAAGAGTGGATGTTATCACATATATAATTGACAAACATTTGAACTCATTAGCAGAACGAAGAATTATTGTAGGAAGCAAGCTAAAGAATGATACTGATCAAGAAGAGTATAGTTTTAGGTCTCTGACTCCCCCCCTTTAAATTGGAACTAAAAATTTTGTTCCAATTTAAAGGGGGGTTAAATTTTTTTTTAAAAAAAAAAATATCAATATAAAATTTTTTATAAAAAATATAAAAATTTAAAAAAAAAAAATTTCAAAAACTTATCGAATTAGATCAATAAATTTGTTTAATAAAAACGCTATTTACTCTTTATCCTTTAAAACAAAGCAAGATATAACTAAATTTTCATTATTAGTTAATACGCCACTATTAATTGGTATCAAAATTATTTACACAAAAATTTTTATTTTTACTGATAAACAAAAAATTAAAAACAAAAACAATTTTGGAAAATTTATCGATCAAAGTGCTAAATTTTGTTTAAATAAGATGTTATTTATACTCTATTCTTTAAAATAAAGCAAGAAATAAGTAAATTTTGAAATTTTATAAAGAATTCCGATTGAATTTATATCAAAACTATCCAAATAAAAAATATCATTTTTATCAAAAAAAACAAAAATTTTTTTGAAAATTTTTTAAAAAAAAAAAAATTAATGTTTTTTTTAAAATTTACCAATTAAGGATAATAAATTTATTTAAATAAGATGCTCTTTATACTTTTTTCTTTAAAAAAGAGCAAGATATAAATAAATTTTTAATTTTAGTTAAGAAGAAACATTGAACTTATATCAAAACTTTTTAGATAAAAATTATATATAATTTTTTATTATAAAATTAAATTTTGTTCCAATTTAAAGGGGGGCTAATTTACCAAAAAGTGGAAATTTTACCGATATTTTGTTCCAATTTAAAGGGGGGGGGGCGTGAGTGATATTATTCTCTATATGGAAAGAGGAATTTCTGTAATACTAAAAGATATGGATCACATATACAGCTCTCTATATGATTTATTTAATCAGAATTTTGCCGTTTCAGGAGAAGGGGAAGGAGAAAGGAGATATTGCAGAATTGCATTAGGTGCACTTTTTAATCCAAGATGTTTTGTGCATAGCAATTTTCATGTCATTGTCTTTATGAATGATGATGAAAATAATCTTCTGAAGGCAGATGCTCCATTTTTGAATAGATTTGAAAAGCATTGCCTATCGTTAGAATCTATGCTAAACCAGGAACAAGCTGGCCTTTTGACTGAATTAGAAAATTGGGTAAATTCAATTCTCTCTTATCAAGATGACTCTGATCTCATTTTTACTAAAAATCATATATTCCCAATTTACAGCCGAGAAACACTTGCTTTGCAAATATTGTTTGATGATAGTAAAAATAAAAATCAAGTGCTAAGTGATTGCAAAAAAACTCTCTTAAAAATAGCCCCAGCAGATATACTAATATTACTTGAACTAAATTCATTAGACCATGAAGAAAAAAGCTTTATCAATAGTCATTGAAGAGAATTTCACAGTCAAAAATTCCCTGAAGTTTTGAAATTAATGATAGAAAATCAAGCACCTTTTGATAAATTAATTGCATTTACCTATGATAATAGATTAGCAAACCAAATTCAAGAAATAAAAAGTGATGAAATTGTTATAAATGAAATCAGCAATTTTGGTTCTGAAAGAGAAATCACTCATATAAATAAAATGGCATTCGGTTCGAGAGAAATTAGCTTTGCTAATTTTCTCTCCCTCATGGAATTTTATTTATAGGGTTAGGTTTTCACTCGAGAACTTCTGGACAGCAATAGCGGTTTAACTCTGGGGATAACCAGAGGAACCACTCCTCAGTCCACTCAAGATTTCGGGCTTTACCTCTCAGCACATCCCCACGGGAGGATGACCCTTAGGCGGAACGGAACACGCGCAGGAGCTGAGTCGGGCGACAAGGGCGACGGCAACGCGCCGGGTGAGACGTGCAGCAAGGCCGGTGAAGCAGGAGGAGTTGATAGAAGGCTTGGACGGGGCTGACCCGTGCCAAGATGGCTCGCCTACGTCATCAGTTTTGCCATAGGCCCTTTTGGGCTGCGGCACTAGACACCTTAAACACCAGATAATTAAGTAAGTAAGAAAGAGAAATCACTAACTTTTCTCTTCGTGAGCCAGCAAAATTTTTTAATTTCTCAGGGGATATCTTTTAAATAAAAATATTTTATTTTTTTGCACAGGATAAACATTTTTTTCTGGCTGTCCAGTGTCATATTTTATTTTTTTTTTTTTTTGAAGAAGAAGAAGAAGAAGAAGAAATAGGATAATAGTTAAATGCTTTCCCACATAATTTTTTATTAATATACTATTTTGTCAATTTAAAAATCCTAAAATTGGTTAGAAATTTCATTTTATAAAAAAAATTGTTTATTAAAAAAATTTTTAACTTGCTCGCAGAGGGTGATTTTTCTAATCACAAAGGAGGGGAGTAAAGATATTGAGGCATTTTACTATAGTGAAACTAAATCATTATACATTTTAGAGCTTGATTTTTCAAAGGATAGCAGCCATCTTTCGCTAATAAAATTCATCATTGACCGTGAAGAAAAAGAAACTAAAGATTATTGGAAATGCAGTAAATTAGTGTGTGTGATAATTCATATGACAAGAAACATAAAATATGACAGCTCTGTCATTTTGTTTGGCTCATGGGAAATTAGAATGTTTGATGATCTCTCAATGGAAACACTTGAAATTTCAGACGAGCTGCTAAATAAAACCACTAAAGAGCTTATCCTTGAAAATCAAATAGTAAACTTCGAAGAAAATATTGGGTCTTTAGTAGAAAATTGCATTTTAAGATTTAAATATGAGCAAACTATTTATGCTAGCAAAGAAAAATTAAACTCCTACCTTCTAGATATTATTGATAAAATAGCAAAAGATGAAATTCTAATTGAAGCTCTTAAAGAAAAATCATTTAATCTAATTAGACAGAAGCCGAGAGTTAAAGACTGAAAATCAGAAATATTTTATAATAGTGAACTTGTATCAGACTCAAACCGATTATTTACAGCAATTACTTCAGCAATTTCAAGAGAAATAGAAAGTGCACTGACTATCCTTATTTATCTTTTGGAAGAAAAGTCAGCATTATTAAGCTATTTTAGTGAAAAAGATCAAGAGTATGGAGAAGAAAAAAGAAATGTTTGGTTGTCAATCTTTAAAACTATGAAGACGGGAAATATTGCACTGCAAAATGTAAATCAGGGAAATATTTTGAAGCTCGAATTTGAGCTTAATTTTCCATTCTCAAAGCCAGAATATAGGACTATTACAGAGCTTTACAAAATATATAAGGTAAATAAAAGGGATAAAGATGCTCTAGGAACTTTTGTTGAAAGCTACAGAGAAAAAACAGTTTATAAAGATAATTTAGCTATTATAGAGCAAAATAAATATTTGCAGGATATTTTTATCAAAGACATGATAAGGATTTGCTTACTCCCCTTTTTGAGTGAATCAAACCATTGGAAAATCCCTATTTTTTGGGTAAAAGCCTTCCCTCCGTTAATGAAAAAAAATTTAAATATAAAAAATACTTTGATATATATGCGATAGTTATTATATTTAAATAATTAGCAATTCTGTGTAATTCTAAGCTGCATTTTAAAGCATAAATTTTACAAATTAAATTAATATTATTTCGAATTTTATTAAATTTTGAAAATAAAATCACTATCAAATTTTATATAAAAATTACCTCTTCTGTCAGTGAACAAAATTTTTTGGTCGCTCACGAAGAAGGTGGAGCTAGCAAGGAACTTAATGAGCATGGAATATGAATTTGTAATTTTTAGACTTTTCTGTTCAAGTGTCAAGGATATTGAAAGTTTTGAAGAAAAATTAATTTCTTTCATGAATTTTGAAAACTTACTAGTCCTTTTGTGCGAAATCTTCAGTGTATCTTTGATTTCTGCTGAGAATTTGCTTGGAATAATAGAAAACTCTATGCAATTAGAGAACGAAGAATACAAAGAAGGCGTATACACTGAGAGTGATCAAAGCGAGTCAGAAACAAGTGAAGAGAGTCTTGAATCGTTTGCTGAGGATGATTTTAATGAATCTTAACTTAGATTATTATAGAGTGGCTCACGAACAGCCTTATCAGCTTTTCACGTCCCTTGCTTCTTTCCACCCTCTTATTTGCCAGTCTGATTTCACGGACTAAACGTATTTATTACTCCCTGACAAAGGGTTGCGCTGCAATAGAAGCAAAGACCAATAGCTATGTAGTTCGTTAATGGGATTACCTGTTCCGAAAAATTCGAAAAGCGAATTTATGGTCAGGCTATAGATAGAGATGAAACTTGAAGCTCACTCCCCCCCCCTTTAAATTGAAACAAAATATAGGTAAAATTCCTACTTTTTTGGGAAATTATCCCCCTTTAAATTGAAACAAAATTTTATTATAATAGAAAATTTTATAGGTAAAAATCATTATTTTATATGTAAATACGTTAATACCCTATTTAATATGCTTCAAACATATAATATTTAGAAATTAAACTCTATTTTGTCCAATTGTTCAATTTATTGTCTCTTTAAATTTATATAATTTATTTTCTATAAAATTTTATCTCTAAAAAAATTTTCTTAACCCCCCTTTAAATTGAAACAAATTTTTTTGTTTCAATTTAAAGGGGGGGGGAGTCAGGGCGCAACTCTTGGTATTGTGCTGGAAGAGTGCCAGATTGGCTAGAAGAACGCCCTATTACTTTGCTGGGCTATCCCTTTCCAACTTTCAAGTTCCACCTCTCTCGAGGTAGGGACCTTGCTTAGATACGAGCTTGCTATCGGTCAGCCAGAAATTGTGCTCATCAGACCAAGTAAAACCTGGCCGCACACTTTCACTACATGCTGCTCTCCTTCACCAGGGTTTTTAAACTCCTGTCTGACTACATATGCTAAGAGGGTAAGCTGATTTGCACACCATTTTTATATGTGATTTTAATGAATCATTAATAAACTTCATAAGATAAAGTTCAACTCCAAATGATTTATAATATTTTTTTTATGAGATCATAATTAAATATTAATACAATCAATTACTTATGTCCTAAAAGTCCTCATAAAAGAAATGATGCCCAAACATGAAGCATTGATCGTTGACAAAAATGGCTTGGATTATCCAATAAGAGTTGAGAAAATTTATAATCTGCTTGCAGAAACAGAATTAAAAGGAAAATTAGAACTAGAAAACTTGGATGAGCTTGAATTCTGGGTTTATTTTAGCTCACTTGTTGCAAAATCAAAGATAAATCAGCAAAAATTATTATATATTCATCAAGTAGGACAATTCTACGCTGAAAATGAGAATAGCTACATTTATAATAAAAAATTTGTAACTTATATCTTTGAAATGATAAATTCAGAAGACGAATTTCAAGAACAAGCTAACGAAAATGACCTTGCAGCATTTAAAGCCTCATATATGAAATTACTTTTAAACAAGAACGCTGAATATATATTAAATATAGCAGAAGAATTTGAAAATAGTGAAATATGGAAATATTCAACAAAATTAATTACAACTGCCTTAAACAACTCTGGATTAATTGGCACTATAAGTGAACTTTCTAAAAGAATAGGGGAAGGTGAAAATCCTGACTTCGAGATAGATGAAAATCCTTATTTGAATGCAATAGAAATATTGCTATCAGATATTGGACTAGATTGCAAATTTGCCCTGCTTTTAAGTGATACAATTTGCAAATTTATTAAAGATGAAGAACAGCAAGAGCCTGAAGAGCTTGAAGAGTCTAATGAAGAGCTAAAAGAAGCTGATAATCAACATGATCAAACTGAATTTTATAAAGAGTTATTGATTGCTAAAGCGCCATTAGTCGCCTTTTTGAATAATTATCTCTATGACTACTCTGGAAATTTTTCAAATATCAAAAAAATTAATATGCAATTTCATCTAAAATATTCATCTGCACAAAAATTTAAAAAAAAATCCTATTCATTATAAAAAAACAAATATCAATGGTACAAATAAGAATTTATCTGGAAATTTATTCTATGTTATTATTAGAAGACTCCAATAATTTTGAGCCTGATCTACAGTATGCTATGGGCAACGTGAATCAATTTCTTTGCGAATCACAATATGGAGAAACTTTTAGATTATTTTGCTTAAAAAATATTTTTTATCATAATCAATTCACAATAGACGATCTATCTAAGTTCTTAAAAGCTAAAAGAGGAGTTGAATGAATTAGCAGAATAGGCCAACTCCAGGTCGAAAATAAATTGGAGATCATTCCATATATTCAAAATTTGAAGAAGCCTTATATTGAAACAGTAGCAATTCTTAATGGAATTATTCAAGGGCAAAATTTTTATGGAGAACTTTCTACAAAGATTTTATTTCCATTTAAATTGAATAAATAATAAAAAATATATAAAAATTAATAGGCTCATCATTTTACTTGAACCAATTTTTTCACTAAATTTAATCAAATCAAGCTTAGCATCGAGAAGCCCAAGGGAAAGGCTTGCTTTGGGATTAGCTTTTATGAATGAAGTGTTTACTTTGTTTACTTTAGATGAACGAATAAATGACAACTTAGCTAGATGGTTTGAAGACAGCAAAGAAATAGTTGTTGAAGCTCTTGGAGATGAATTTTATTCTCTTCTTTTCAATTTTATACACAATTTCTCAAGAAACTCTATTTTGCATCTTTCTATAGGCCAACCTCAAAAGGAAGTCCATCAATCTTTGATAATCTGCATGATTCTGATAAATCTTTTCGCCTATAAAGATACAGCCAACCCTCTGACAAGTATTTTCTTTTCCAGGTCGGGAAAAATTGATCGAAATTTACCCAACCGATTTAATAATATGTTTATTGTCGCTTCTGAGCCAAGCCCTATGCTTCAATTCACAAGATCTACTCTGGAAAACTTCAATAATCTGATTTCAAATACCTTTATAGCTCCTTATGCCAGAGGAAGTACTTATAAATGCTCTGATACATGTGATTATATGTACTTTATCAGCAATTGCGGGGGTCCTACACAATTAGGCAATTGCCCATTTTGCGGCCAACAAATTGGAGGAGTGAATCACCAACTTGTTCAGAGACCTGGACATGAAAATTTGTCTCATGACGAAGCACTAGCGTTTTTAAGAAATTCTATAGCCAGACAAGAAGCACAGACAAGCAAAGGATGTAAATACTACAGAAATATTGGCGAAAAAATTTATATGAGAGGACTCAAGCCTATTTCTTCTCAAGCTCTCCATCTTATACTTGGAAGCTCTTTATATGGTCTCTTAAAGCTGAACTTAATTTCTGATAGAGATTTGAGAGATATTCTACCAAATAATGATAATTACGAAAACTTCTTAAGCAGAGGAATTGAAGCTGACTTAAATAATCTTGAAAATATGTTAGGCACTAATGAAAGGCATGTATGGCTGTATGAAGTGTTTTCTCATTTACCATGAATTATTGAACAAATTAGCAGAGAACCATCTGAAAAAGATATACTGTGCTGAGGTATTAAGTAAATCTTTTGCTCGACAAATTAAAATCGAAACAATTAATTTTTAACTTGTATTCCAAATAAATATATTATTAAATTTTCCAATGCACTATATAAGAGATGATTTTGAAACATTTTTTGAAAATGAAATAATTAATAGTCGTCTAAGTACGCCAGCAGTTATAATGGACTACAAAAATAGACTAAAATCAGATTTGGAGTTTGAAGCTTCGTTTAAAGATTATATTGAAGAGCTAAAAGGCCCTGAAGATGAAAATTATCCAATGCTCAAATTCTTCAGGCACAACGAGGAGCCCAGCTTTGAAGCGATGAAAAATGCTTTTGAACTGGAAAGAGAAAACAAAAAATATGGGCTATTGCGCATTTATTTCCAAAATTATGAAGATATCAAAAAAGTTGAAAGTCTTTATCCAATAATTGAATTTACCAATGCTCTATTAGAAATTTATAATCACACTATTCCTCGTGAAGAAGCTAGGGTGCTGACAATAGGTGACGCTATAAAAGATAGCAAAAATAAAAATCTCGAGGCCCTGTTTGATAGCTTTTTAAAGGCATGGGAAACAAAAGGACTTGATGAAATGCAGTATGGCTGTAAAGCCCTTAAAAATATTCCTTTCAATAGATCAAGCAGTTTAAATTTCTTTTTGATAGACAATAAAGAGCATGGAGGAGGCATGTATATGGCATCAGCAATGCTAGAGTTGGCGGAAATTCAGAATAAAATTTTACTGCAGATGAATAATGAAATTAGCTCAGAGAAACAAGTTGAAAACTTAAATATAGTTGATCCTATATTTTATCCTTTGCAAAGGGTCAAGAAAGAAAATCTACTATCGTTAGAGATTGATGATATTACGATAATGCGGATTTGCTCGTTTAATAATCCTGAATATGGAATGGGCAGTGAAATCTCTTATGATTTTGAAAGACTGCAAATAAATTTGGTGAAAAATATTATCAATAAAAAGTTTTTATTCTACTTATATGTATAATTAATCTTTTTAGTCTGGAGGTCTGAGCCTTATTTTTTTAAGATTGATGCAGCACAATAGATATGAAAATATCAGTTTAATATAATATAGATTAGATAAGACAAAGCTTGATTTAATCCAATACCAGCTGGAATTACTAAATATGCAAAATGAAGAGTCTGGGCTTATTTTAGAAATCAGGAACTCAGTCCATCAAAAACACTTTGATGAAGAAACAATGATAAAGGTAAACTATTTCTTAACTCCTCATCTTGATCAACCGATCATAACTGCTCAATAAAGGATAAAAAACCCTAAAATAACAAACTATATATATAAATATTTTAACAATTTTAATAAAGAATTTTATTTATGTGGTTATGAAGGTAAAAGAGAGATGCGCTGAAAATCAGCATTAAATTAGCGTAATAATAATATAGAACAATTTTTTTCCAAAAAATATTTTATGCTCTAGCTACAAGAGATGAAGTATTAAATATATTAGCAAATAAGCTATAAATCGCATTAAAATTCATTGAAAACGCATATATAATATAATCTTTTAAATTCATTACTATCAAATATAGGTAGTTAAATTTGAGGTTGACCAGTGATTTTATAAAATCGTTCGATCAATAGAATCTAGGTTAATTTCACCTATTTTTAGGAAATGGTATCATATCAAATATTGGGAGTAAGAGATTTAGAAGCTCGAGAAAGAGGAGGAATTTCGATAAAACTCAAAGAAATTTATGGCTCATTAAACTATATTTTGTGCTATCTCAAAAATTCAAAAATAAATCCTGAAAAAAACATATCAGAATTTTGTAGAGAAACTCTAAATATGACTAAAATCAGCGATTTCTTTAAATCCAGAAGCCATTTATCAAGCATAAAATTAGAAAACATTATTGCTTTATATGAAAAAATCGAGCAAGCTTATTTCCCTTACATGCTGAAATTTATCAGAGCTGAATATAAAAAAGAAGATAAGTCAGATAATTTTGAGCAAAGAATTATTGAAATAATCCAACAATGTGACAGTAGCAATGGTTTTCCTGATAGGCATGAAGTTCAATATGCGCTGCTTAGATTTATTATAAGATGCTTAACTGCTGACTTGAATGAAGCTTTACCTATTAAAATGTATGCTTACTCCCCCTGTGAAGGAAAAATCATTGGAAAAAAATCCCTTGGGTAAAAGTTCATCTAAAACCTTTTTTAAAAAATATTTCAATATATGAAATCTCTAGCTAATTCTGTTTAATTTTGAAAGCTTGCATTTTATAATATAGATTTTATATATTATATTAATTTTTACTTCTCAATTTTTTAAATTGGATTTTTTTAAATTTCGGGAAAAAAAAAACTGTAAGCGAATAAAAATGTTTTCATTTTGCTTACGAGGGTTAGCTGAATTGATTTTTATTTTAAGGGCAATTTTTATCTCACAAATAATAAGAAATTTATTTAGGCATGATTTGAAGACAAATATCAGGTTTTAATGAATTTATTATAATTCTTTTAATATTAAATTGGCAAAACCTTATAATTCGACTATAAAGTAAAAGTGCAATAAAAAATTATAAATATAATACTAAAAATCAAATTTATTTAAAAATTGAATATATCACAAAAAGTGATTTTTGGGATATTGATATTGGATTCGAAAAAATTGAAAACCTTGGTGCAGCTTTTTCAGATGAAATTTTAGTGTCCCATTCTGTTTTTGTTTTCAATAAAATTCAGACAATAAATAGAGAACTTGACAATCCTAGAGAAAAAACGATGCCTAAAGTCAAAAAGAATTCAGAGAAGTCTCTAAAAAAATCATCGTCAAAAAGAATGCAGCAGATTGATAGAAATTTTAGGAGAATAAGAAAATGGCGTCGTCGAGAAAACTCCTCTCTGAGGAATTTTCTCTCCTTTGGCAATTTTATTATTATAGGGTTCAGTTTACCAGTGAGACCTTATCCAACTATGTCAGGTAAACAACGAGGAGGGTTGCACAGTCTCCTGGCCTGATCCTTGGATGTTTGGTGGGCGCAGGGTTTTACTGCTTGACACTTCCGAGGAGGGAGACCCACAGGCAGCACAACGCGCAGGATTCAAGTTATGAGCGAGGTAACGCAGCCCGTGAGATCTTGCAACCAACGGGCTGTCATTTGCTTAGGATGGTCAGTCGACCCGATAATAAGGGTGACGTCATCAATTGGTGGCTACTGGGGTGAGCCCTTGTGACTTTGCTAAATTATCCTGCGGAGCTGGAGAAACACGTTAAATGCTCTACATAATGCTAATGTTAATAGTAGAAATTTTAGATAATAATAATTCATATTGAAATTAATTTTGTTTATTTCATAAAGATATTAGATTAAAGTCCACGTAGGAAATATGCAGGAAATATATAAATACTTAATTAGAATGAATAAAAACATTCATTATAATTAGCCATTATCCTATTTATTATAAAAATAGGATAACGGCTGCCAGTAGGAAGCTTTGATCTTTTCTAATTATTATATGATATTATGTCTTATTAACAAATAATGTATGATTTATATAAGCCAAGTGGCCGAATTATCATGCGTTTGATTTTTAAGAAGCAAGAGTTTAATAGTAAAGAAAAGCTATAATTTTAGAAAATATCAATCCATTTTTATTTATATATTCAAATAATATTTAATTATTTCCTATAAGACACAAACAAAATACATAGAAAAATCATAAAAGAGAATTCTTTTTCCTGGAATATTTATATTTCAAAGTTTTTTATCTTAATTAATCAAATTTATTAAAGCATTTAATAAGTGAATTAGAATTTAAAAGGTAGTCCACGTAGGATTTTAAAAATGGAGTCCAGATATTGTTAACTATTTACAATTAATATAAAAAATTATTCAAAATGTTTCTATTGAATTGGTTTTATAGTGCTCTTGGCTATTTAGGCCTCTACTACAAAAATGCCAAGCTTGTCTTTCTTGGCTTAGACAATGCTGGAAAATCAACACTTCTCAAAATGCTAAAGGATGATAAAGCTGAAGAGTTATTGCCTACAATTCATCCACAATCAGAAGAACTTGTAATGGGATCTATTCGGTTCCATACTGTTGATCTTGGAGGTCATGAAATCGCTAGAAAAATTTGGACAGATTACTTGGGGCTTGTAGATGGAATTGTTTTTGTAGTAGACTCTTCAGACAGAGAAAGATTTGAATTGGCAAAAAGCGAACTTGATGGGCTGTTAAAATTGGAAGAACTTCAAGATGTCCCCTTTGCGATTTTAGGCAATAAAATCGATTTGGATGAAGCTGCAAATGAAGATGAGCTCAGGCTTGAATTAGGACTGCAGAGCTATGGATTTATAAATAAAAGTGGAAAGCATCCTGAAGGATTAAGGCCAGTTGAACTGTTTATGTGTTCAGTTAGAAGGAGAACTGGATATGTAGAAGCTTTTAGATGGCTGAGTCAATTCTTGAAGTAATTTTAGTAACATATTAAATTATAAAAAAATTTTGTGGATTATAAAGATACAAAAATTTTGAAAAATGAAAAATATGGTGACTTATTATAGCGCATATTTTCCCCTTTTTCACTTTTACGTAAAAAGCAAGAACTAAAATCTAATTCTTATGGTCAAGGAGTTAACCTAAGCAAGCTGCTACTTTTATATTTGGAGGAAGTTAGATAGCTTTCTTCCTTATCTAGCCCTCTCAAATTTAATTAATTCAATGATTTTATTTCACCTAACATTTAAATAAATCAAACATAGTTTTTAGGCAGCTGTTGATGTAATACTTTTTATATGTTTCTATTATACGTTTATATGCTCAAAAACATTATCTCTTTTACTATAAATGTCAAGAAGACGAGGCTATACTGATACAATCATTCCAACATCTCCAAAATATTCTCCTCTTTATACATCCTCCGCACTACTTATCCCCGATGCAACCCCTCAATCTACATCCTCATTCAATATTCCTCACTCTTTGTCAACCTATAATAAAAAATCCGACTATAAATCTCCAAATTCTTCACTTAATACAAGCCTCACTGGGTCTCCCGTAATTCAGTCAGACTATTTAGAAACTACAACATCAGGTAAAGACTTTTCCTTTACATCAAAAATAATCCTAGATCTAAAATTAGAGATCAAGCAAAAGGAATATCATATTAATGAACTTGAAAAGCTTGTTGAACAAATGACAATTACGTTAGATGAATTTGAGAATAAAATCGAACTGCTTGCCCAAGAAAACGAAAAACTCAAGGGAAAATACAAAAACAGACAGACAAATGATATAGTTAAACTGACTGAAAAGTGAGAAAAAGAATTAATTAAAAGAAATGAAGAAATAAGAAATTTGGAAAAGGTCTTTGAAGAAAAAGAGAAAAAAAGTAAAATAATGATGAGCATTGAATTAGAAAATTTGAAAAAAATTATCAAAGAGAAAAATAGAAGAATGAAAGAATTAGAACTTCAACTAATAAGAAAAGATGACACAATTAGAAATAGATCATCAGGTACAATAAATAAAGTTCAATCTTTGCAAGAGGCAGGAAGTGAAGGAAATTTTAAAAATTTCCGAAGGTCTGTTATAATTGATTTAGATCAAAATGAAATTAAGAAAGAAGAAGAAAGATTATTTACTCAAAAGATCCAAGAATTAGAAAAATTAAACGAAATATTGTCAGCAGAAAATTCAAAGTTGATAGAAGAAAATGAAATGTTGATGAAGCAGGGTGATGGGGGAAATTTATTATATTTTTCTTCTGATGTTAGAAAAATTAAGCGAGATGTTTCGCAGACATTGAATGTTCTTAAAGAGCTTAAAGAAGGTAAACAAGTTAATTTAAAGGTAATTTTGATGGGAGAAGAAAATATTTATTCTAAATCATCAGCCCATCAAATTTCTCGAGATTTGATAGGCATAAAGCATGATTTAGATTCCATAAGAAGCATTATAGCAGATATTTACTCTGACCATACTGAAGGAAATATTTGTGTAACCCAATAAAATTGCTAATTATAAATAATCATTATATGCAAGTCATTAAATTAATTATTCTTTTTTCAAAGTTGGTGTACCAATGCTTTCACCTTTGGACTTATCAAATATCTGTGCAAGGACTTTTAATTTCTTGGTAGGCCCATTTTTATTGAAGTCTAGCTCTCTTGATGATTTTTGAGGAAAGTTTATATTTAGGCAGCTGTTGTGTGATGGAGATTCACTCACTGCAAACAATGCCTTTGTTCTTGGAGTTAAAAATGGAGACCTTATAGGAGATCTTGGAACACTAAGTCCTAAAGTGGGCTGTGCAAATTGCGTTGTTGGGATAACAGCTCTTAATGGGCTCTCTGGACATAATTGCCCAATTCTGGGCATTTCCATAAAGCAATTTGTTTTCAACTTATCTTTCATTGAAGGTATATAAATTTTATTATAAAATTTAATAATATCTTCATAGCGGCCTGTATCAATGTAAACATGATTAAATAGCCCTTCTTCCTCATTATAGAATGAACTATATTTCTCCATAAGTGTTTTAAAGTTCATAGGGCACTCAGATAATTTGCAAACTCCATAAATAGTGCATAAAATTAGCTGATCTAAATGTCTATTTATCAGTATTTCAGTCTTTTCGCTCAATAAATATTTTAAGCTGCTTCAAATTTTTTCTTTGACATGCTCTGGGGCATTTATTGCATTCGTCAAATCCAAAATTTTCTGAGCAGCTTGGCTCAAAAATCTCCTAAAATACATTTGAAATGACTTATGGTTTATATCGCAAGATTCGTTATTTGAAATTACTTGTTTGATCACACCATAAACTGGGCTATCTTCTTTCCATCCTAAATGAGAAAGAATTTTGATCTCAATTTCTTTGAAGTGCCGTTTTAACTGAAGAGGCATTGTGCTATCAATTTTTCCAAACTTATTAATTTGCTTCCAAAACTCAAAAGGAAGGACATGGGTAAAATGCAAAACATCTTCAAATGATATAGAAGTGACGCTATAGGCGTACAAAATGGATTCTAAGCAGCATGCATAAAGTGATTGATGAAAAGCATCGTTTTTCATGACTAATAAAACATTTTCTAGTTCTTCTTTACTCATTTCTTCTTTTATCATTTTAATTAAATAGCACTTATAAAGTTTTTTAACCTCCTGCACTTTATGGTTGCTTTTTGATGCAGATGGAGCCATCATCCCATCGATAGAGTCAAAATACTGAACTAGGCATCCTCTGTCATTTCCATTGATGCTAATTACTCCTCTTTGGGTAAATAAATCTTCTATTGTATTGCTTTGTCTCTCCAATCTAATTTCAATTTCTTCAGAAATATCTGGGCTTAACTTTTTGCAGATTTCTCTGAGCTGATAATCAAGATTTTCATCCAAAACATTAGAAAGTCATGAATTCATTTCCATAGCAGAAGTCATAGGAGTGGGAGGAACAACAAATGGGGAGCTTTGAGCAGGAATTTCATTCAAATTCGAATGGATGTCAATTTTATTTTCATTTTCGTCCCAGTTAAGTGTTTTGCCATTTACTCCTTTTTTAACAATTCCTCTTCTTGTAAATGGCGTTAGCCCCATTCGGTTTTTCATAGGGGTAGCAATTTTATTGGTTGGGCCAGATTAGATTAGATTAGATTGTGCCGTTTGCCTTGCAGGGCCGGGGATTCGCACCCCTACACGCTCATCGCCCCTGAGGAGCCTCGGCGGACACCCTCCTTGTTGTCTCAAACAAGGGATTCGCGCGACCAGTCTTGACTTCCATGGCTTCTGGAGTCTAAGGGCCAACCACCTGGGTCGAAACTCCCAGTTTCTCGTTGGGCAAATACCGTCTTCAGGGTCTGAGGGTCATATTGCCCTCAAACATTGGCCGACCTTGCCCTTTCCAATGGTTGTCCTGGAGGAAAAAACTCCAAGTCCGAGAATTAGCTCCTCGGGCTCGAAGAAAACCCAGCCCGAACATACATAAAGGATTACCGGCCTCTTTCCACCTAAATCTCCAACACTGGGCCGTTGCCTGCTGCTGTTGAAGAAATAGGGTCGAGAGGTCGGGTGGTCTGTCGTCACCATTTTTATGTATATGGTTGGGCCAGATAAATCTCTCTCATCAAAATCATCCAAATTCATTGATTTTTGATAATAAGCTCCTAAACTGGTAATATTGAAATTTATCACGTTCTCAGCGAAAATTCTGGCGGTTTGGTGATTACCTTTGTATTTAATGAAGCCCTGATCTCTCATTTGGACAATGAAGTGAGAAAGCTTCTCAATCCAAGGCAAAGCTTGATCTGCTTGGGCTTGAAGAAGCGAGCACAGATAAGGGAGAGCTGATGCATTCATATTAACTGAGACAGAATTTGGCAAATTAGTAAGAACTAAATGCAAAACGCCAATTATCAAGCATCCACAATGAAAAATATCTCCATTTCTGCCTACTCCATAATTTATCTGATTTAATATCATTTTTTTTTTCTTATTATAATTTATTTATCTGAGTTTTAAAGATGAATGAGAGTTAGCAAATAAGCTCTTGCTGTAATAAGTAGGAGCCACGCTGTATGGAAAATTTGGTGGATATAATCCACATCACCTTGAAAATTAATTGTTTTTCATATTTCCTGGAATTTTTTATAGATTAATAGAGACATCGCAAAGCTCTGTATCGTCCTATGAATATCATGCGATAAAGGTTCGGGGATCTTTACAATTGAAATGAACTCTTTTAGCTGGTGAATCATAGAGTTCATATCAGAATCGGAGGAAATTTTGATTATTTGAGATAGACTGAGCATATCTCCTTTGATTTCTTCGCCTTCAACTGTATGAAGGACCACGGATTTCGAAGCCACAAGTATGGCACACTTTTTGACATTATTGGCTTTGGTTTCATTTCAGTGAGGATCGTTCTGTTTAAAATAGGCGTACATCTGTTGTGCTTCCTCTATGGTCTGTCGACCAATATTTTGAATTCCTTCTAAATTCTGAGTAAAATCATTCTCTTGGACATTGGCGGCTAAATCTCCACTCATTTTTTATTACTTCGCGCCAATTATAATCATAAAGGTTAAAAGAAGGGCTGAAATTTAGATGAATATTTTAATAACGTGAAATTAACAATTTTGTAAATTCCATATTAATTAAGGCTTAATTTGAATAATATCTTTAGTTAGGCTGATAATTCTAACTCCGTCACTCCATTCTGAATATTTCTTACCTTATCAGCTATTTTTATGATGAATTCTGGCTGAGCAACTAAAAACCTGGTCTTCACCTCATTCACGCATTTTTTGGCGACTTCTTTGGCTTCCTCAAGAGTCATGTTCTAAATAAAATTTACAGGACTCCACCAATTGTCTAAAAGTCCGAGAATAAAAGATCCAGCATGCCCGTGAGATCCAACACGAATTTTCTGAACTACGCCTAAGTAGTCAAGATAATATAGGGAAGGGCCGCTTTCATCAAAGCCTGCTAATAGCATATCAGTATATGATGGGCTTTTTCTCAGACCTTCTGCAACATAAGTCCTTATAAAATGAGCAGTGCCATGAGTGCTTAATTTGATTCCATTTCTGAGATGATATAAATGCATGTTCTTTTGCATTAAACTTCCGAAATCAGAGCGAAGATTGGGATCTCCAGCTGTTGCCAAAAGTTTATTGCTGTCGATTGAAAAAATTTTATCTTCAGTGTCTGTAAGTCTCACAATAGAGAAATTTGTAGAGCGGTCAGCACCTAATAGAACGAAATCTGCCCCAACAAAGCCGAAGATGGTGTCCATTTTATGATTATTTTCTGTGACATAATGATATGTAAAGGCTACTAGAATTATTGATTAAAATACCTATTTGTGAGAACTTTGATATAATTTATAAGTTTAATAAAATTGAAAAAGAGTAGGAATTTGTTTTTAAATATAAAAATAATCTCATATAAATATGCAAGTTAAAGAAGATATAGCGAAATGGCTTCGAAATGCTGGTATTATTGATGAACTGCCTCCTGCTTTCGGACCTAATAAAATAATTCTACTCGATGCATTTACCACTCAGCATCTAGAGTCAGGCCAACTTATATTGCCACTCATAAGACGGTTACACACGATCATGTCTGCGAATAATAGAGAGGTTTCACCCCTACCAGAATCAAAAGCAATGAAAACAGCAGACTCAGCATCAGCGAAACTTTACAATTGAAAAATAATTTACAAAGCATTAGATGCTGTTGGCATAAATGTTGATGAAGACAAAAAGCTTTTGATAATGGCTGGGGATAACGACATTGTGATTGAAATCTTAGAAGAAATTTTGGAAAAAGAGAAATCTTCACAAAGATTTTTACCAAAAATTTCAAGTACCCCTACACTGAAGAAAAAAGGGAAAAAACCAAAAATCGCAAAAGACGGGGCACTTTATATTGATAGCGTCAATGTCTATAGAGGCTTAGATAGCACAGATACATGTTTGGAATTTTTACTGGTCACGTTTTGCCAATATTTTGAGTTAAAACCAAAGCAAGCTGCAGGTTTACTAACTCAAGGAAATATAGAGGTTTCCTCTATATAGCGCTGAAAGCGCAGACATTTTCCCAGGAGCTTTCCAAGTTCGTCGGACCGAATCGCTTTTTGGTCCGACCAAGGCATTGATTTGGTGCAACCAACCGATAAATTCCGATCAGAATTTATCGGCCTTACAGCGCCAAACATAGGAAACTTCTATAAATACCTTGCCCACATAATTGTCAAAGGTCTTAAAGGAGATTTAAAACCGATCTATTCATGGTATAAAACGATTCTTGAGCACCTAAGCCGATTGACAGATCTCATGATAAATGAAGAGCCAAATGGGTCAATTAAGCTTGTGCTTTCTGCTTTTAGGCCTGGGTTTTTAAGCAAAAATGAAGATATTGCTCATGCCTGCTGTGATCTATACAACAGCTTATTCGAAGTTCTCATAGAGAAAAATATGATGGGTGCTTTATGGGATTGGTTTCAGTCTGAAGGAGTCAGTGCTTGTGTGATTTCTTTGCAGAGACTTCGAGAAGGAATTGCAAATGATATCACTGATCTCTTTGTAAAATTCGGCCCAGACAATTTGAACAATATCGTATGCAATATAATGAAAGAAACTGCAGAAAATAGTAAAATTTATCTTTCTCTATTGCAGACTTTATTTGAAGGGCTAATAAATCATAAAGAAGTTTTCAAGAGAAGTGGACTGTTTGACTATTATATAGGAACTGTATTGAGAGAAGGTGACTATGACTCAAATAAAGATTTAAGCACCAGACATATTGGGATAAATCTGCTTTGCAATATATGGATGGAGTACCAAGAATATTTCAAAACAAGAGAAGACATTACAAGCTCGTTTCTAAGTGTCCTTAAACGAGGATGCCGTGATAAATCATGGATGATTCGCATAAGCTGCTTATCAAGACTTTTCGCATTGTTGGATTCCTTTTACGAGACAAAAAATCTTTATGCCCCAATTCTTTTTAAAACGCTTACATTTTTACTTATAGAAAATTACAGCTCTGAAACTATGAGAGAGTTTATTATGAGCAACATGATTCAGCTTTTAGAGCAAATCCAAAGCTTGCCTGTAGGAATCATTGTTGAGCCTTTATTCAAGCAGCTTCAAATTCTTGAAGAAATTTCTATGAATATCTTCGATTTTGACTTTTATATTGCTATTGCAAGGCATCCAAGAATTTCTTCAGAAAATGCAGTACAGATGCTGGATTCATTGGGCCGAGTTTATTTAAACGATATTCAATTTTCCAAAGCGGCTTCTACTCCATTTGTCTTGTTGACATCTCGTTTTTTTGATAAACCAATTGTGCAAGAATATATCATAAAATACTTGCAAGTCGCGTTGAATATGATAGTTGCTTCTGAAAAACAGAAAAAACCTCTGCAAAAGAAGCTGCCGAGATATTTAAATCAGCCTGTAGTTTTAGGGCAGCCGCTTACAGTTGAAGATTTTGATGAAGAAACAACAATTCTTCACAAGCGGAATTTAATATTAGATTTAACAGCCAAGCTTATGAAACTTGAAAATTCGGATTTTAATGAAAAAATCAAATTAATTCTGTTGCAAGGAAATAGGACTGTCAAAAGATCAACTGGGAACAATTTTAAAGGCTTTGAGGTACTGCTAGAAATAATTGGAAATAGTGATGAAATGATAAGAGAATATGAAAGCCAAAATATGTCAATTATGCCATATAGAGAAGCCATGAGCGATAGAGCTGAATCAGGGATTATGTCTCCTGCAATTTATCGACCTCCACCAATAACAGGGAAAATTGCTGATGATTTGGAAAAAATCAAGCATAAGAAAATACAATCAGAAAAAGCGAAAAAAGAACAGGAGACATTTTTTAAAAATAAATCAATGAAAATGCTACAGTCATCAAGGACAGTTATTGAAAGAAGAAAAATCGAGCTTGGGCTTTCAGAGACTGCTTTAATTGCACCTAAAATCCTCCCAGAAATTGGAGGAAATGTGTATTACATAGATCTGAATGAAGAGCCTCCGAATGAAGTTAGCACAATTTCAAAAATAACTAAGAGATATGCACTGCCATTAAGCCTGTTATATAGAAAATATCAAAAATATCAGAAAATATCCCAAAATCGCACTGAGTTACATAAAATCCCTCTAGAAGATGTCATAAATGAAACGCAAATTTTGCTTTTATTAAAAGATCATAGTATCTTTGGCCCATTTCTGAAAAGAGAAGACGCTATTTGGATTATTAAAGAATATGCTAAAAGAGACCAAAAATCAGACACAATGTTTGACATGAAAGGGTTTGTAGGAATTCTTATACAAGTTGCAGGGAATCTTGCAAGCAACTATAAATCCCAGGCAATTTTGCCAATTTCTTATAACTATTACAGCTTATTAATGGAGTTTAGAAATAATGGCGGAAAAGCTACATGAATTTATGATGAGCCAGACCCAGGAAATGGAGACAGAGAAGTAGTCAAATATTTGAACTCTATGTTAAAAGAAAACCCAGAATATGAAATGCCTCCAAATTATCAAAAATTCATAGATCATGATATAGAGCTGTCATATTTTATACCAGAGGAAATTGGGCTAAAAACTTAAAGTTAAAATTATAAGGCCACAGAGGATAGACCACTAGCCTGGCTATCTGGCGTAAACCTACCTAATCTAAGGATTAGCTCCCTAGGTTAGAGCCACCTCTTACGAATACCCTGCTAGTCCCGATAAGCAAAGACTAAGCTGGAGGCAAAACCTGTCTAGCCCACCTGGCAGATATAGGGAAAACCTTCAGGGAAGAAACAAACTTCCCTCTTTGGCAGACATCTCTACCTGAAGGTCTACTTCAAAAGTGTCTGAAGCACTCTTTTCAGCTTCATCGGGACCTCCACAGGAATTGTGTCTGGTAGTCTATCTTCTGTCGATGTCACCATTTATTTCTAATTGGGCTAAAGGAATCTCAAAAAAACTCTATCGAAATATTAGATGAGCTTCTATTTGATACTTTGGGTGTTCATTTTCTCCATCCTCAGCTTTCTTTAACTCCTGTAACACGTGCAAGAGGCTATAAACCAATGAAAGCTCAAAGCCCCCGACATAAAATTCTTCCTCCTTCATTGCCTCCTTATATAAACCTTTCTTCAGTCCTTCGCTTTGAGCTTTCCCAACTAATCAATCGATACCCTACAGATCATGCTATTGAATGTGCCAAAGTATTAGAGGATTTATTATACAGTGTAGAAATAAACAGTGCAACTTTGGTCTCAGTTTCCCCTATTCCTCCTAGTAAAATTCAAAATCAAGCTTTGCACAAAAAAGAAATGGAAGCTGCGGCACAAAGACTGAATCAGCAAAAATTCGAAGAAAAATTCCAAAAAATAAAAAAGCAAACAGAAGCTGAACATCAAAAATTAAAAGAAGAAAAAGAAAGAAAAGAAAGAGAAGAGCAGAAGCTAAAAGAGGAACAAGAAGCAAGAGAAAACGAGAGGAAAATGAAAAAGGAAGAGAAATTAAAAGAAAAAATAAAAGAAAAGAAAAAAATGGTGCAGAATTGGAAAGAAATTAAAGAAAAAGAAGAGTCTGAAAAGCAAGAAAAGGAAGAAATGGAGAAAAGATGGAAGGAGAGTCGGAGAGAAGAAATTGAGAGGAAACTGAAAGAGCGAACTCAAAATATGATTACTGAAATGAAAAAAATCACTCAAGAAAAAGAAGAAGCAAAGAAAAAAGCTTTAGAAAGCGAAGAAAACAATAAAGAAAAGCTAAATGAGCTCAAAAAGAAATCTATGAAGTTTATAGATGAACAAAGGCAAAAAAGAAGCCAAGAGTACAAAGAAAAACTAGCGTTAAATCAGCTGTCAGTAGACCATGAAATTAGATCAGTTCTCGAAGAATTTTCTAAATCTTTAGAAGTCTTATTTGATATTTCTGCTAAATCTTCGAAAAAGTCAAAAATTGAAGCCCCATATGGACTGGATTATGCAGGGTTTCTTAAGTTTGCTCTCAATTTCGTCATGATTCCCGGAATTATCCCACAAGAAAGGCTTCTTAAAATATTTAGATCGATCACTAAGGACAAAGTTTCTGATCAAAGCATTTTGTCGTATCCAGAATTTGAAGAAGCTCTAATAAGGATTGCTGCTTATGGCCAAGAATATATTCACAGGTTTATCAAAAAGCCGGTCGAGTCTTCTGATCTATTAAACTGCACTGGTGACACTTTAAGAGGGTTATTAAAATACATGAATCTAACCCAAGACCCAAAGGACACAATGGTCTTAATGCAACAAATAATCACCTCTAAGCCCTTAGAAGCCAGAGAGCGTAAAAAACTCGCGAATGACATTTTGCGTGAAAGCTCCAATTAATGATTTTTATTATAACTAGCTAATTTCCATTTTCTAAAAAGAATTTTATAATGGATATTGAAGCAATCATAGCGTGGATTCTAAAAAACCCTCAGCGATACCCAGGGATGCAGTCAAGATCTCAGCCCCGTTCTAACCCGTCTTTAAAACCTCTTGAGCCAGCTTCCCAAATGCAATTGATCTGGAAAGCCACAGTTGAGTACATCCATGAAAAACTGTTACAAGGAAAAGGCGTAAACATCCCAAACTTTGGAGCTTTCACTTTCAGCATTGAAACTGAGCTCCCAAGGATTGGGTCCATCAATCCCAATCTCGGAGACATAAATGAGCAGCGACTAGAAAGGCATCATCTCCATAAGAATTATCCCATCTTTGTTCCTGATGCATCTCTTCAATATGTTTTATCAAGATATCATGGCAAGAACTTCTTAGAAAAACCTGCAAGTCAAAGCTCGATTTATCAGAGAGGCTTCCAAATGATTTACTGCAACCCAGTGCCGATCTCTATGGCATGCTATTTAGAAAAAAATGTAGTCAGAGACACTCATAATGCAATATTTAAAGCTATTAAGGATCTAGCAAAATTAGGAAGAACTTTGCATATTCCATTTGATTTTGCAGTCATTGCTATTAGCAATTTGGCTTTGGATGCAAGATTTAGCAAAAGTTTTACGAGGCAGGTAAATGAGAAAGGGTATGAATTCAAGATGAGAAGGTCTGATGACCCTTGTGCGACGTTTTGGAAGACGACAACGCAGGCGAAGTGGAGACAGTCTACACTCTCTCATTTGTGGACAGCTCCAAGTCAAGCAAAAACTCAAAATATGAACGAAAAAACACTTGCGCTGAAGATCATGAGTTTAGATTTGGCTAGTACGATAAGGCCCCATACGACAGCTAATTAATGAAAGTTATAAGTAGAAATAATTAACTCATATCTTTTTGCTAATTCCAGACAAGGTAATCACTTATATTTAAACAATTAGCTTTCCAAAATATAAAATTATAAGACATTAACTATATGAAATAATAAAAATCCTCAAGAATGACTTTATAATAATTAAAATGGAAAGAAAATACATGCTACCTCCTACAGAGGCTAGGCATACTCGAGTTGGCCCTCAATTTCAAGCTCAAATTCCTGGTGTTCGAGATCGTCCTCAAAACTCCACAAAGCGTGAAGCAGAGCCCCTAGAACCATTTCCAGAAAAGCGTAAAAATAATGGAAATAACATGTCTAATTAAACCACTTTCTAATTTTCTATCTAATTTTAAAGACACCTATAAATGTCTGATAAGAAAAAGCCTAAAATCAAGAGTTTTAAGTCCATCGCCAAAGTAGCTTCTGTAGAAGAAGCAGAAGAATTGCTTGAAAAAATATCGAAAGCGATCAATCAGATCTATAACTTTGAGACTTCCACATTAAGATACCAAGAGT